>JAWWEV010000115.1:40902190-40920043 GCA_035583235.1 Hafferia zeledoni
GTGATTATTCGAGGAGGAGGTCCCCTCCCCCTCTTGTGAGTAAACATCTTGGTTCTTTCCCCTCAAACCAAGACAACATGCACTTCAGCTGGGCTACTGATTTTACTCCTAACTATGGCTTTCCCCCCTTGGACTCATCCCTGGAGAGCCTGGTTTCAACCCCTTCCCCCTTCAAACATAGTTTAAAGTTCTCCTATCAGCCCTGCCAACTTATAGGCTAGAGTATTTTTACCCTTGTTAGACAGATGTAGCCCATCTGACTCTAGCAGGCTTGCTACCATAGAATTTGCCCCATGGTCAAAAATACCAAAATTCTGCCAGCGGCACCAGTCCTTTAGCCACAGCAGGACCCTGTGTTGAATGACAAATATCAAGGTCAAATTTCTTCTCCTTACACAGTGATGAACTTCAGCTCAGCCACCTATGCAAGTAAGTCAACAGCAGGCTGGTGGTATAGCTGTGGTTTCCATTCTGCTAGATTTATGTCATTTATATAATAAGTAATGATAATATTTCATGTAAAGGAAAATTTTTATGTTATTTTACTCTTTTAAGCATGGAGAAGAAAAAAAAACTGGATAAAACTCATGTGATTTATACTATGCTTATTAGAGCTCTAATTAGGACAAGGCTTGAAAATTTTTATGTTATCTTACTCTTTTGAGCATGCAGAAGAAAATACAACTGGATAAAACTCATATGAATTATACTATGCTTATTAAAGGTCTAACTAATGCAAGGCTTCAATCATGACTTCAGTAATAAAGTACTGATTACAATGGCCATAAAAGGAGGAAAGAAACTACTTTCCCAACCATTTTTTCCCATACTTAAAAGTGGCAAGATCATTTTCACTCAAATTCTCATGAAAATATAGCCTTTGGCAAAAAGTCAAATGCTTAGCCTGAAAGGCTTCAGAATGATTGACATAATCGACATGATCCATTCTTTATAAAATAATATGAAAGAGTAATCACAGACCCTACAAGTACATCTACCTAAAGAAGGCTAAATCCCTCTATTTTCAAGTATAATTGTCAGCTAAGCCAACAGAACAGTGAAATAAAAGCCTGAAAACTGATCTTTTCACCTAATGTAATCTGAGAATGAGATTAATTGTGCACTTTAAACAAACATTGCATACTATAGCACATATTGAAGCTGAAGCCATATTTTAGATCAGATATTTTATTTATGAATGACAGGATAAATGTTGATTCTGGCTAGACTGCTGTGACATGAGGCCAAGTTAAAACGAGTTTTGAAAGAATATGAGACCCTAATATGAGTCATACAATGGACCAAAGTAGCATTTAGGCATTTGTCCTAGGTACAAGCATGGACAACAGAATACCCAGCATATAATGATAATTCCTCAAAATTGTTTTCCAGTCTCTAACAATGTGTCACCTAAGGACAGCTTAAATCTGGAAGTCCTTGTATTTAACAGCCCTCTGAAAATTTATCTTCCATGAGGTTGTTGCTGTCCTTTGAAATCATCTTATCTTTCAGTAACTGTCCTGCAGCAGGGTTTTCCTTGAACTGGTTACATATTTATAGGATCAAGAGCTATGGTTTTTTTTTACTTCTAGCATGGCAGCTCTTCATTTATGTAATGCTTGAAATTATAATTTCCAGTCTAAACTGTTAGCTCACCATTTAAAACACTTAGGTATGAACCATTGTTTACAGAACATAAACATTTCAGTTTACCTTTGAAAACTAAGTCCTACTGATACATGTACCCCATCCTTGTATGTCAGACCTGCTATCACCTTTCCATTGCCTGAAATGACAATAAAATGTTGACTAGTTCATAGGATGGTTTGGGTTGGAAGGGGCCTTTAATGATCATCTAGTCCAGCTCCCAAGTTCTTTGGGCTGGTCATATGTTTTAGGGAAAGGTAGATGCCTGAAAAAGCACAATGCACACTTTTCTTTAACCTATTGCTTTGCTGCCTTTATCACACTGAGGCCATTGATCTGACCCTCAGTGACTTCAATGAGTGTCCAGTCTATCAGTCATCAAATGTCTTTTCAGGACCCTGTCAGCATGCTGATATTCTTGCTGCCTTCTCCCTTGCTCTGGACCCTCTATACCTTGATCTGCATACCCAAGTCAAAGCTCTGGTATTGCTAAAGTGAACTAGAATGGACCATCACAGACAGTCTTGCATTTTTTCCCAAATTTGTGTATTCTAAATCTCCTCCTTCAGATTATTTGAAAGAGAAAAAAAGCAAACAAACATTCTTCCAGGATTAGAAAACCATGTTATCAGATACATTTATAGGCAAAGTATGAAGCTAATTTCTCTTAATTATCTCACGTCCAATGAATATATGCCAGAGGCCATGTTAACAATGATGAAACTGAATAAATACCTGATGATATCTGTTGCATGCTAGCTGTCCTTTGAGTCATCATTAAAAACAGGTTCTTTTGCATTTTCTCCAGAATCTATGGATTTTTCAGTGAGGTCAGTGAGAGTGACCCTGCTGCAGCTGATTTAGGATCTTTTTTTCTGCAAAAGGCTGTGGAAGGGCTGCCCTTTACCTTACCTGGGAAGGCCCGTTTAAGTTAAAAAACACTCACTGATACAAATAATCTATAAAATGTAACCTGTGCCTTCTTCTGCTGCCTATATTATTACACATCAACAGGGAACTTTGAAAAGCAAAGAGAAGAGAAAGAAACAGAAAGATCCAAAGCAGCTTTAGCTGATGGGTTGGAAAAATCAGTGATTGCTACTGACAGGCTGAAGCATAAAGACCTGATATTTATTACCCCAATTCTCCTTGCACTCTTGAAATATTTAAAATTATGAAGTCCTCTAAAGCCAGAGGAGATGATGTTATCCTAGCAAGCTTTCCTAAACCAGGTATATTTTTTTTGCTGCACAAAGAAAGTTGCCATAATAATGCTGATAATCAGAACAGATATATCAGTAGCAATAATAATAATAACAACAGTAACAATAATAGTAGTAATTACTACTACTAATGTAGTTACACTTTACAACTATGAAATATTTATTTCAGGTTTTCTTTGAGATGAATGAGAAAGGACGGTGACATTCTTACTTGAAAATTTAAAAAGATCCCACTATACATTTGGTCATAAAGCTGTCTAATTTCTTTGCATGTGTAATACTGTATGTTGTAGACTTTGCCCGTCCTATAAACTATAGCCTACATAAAGGAATGTGAATAACGCTTCCTGAGAAAATAAAATAAATTCTTTGCATTTATCTTATAGTGTCCATAAGAGTTCTTTGTAAGTGGTGTTAGTGATTGGAGGAAGCTGTTTGAGGAAAAGCATAGTTTGGAAATGGAGAAAGTGTACAAGAAATGTTTAGTAGCAAATAATATACTAACTTGGCACTCTACATTAGCAAGAACCTTTGTGTTGTCTTGTTGCACTGACTTTCAGATACTGGCAATTCTGATAAAGTCAGCAGTTACAGCTGTTATAAAATTGCTATATAAAATGGGAAACACATGTTTCAAGCCATATGGTGAGCCAGATTTGAAACTGGACCGGCTTCAGGTGTCTAAGCTATCTTTCCAGTATGAATGGTATTCCCGGTACATCAAGGAAAAGACCATCAGTTTAAGAATACTTTCAAATTGGATGGTTAAAGCTATGGTATTTAGGAGTTTTGTCTTCAATCTCTGTATTCACTCTTCAAAGGCAGCAGCTGTGGGGTTACTGTCATGCGGAACAGCCATAACTATTGGCAGAAAATTACTTAAATAAGATAAACTGCTCACCTAAAATAAAAAGAGGCAGAAATTTTGCCTTTTCTAAATGATATGTGAAAATATATTTCATGAACAGATTAGTACATCTGGTAAGCTGTGCTACTGCTGAATATTTTTTATCTTGTTTTGGATGTAAAATGTGTTCAACTTTACACAATGAAGCAAATCTCAATACTGGGAAGGGACTTGACCTAGGGAATATGTAAAGACAGATGAAAGCTGAATGATCATGGTAGAATCAAAAAGGGGAATGGTGAAGATGAGCGAGTCTTGAGATTAAGAAAGAAGTAGAGTGAAATAGAAAGAGGGAGAAGCTTTCATGTTTTTGTATCTATGTTTTTCCTGAGATCAAAGAATACTGGGTATTTTGATTAACTCTAAGCTATAAAAGTTCCTCAGATTGAAGAGATTGTTGTCCAGTAACAGGTACATCAAGTAGAATATGAATTCCCCTGTCCCCTCCAGGAATGAATCTGGAGGTATTGAATGGAATCTAATTAGGGAAGATGAGAGCCAAGCAATCCTACTGGAGCTCAAAATAATTAATTGATAAAATGAATCAAACATGCCAACCATATAAAAGAAGAGAAAATCATGAGGGAATTAAAAAAGTGGGGGTTTAATTAAAAAAAAAAAGAAATCTCTTAATGGACCAGGAGGGTGAGAAAATGGTAGAACATATGAAAAGGAGAATGAGGAAGAACTTTATGGTGAGCATTTGAGATTTGTCCAATGCATTTGAGCAGAATCTGTCAGTAGAAAGCAAAGCACTCCCAGGAAGCAGGCCAAGAGTTCAGCAGACACACAAATGGACTCAGTGCTTGGTTCTGGGGTTTGTTTCTGTTTATGGCTGATGTGCATTGCCTGGGCACTGCAGGGGAATTTCAGATAGTCTGACACATATGGCTTTGCAGAAATTATCTTCTGTATCCATTAGCAATGAGTTTCCTCAGTAAGAAAATGCAGTGCAGGAATTTTGTCATTGGTTAATGATGAGATGCTGCATGAAGCAGGGAAGGACAGAGGGGCAGTTATGAGATACTTGTGTTCAGACTTGGGAAGTCTGATTATATGGCTAACAGGGGACATACTGGGAAGACAAATATTGAGACAGTGGATACAGTCTGTATCTCGCAGAGGTTGAATTGCCTGTTTGGCATCAGCTTTATCCATGAGAAGGTGGTTAGGTGCCTTTGCATTGGGGTCTCTCTGTGCTGCTTCTAGTAAAAATTGTTTACTAAGGCTCAGGGCTGCACAAATGCTGGAGTGAGCCTGGGTATGGCACTCACCCAGAGCACTAGGAAATGCAGTGCAGACATCTGAAGAAGCTTCGCATGGAGCTATCTCTTGTTTCTCAGTGTTTATCAGATGTGATGCTACCAAAAAGAGCTATGCTCTAAGTTTACCCTGGAAGCAGCAGAAAAGCACTTACTGCACAGTTCTGTCTGAACTTTTGACTCTTGTTCCTCTGCTAGCTATCATTAATCTTCAGTCTGGCGAAACTGCCCACAGAGAGTGGTAAACTGGGTATTTTAAAGAAAAACATGCTCAAAGTATTGGTTCTTTCTCTATTCATTTAGATCTGCTCATGCGTGCTGTTCCCTCATCTCCATATCCTATGAGGGTAAGAGGGAATGGATTCAAAGCTCTATGTCCTGCCATGTCCCAGCTTTGCTTCCAGCCTGTGCTGGTTTAAAGGTAAACCAGCAGGAGAAATGAACCCAGCTCACGAAAGGTCGTAAGTCAGAGTTACAATTTAACAAAAATATTACAATAAATACAATGACACAAAGAGAAATTTGTTTTAACCCACAAAACCCAGCAGTATAACCCAGCACCCTGGGGCACAAGCAGAGTGGTGTTCGTTATCCCCTATGCTGAGACCCACATGGTTCACCTGAGTCCAAAGCAAAAGGAAGGGAAAAACCTTTTGGTACAGATGACGGTTGCAGTCTGGTTGAGAGTGGTGGTCACAGTCCTTTGGATGTTCTGGTCCTCCTCTGGATCCCACCAGTGATTCCCTGAGGTCTTCAAAGCCCAAGATTATATACCCTCAGGTCCAGGTGGGAATACCCACTGCCTCCCCCAGGGTGGGGAGTTCCACAATGGGTGATCAAACTCTGTGAGTCATGGGGTATTTTGGAATTGTTGCTGGCCCATTAGCAGACACGACACCTCAGGCTGGCTGTGAAGGTGCTAACGACTTCCTGGAGGGGAGTTATCACAGCTCCTATCTCACAGGTTTCTTTCACACCCAGATCATAGCCTGAGGTGTCTGGTGTGCCCTGGGCAGCTGCTGCAAATGGTCCATTGTTAACAGTTTATGGGAAATGAATAGACGGTGTAGAATACATAGCTTTGGTCACACCCACACAGTGATAAACTGGTCCCACCTGCTGAACTAGGACACAGCCCCTGGCCTTCTCCCCAACATGTGGAGCTCAGTCACCTCCTTTTATGCTTCAGAGGGCAGCAGAAAGCAAAAGAATCTGTAGATCATGGGCCAAGATCATAGATTGTTATTGATGGTGCCCACATTGTCCAGAAAGCCAAGTAATCAGCATTTGAATTAGCCCACAAAACCTGTTGGTTCTTCTTTGAACTTTGTAAAGTATGAATTTACGGTCATGGACTGAGAATCAACAAAATTGACAGAGAAACATGTTTTGAGATAAATCAGTGAAAAACACCCTATCATTCTTCTTGCATTACTTTCTGGTCCTGATACCATGATATTTGAATAAAAATAAATGTCTCTGATAAATTAAGTGGAAAAACCCCCAGTTTAAATATGGATTTCAGAAAAGGAATGAAATTATCTTCTCTCTGTGAAAATACACAATTTTCACTTTATGCTTAAGACCAGAGCTGCACACTTCCTGCTCGTGTGGGACTATACCCACTGATGGCTCAAATGCTTTGCTGAGCAAGTCACACTGAGAATACCGATTCGTGCATTCAAATTCATATACTGAAAATTAAAATGCCTTTTTTTTTTTCCAAATAATTTGATAGGACTAATTTTTTAATGCATCTGAATAACCTGTTTCAAATGCCTTTTTAATCAACTTTATTTAGCATGCTTTACATCTGCATTTTATATTCAACCTCATTTGTACTGCCCCATTACACTCTGTATGACATAATTAATTACTTCTGTACTAAAGGCTCCAGATCTTTAATTATTTCAGTGGCATAGACCAGAAGGGGATTAGTTACAGGTTTAGAGGAAACAGAACATTTACTGCATTAGCAAGAATCAAAAAGACCTCCATAACACCAGTGAGTGTTTTTTAACATTGGTCTTTGTTTCTTCCTTCTTGTTTCTTCTCCTTTCTCTTTTAATGTTAAGTTGTGTAGATACACACTGAGGCAACAGCTGAGTTCTTGAGGTCACTAACCTGGCTCCTTACATTTATTTAGTAATAAAGTTCTAGTCAGTCAAATGAATGTAAAAAGTTGGAAGCCTCTAATATAGTTGGGAAAGATCAGATAAAACAAACAAGCAAGGAAATAAATTTTTTTGGTGTGTTATGGTTTAACAGCAGCTGGCAACTAAGTACCATGCAATTATTCACTCACTTCCCTACCCTCCACTGCCCTCAGTGGGATGGGAAGGATGATCAAAAAGAGGTTAAACCTGTGGGTTGAGATTAGAGCAGTTTAATAACAGAAATAAATTACAATGATAATGACAGTAATAATAGTAAATAATAATGAATAATTACTCAAAAAGGAAAAAGAGAATAAAATACAAGACCAACAAGTGATGCACTGTACAATTGCTCACCACCTGCTGACTGATGCCCAAGTAGCAATCAGTCCCTTCAGGCTAACTCCCCCCATTTATGTATGGAGCATGGTGCTCTATGGTTTGGAATATCCCTTTGGGCAGTTTAGATCAGCTGTCCTGGCCATACTCTCTCCCAGCTCCTTGTGCACCTGCTGTTTGGCAGAGCATGGGAAACTGAAAAGTCATTGACTTGGGATAAGCATTAATAGCAACAACTAATACGTCAATGTGTTAACAACATTATTTTCATTCTCAATTGAAAACATAGCTCTGTACCAGCTACTGGGAAGAAAATTAACTCCATACCCACTGAGACCAGATGATGGTTTTGAAAGTCTCTTAACATGTATCTTCAGGTTAATATAAGATTAATTCTCCAACATTGGATGTCATGGCATTCCCTATATTTACTGGCTTGTTCTTTCATATTATCTAGTGGAATATTAATAGGAGGGAGAGCGGAGGCAACTATTGCAACTTTGGGAACTAGCCAGTACATTAATAAAGATGATGAAAGCTGTGGAAACTTGTCTATTTCCTACCTTGTTCCAGAGAGTGGATTACGAGAATGGAAACTCTCCAGAGACAGCAAAGCTGAGGCTGAAAAAAGCTGTGAGAGGAACTTTTAGAAGAGACGTGGGAAATTTTGGGTAGCAGAAAGGCAGAGCAGGGTAAGAAAAAGAAATGATGAAAAAGAATCCTAGAAAATTTTACAACAGGTTAGTCTGTGGCCCAAACAGTATTTTAGACTAGTCAAGAAAATGAACCCTCATGCATTGAAGATTAGTAATTTTTCATCTCTGTTTCAGTATTGTAAAGTCAATCCTAGTACTGTCATGCAGGCTGGTAATTAATTTGTTTAATGTTAAAATTGTCTCATATCTGTCATGTACTCCTTACATAATAAGTCATGTGCAATCATGAAAGGCTCTTCCTGTGCATTCCTTAATGAGCTATACCCCAAGACAGCAGCATCTGCCAGTCTTCAAAATATTCTCCAGCCACTCATCCTTTTGAGGGGTGATTTTCACAGCAGTATACTGGGGCTGAAGCTCTCCTGGGACAGCTGTAGAAGGGACCTGGACAGGGTGTCCCTTTGTGAGAGTCCTTAACTTGAATTCCTGCTTGTATGAGCTTCTCTGAGCTTGTGTAGGCAGGCCTTTGATGAGGTGATGGCATGGGAGTATCTGGGCAGGGAGTATTTGGGCTCCCCCTCCATTGTTTCACTGTGCTTCTTTGTGGGTGTGCAGACAAGCTTCTATCACATAACTGAAGACATCCTACTACCCTGGACCCTGTTTGGAGACTTTGACTCCCTTCTGATCAGACACATACTAAATTTTTCAAAGGGGAAAGTGCCACACATGGCATTTCCATTATAGACCTAAATTATACTTTAAGCCCTGAGTATCATGGACTCCTTTCTAGAAGGCCGGGGAATGTCCCAACCCCTTCAGGCTCTTCTCTTAGGTTATTTTAGAAAACTAATTTATGGAAGCCTTCTCCAGAGTCTTAGTGAGATTAATCAAGGTCATAGGAATAGCCATAAAACCCCATCTCTTCTCATTTACATGAGAGCACAAGTTTTGAGACTACTGCTTTGTTGTTTTGTTTAATACAAAATGGATCTGCATAAGCAGATCAGTCCACTACACAAGGGACAAATGGCAGTGTCCTGTAGCTAGCACAGAAAAGTCACCGTCCTCCTGCTGCAAAACTCCACAGTCAGGAAAAAGCAGTTCTGGTAAGCATGGGAATTCAGAAATCTTTAGTGGAACTGCGGTGGCTTGAACAACAAATACCATTAATCTGGAGATTATCAAATCCTTTAATCTGTTTTTAATCTCCATGTTTAAAGCTGCTTTTTATAAACTTCAAATCAACTGATGTTTTCCACCAACCTCTTGGTTCAACATTTGGCAGGATGAGAGAGTTTTGCGTAACACGTATGTGGCAAGGTACACTCCTCCCATCTCCCAGCTCAGGTGTCATGGCAAATGGGTGTACCAAAGGCTCACATTACTAAATCTTTATGCTACTTTTTTTTGCCAAGAAATTTAACTCCCCTCAAAGTCCCTCCCCTTGACTTATGTCTTCTAATTGTTTTTTTCTCCACTAGTACATTTTTGTGGTCTTTTTTGTTTTTTTTTTTTTTTAATTCCTAGGGATAAAACGTGCCTCCAAGGAATAATTGGCCTGACTGCCCTCTCTTGCAAAAATACACTGGAAATCCTCTGGATTTTTGCTATTGAAACTTGTTTGGATTATTCTGTGGTAAGTGAATTGTAGGAGTGAAATAAGCTGTCTTTCTATTATGAAAATTCTACTCCAATAATTTACATACCATTTTCCCTCTTTTTCCATCCTTAAGGAACACAGGCCCAACTCAATTATTTTTTGCCAGCAGGTAAACATACTAATTAAATGCATTTTCTTAGCTTCAGTCATGACAGTTTAATGCCAAGGGCATGTAAGGGAAAAAAAAAAAATAAGCAAGCTGCTTTTTGTTTTGCTAGGGTGGCTGTTTATAACTCCGGAACTAGAGAAGGTGCTATTTCACCATTCAGCAATATTTAGCTATCGTCAGTGATGCAGGTGGTGCCAAGTGGCTGCCCTTTGGCACGACTACCATTCAACAGGTGCATTCAGGTGCCATATGATATTCACTTGTTTCAGGTAATACTTTTAGGTAATGCTACATAGGTAGCCTTTCTATGTTGACACAGCTGTACAGAGAAGAGCTGATGAAGGGAAAAGCAAAAGATTTTTTATGGACCAAACAAAATTGATGTGAAAATGTAGGGCTACATCATGCCGTAAGCACTGCATTGTGCCTCTGGGACCAGAGTAAATCCCTCAGAGCAAGCAAATAGCGAAAGTTGCTGGTCCTCCTGCTTCAGGTGCTCAACAGACAGCATCCAAAACCTTGAGACAAGAAAGCGTGGTATTTAAATGCTTAGCATAATCTTTTTGGCAAACTATTTTCTTGTTCCTTGTGACCCATCCATCCTCTTGCCAGAGATCTGAGTATTAAACTTTACCAGTATAATATTTACCAGTTTTTCTGCTGAGGTCAGTGAAGTCAGAAGCTCGTCACCCTAAGTGCATTATAAATGCTAATCATTGTAGATAAGGTTATATTATTACAAACTTAGTAGTGACTAATCAGTTGTTAAATGATGATTGAGCTCATTAAGGAAATGTATAAATAAAACATGTTTGTGTAAACACTAGAAAAAGAGAACTCTGTACTGTAGTCTGAACACTGGCCAAGGACAGCATGTGCCCCCATTCACTCCTGGGCAGCAGCTGGAGGGAGCAGTCAGCCACCCTCATGGGACTGTCCACAGCTCAGTTTCTAGCACACTAAATATTCCGTCTACCAATCCCAACGTGTTTGATTTTATATCAGTGAGAATGATGAATGATACAATTAAAAACAAAAAACCCCAAAAACCAAAAAACAAAACAAAACAAAAAAAGAAAATTCCAACAGAATGAGTACTTGAAAGAGATGAACTGCCGTCAGGATTCTGATTGTGACATTTAAATTCCAGTCTGCAATTAATGTAAATCAATTTTGTTATATTTTGTTTATAAGTACTGTGTTGTCATCATAGATTTTTTTTAATGATATTTTGAAATTATCTAAGCCCTTTAGCCTAGAATGCAATTACATTTAGTTGCTTATCTTGTTTGCTCTTCTTCAATTTCTGTTGACTACAAAAGATTCAAATTACTCTTTGACTGGAGTTGCACAGTTCAAAAAGAGTAGTAAATTATTATTCATTGGGTCAAAAACCCCCCAAACAAGAACAACAAACAAACCAACAAACTGAGCACCTATTAAAAGGCAAACTGTGAGTTTCTCTTTCTATATAACATTTCACACTGTGGCAGAGCCTGTGAGTGTGTGAGAGAAAAGAAGAATGGATAAATCCAGGAAAATATTTACTGATCTCTTAGATAAGGCATTGGCGGATGCTAGTTCAATGCATCCTGATGAACTGCTTTTTACTTATAAGGAAATTCTCTACCCTGCCACTGTTTGCAGTTCTGAAACACTCAAAGCCTTGGAGTCCTTTGAAGCCAGAAATGATGATATCATTTTGGCAGGATACCCAAAATCTGGTAAGTACCTCTTCCTTTTTTCATAAATAAGGTTAGATAATGGCAAATAAGTAGGTTTGTACTAAATACATGCAATATATATTATATAATATATAATATTATGTATTATACTAAATAATAGTATTTAGAATGTTCACAAAATTTTGTGAAACAGATTTTGTTCTCAAACAGGACAACAAAGTTAATTATGAAGATTGTATATAGAAAATTTTCCAAAAGACTGAGAAAAACAATGTGTTTTTCTTTTCCATAGCATGTAAGCTTTTTATTCTCTTTACTTTTCATAGTTATGAAGTTAAATGCATTGGAGAAAATTAAAATACAGTGTTTTACAACAGAGATAACTAGATATCCTGATATTACAGGAATCACTGTCATATTTATCTTTATAAAGTAAACAGCTTTATATTTTTACACAGAATGGAGCTTTCCATACCTCCACGTGTCATGGTGCATTTTCTTTAGTTTTATTTCACATAGATGTCAGGAAATAACTATCAAAACTGTTTCTGTAGCACTTGAAGTGATCACACTGCTCTTTAGTTATTAGGAAATCAAGAGGACATCTTTGCTAAGGTTGTAAGTTTACAACTTTTGCTTCTTTGCTCCTTCTGCCTGAGAGCATCCTATGCTGGCCTATATCAGAGCCACAGGTTTGGGTTAGATATGTCTCATATTCATTTTAATCTAACACTTTCTCACCTCCAGCAATTGGATTCACACTGTCTTACAGCTGACAGGACTGTAAAGTTTTTTCATGTTTTTATCATATTTTCTTTTTGAAAAAATGCTTGCATGGGAATGCAGTTGTCAAGACTGTAGTGAGAGCGGTGTAAAACCCGATGTCCAGAAGACAGGAAATGGGAAGCTAGAGATGGGAGTTCTCTATGGACTCTTTGGGGTTTTCTTTTGAATAAAATTATAATAAATTTGCATAGGAAATGTCACTTCAGAGAATTTTTTCCCTAGTGGTGAAGAAAATGAGTACATACAGCAGAGTTTTCAGATCTAGCTCTGCCCTTGTGTTGGAGTTCTGTGACCGATCTTTCCTCCAAAGATAATCCTGTGCAACACATCATAAAACATAAATGATATATCAGGTTTTGTGGTACATGTTTACCATCCCAATTATTATATTGGTCACAATAATATTTATTACATTAATGCAGGTTTTCCTAGCTGAATCTTAGTGGATCTCCTCCGTTATTAGGTAGCTTACAATACACAAGTTAATTTACAATGTGCACTACAGTTTATGATGTACTGAGCCTTTCAAATCAGAGGGATGTATCCTTATGAGGAGCAATGGCAGAACCCTGACAGGTGATTTTCCAGATAGTCAGCTGTGATTACGTATTACGTATTACGTGAAAGGAAACTAGGTGACTATTTACCTCTTGGCTTTCCTGGAAAATCTATTTCTGTTTCTGTATGTTTCCACTTTCAGGCACTAACTGGGTAAGTCAAATTTTAAATGATCTGATAGCCATATCCAAAAGGAAAACACCGGGTTCAGAAAGCAGTGTGAATGATGAAGAACCAGAAGAATTCCCCTACCTTGAAATTGGAGATCCCAAGAAATATGAGGTGGGAACAGAATATGTGTGAAAATTATCAAAATTAAGTGCTTCAAATACTCAATATATGGTGTGCGAAATATGCCACAGTGTCTTATTTTAGAAGAAAACTAAGATATTTATATGGACCAGAAAAGAAGGGCCTTCCCTAAAAATCACTACAGCTTTGAAATTTAGGAGTTTTAATTAGAAAAATGTATAGAAACAAAGGATAAGTGTTCTTAACTACATATATATATATATAGATATAAAACCAAAACTAGGATATAACAAACAACTATACTATACCCCCAAAGGAAAGAACAAACCACTTAAAGGAAACTGAATTTGTCTCTCTTTGCCTTTGGTGCAATTATAATTAAATATAATTGCCTTTGGTGCAATTATATTTATGGACAGCAGGGGTTGGTGCCGTGCCTCAGCTGGCAGCAAAGTTACTCACAATTCTCCAGTAAAACAAAGACGAAAGGTAGTCCGCTGACTCCTTCGAATAACTCATGTCGGAGATGAAGACCACAAAAGAGGATGGGGTGAAACCCTCTGGAGGCAATGCAGAGTCCTCTCCTCATCCTACGGTCAGGGACGAGAGGTTGGGGACAGGGACTGGTGGTGGTACTCACTCTTCTGCAGATGAAAATCTGGCTCAGAAAAGGGAACTGCAGTGGATTCCAAAGTAGGGTCATGGCTCTGCCTCCTCTTTCCATATGATGAGCAGCACAGAGCACCAGAGTTGAGCTGGGGTCGTGGGTGGGAAAACCAGGGCAAGTCAGCTCCCTCCAAACACTTTCATGTATCCAGCAAATGGTGGCTTCCACTCACTGCAGCTGCCCAAAAAGTGAAGTGTGGTTTCTCCAGAGAAACCTCTCCCTCCTCCCTCACCTCCTCAGCAATCAAGTTGGAATTCAAAGCAGTTGACCACCCCTTTTGTTATCTAGTGGCTTGGGGGTAGGGCATTAGCTCCCAAATTCTGTGTTGGTAGGGAGAGAGAATTTCATTAGATCCAAAACTGCAACACACTGATGAGAACTGTCCCACTTCTCTGTATGTGGCATCAGGTCAGGATAAATCTCGTCTGGATTGCTAAATAGTGAGGGATAAATGAACACTTCCATGAGTGTGACAGGAACACATTCCCATTAGATACACAAGAACTGCAGAAATTCAACATAGCATCTATTGTCTTTAAGAAGAGCTTCAAGAAATACCAAATAATGAAATACTAGCTATTGTCTCCTTTACTAGTTCTTCCTTCTCACCCCTTCTTTCCATTCTTCCGCTTTCACATATACCCGGTTAGAGGCTGTATCTTCCCTTTAGATTTGATGCCTTGTCTAACAGAACATGTTTAATTCATTATCCCTGAAGAGAATTAACAATGGATAGTCATTTTCCTGTTGCTCATTCTCAGGGGGTTTTGAAGATTAGAGCTACTCAGAGCAGCCCACTAATATCCCAGGGTAACACACACACATGCACACAAATAAATAAAAACTCCACCTCTATCAGTCAATAACTGTTGATAATTTTAGTGAGGCAACATTTTAGAATAGGCTGATAGAAAGAATACTTCTACTAACAGAACTGTCCACTCTCCTTTCAATTCTTAAAGCGAATGACCAGATTACCTTCTCCAAGATTCATGGCTACTCATCTCTGTCCAGAAAATCTTCCCAAGTCTATCTTCAAAAGTAAAGCTAAGGTGAGTGCTGATTTTAATGTCTTGAATGCAAATATTTTGATGGATTTTGTTTTAAAGCCAATATAGTACTTTTCTGCCAGTTTTCAGAATCACTATTACACTTCAGTTTTTAGCCTGGTGGTTTCTGCAAGCCTGTTTAAATACTGCCATTCATCTCACCTAACCTCAATTCATCCTTATTGGCGCCTTTGTGATAGTCTCCATAAGGGAATTGCAGGGCTTGAACAAATCCTCAGAGGCAAAATGTATTTTGACAGAAATTCCTATGGGTGGCATTTTATGGTGGTGTCAAAAGTGAGGGCTTCAGTGTGTGTAGTTTCAGAGAGAATTTGTAGTTTTTGTGATTTTCCCCTGCTACCGAAATGGTGAATTGTGCTTGTATTGAGTAAAACATAGTTAGATTCTGCATAATTAAATTCATTCATCTGTATAGCGTACTTAAATTTACAGGCAATCATCTTCACATGGTACTGAAGCAAAGTCAAATACTTCACCCTCTGAATTTTGGAAGAAATTGCTACTTCTACAAGTAGTGTACAAGATACTAGAAATTCCCAAATTGCATTGTAGCGTATAAATTTTCTTGCTATAATCTGTTATGTCTTTCTCTATATATAATTTTTTTTTTCCAGATACTGTTACTGATTCGTAATCCCAAAGATGTAGCTACATCTTTTTACCATTTTTGCAATGGCCTGCCTACTCTTCCGTCCTATGAAACCTGGGATGATTTCTTCGTAGCATTCATGACAAAGAAAAGTACAGTATATTATTCTGTCTGTGTCAATTATTCAGTGCTTTGTCTAAAAAAGCTTGTATTTAAGTAAATCAGCTTCACTAGGATTTTTGGTTAACAGGGCAAAAGCAGAGATTAAAGACAGAAAGTTAGAAATTTGAACTGAAGTTGATAGTACTTCTCTTACGGCTTGAGGAGAAATTCCTGTCAAAACTGCACTTCCAAAAGCTGCCTTAATTGGTATAAACTGATATTTTCTCTGAAAGAAGCAGTTCTTCCTTATCTCTGTCTTGGATCCCCTGTCTTGGATCACCTCTCCTCTCCAATGTCCATCATCTTGTGTCCATGCAGACATATAAACACCTACATGCCAAACTGGATGAAAGGAATTATTTGGACCATGTCTAGTGCATTAAAAAGTGGAGTAAGCCTAATGCATTAAATAGGAGAAAGATTAATAAAGCTGGTTTAAAATTAAATTAAAAAGTTCCCATAGGACACAGCCAGCAAAAGGGTTATACAAGGTTTTAAACTGCACTAAAAGAGCCTGGAAGATGGTTTGAGTACTGATAGCTCTTTGATGGACTCCCATCTGTCTTGAAAGACTAACCAGTTTTACTGTTCCAACATACAAATTGTATCTTATACCTGAGACTCACACATGTGCCAAGAGGAAAACCTGTAATTCCCACAGAAGGGTATAAACTTTGCCATAGAGGTGATTAATAGTGCCCTTGGTTGAGATCTTCTTAATGAGTAAAATTTGGGGTTTTTTTATGGACGTTGTCTAATCTTGATTTATGACTCATCTTAGGATTCTTTTATTTTATTTAGTGGCCTGGGGATGCTACTTTGAATACCTTTCCAAATGGAACAAATATGCTGATGAAGAAAATGTTATGCCAATAACTTATGAAGAGCTGAAAGAGGTGAGGATATCAATAATTACAAATATTTTATATTTAAAGGAACATTTTTTCCTAAACCGATTCAGCAATATATTCATGTAGGGTGTTCAAACTGTGTGGGATCAATTTTGGTTTTAAGGGAAGAAAAGGTGAAATGCAAACTCAAAAAACTTTTACAATTGTGTTTGTGAAAATTTTTAATGTAGCTAGGATACAACACCAAATAATTGTAACTCAAAATCCCCAACATTTTTTTTGAGGAGCTTTAATATATTCGACAGTGTAAAGTTTGCTCAACTGTAAATCACATACAACCTTTTGTACTCTATCGGGAGAGAGCTCATATCTCCTCTGAAACAATTATGGAGAAGAGAAACACTGTGTATTACTCTGTCCTTTTGAACTCTATAAATATTCCATATATGTATCTAGCAGAGAGATGTAGGGAGGTGTAAACACCTTGGAAAGCAGCGTAATTTACTTGCATGTCATGTGGTATGTTACATTCCTCTTTCCAGGATCCTGTCCAGGGTGTGAAAAACATAGCTGCTTTCTTTGGGATTTCACTGACTGAGGAACAGCTTCAGCTTGTGGTAGAGAGAAGCAGCTTCCAGTCAATGAAGAAGAATTCTCAGAAGACTCATGGCACAGTTGGCAATGTTTTCTTTCGCAAAGGTAGGAAGCTTCAAGTAGTTCAGAGTTAGAAGTGCCACATTCTTCACTATTTGGGCCATTCTTTGCTTCTTTTTTTTTTTTTCTCCCACATATTAGCATTGCAAGTTAGTATCAGGCAGGTTATCACTGTTTTGCTTGAGAAGACTAGTCAAGCACCACTGGAGAGGAAGATCCCCAGCAAGGCTGTGGCAGCAGGGCAAATTTTGTAGGCCCACAGACGGCTGGCAGGAAGGAGGAACTGTCATGTGTCTGAACATCTCTCCACCTCTGTGCTTATTCAGCCATTCAAGGTTGACCCGGGCAGGCAGCACTGGGCCAAAGTCATCCTGAGTTGGCCAATCACAGTTCTTAGGAGGGCCACTGCCAAAGCCCTGTTTACTCGTACAGGTTAGAAGTAAGCCAAACATGTGAGAATCAGGTACACAGAGGACAGGAAACAAAAGAGAACTGTTTTTGCAGAGTAGCATAGCGGAGACAGAATTGAGAAGACCAACATGGCTGTCCATCTATTTATGCATTTTACATGAAAGAAGTCACTAGAGAAAAACTGTAGCTGCCAAAAGAGCAGAAAC
>JAWWEV010000115.1:40933533-40977402 GCA_035583235.1 Hafferia zeledoni
TTTTTTTTATTTTTTTTTTTTTTTTTTTTTTAATTAAAGGTTGTATACTCCTTCTGGTGTGGCAGCTTTAAAATATTGTAAGCCCTGCATTCAGGGCTTAATACAAATACATAGCCAATTTGGAAGGTCAGACCTTGGTAATGTTGTTTGAAAAGCCTCCCTAAGACAGAAACCCAAATGTTGCTTTCATGTTCACTTGATACCCGGGGACATCCCAGCTGCTCTTGTTGACATAGCTGCTCTTGTTCCTGTCCTGCCTTTGGCCAGCACTGCCTCAGTGCTGGCCACACAAATTTTCATTCGAAACCTGACAAGCCGAAAGCACAGGCTGCTCTTGCCATAAGGTTGTGAGCGCTAGGTGTCACTGCAGCCCAAGGAAGAGGCAGAATCCTTAGTCCCAGAAGCTGCCAGGGAAGAAGTAATTTTTTTTTGCATTTCAGAAAAAGTTGATTTTGATGGTGACAAGGAAATAAAAGAAAAAGACAACTATGTTATAGATACGGATATAAGTATAAATATGTGATTTTTTGTGAATAACATCTTTTATTCAGAAGGGAAACAGATGATTTGTACAGTAAATTGCTTTCTCCTTTTTAGCACAAAGTGACAGACCACTCATCTTGTTTCAGCTGAAGACTCCCATCTTGAAAAAGTCTGCTGTACTGAAATGGGTCAATATTATTTCCCTAATTAGCAGAACTTTTAGATAACTGGTATAATACAACTGATATAACTTCAGACAAGCAAGGCACAAGAAATTAAGGAACACTATTATGTAACTACAGAGCATACTAACCACAAACAAGCCTATGGGAAAACAGCCATACCTCTCCAACACCTCAAACTTCCTTGTTCACTCATCTTTCTTTAACTTTTTAACCTTTTCCCTCTGCATCCTAAATATCCTTATTTCCTCTGCTTTTCCAATCTAAATGTGTTCTGAAATAGTTGCAGACACTGACTTGGAAAAATGAGAGAGACAAGTGAGAAATACAAATTTATACTCAGAGCCAAAGAATCTTTGCATTTCTTTATGTCTGGATTTTATCATTTGCTGATTTGTAATGTAGAAGAGCAGTGTGAATGAGAAACAAAGTTCCTGCAATGGGTTTGGGTTTTTTTTCTGTATTTTGGCAAATGTTGGCTTCTATCAGAGTAACCCCCCATAAAACCTTATATAGCTCCTTTGTGAGTTCTTCCTATGACAATTAAGTTAAAATGAAATGTATTGGTTTTTTTTTTACTTTTTTTTTTTTTTTTTTTTTTTTAATTTATAAATGTGTCCAGACAGCCTCTGGCTACCACTAGAAAATGGCAAATAAAACAGATGGCCTATTGATCTATGTCAATTCAGCTGAGAGTCCCCTCCAGGATAAACTAGACATTTTCACCACTACACTCTCAGTCAAAGGCCTGAGCAAATAGATGAACCACACATCCTGCCCCAAAAAATCAACCAGTTGGGATACTGGCAGAGCAATGGAGGAAATGATATTCAGAGGTAGACAGATATCCTACTGCTGAGTAGGTAGGAGGCATATCCATGCTCAAATGTTCGTGCTAAGAATGACAGGTAAAAGACTATCCCTCCCTCCTGATCTTCTGCAAAGAAAGAGAGGTGTATTGGGTGGTAGTTTGGTATCTGTCACACTTTTCCCAACAGCGGGCTGAAAGCTGAGTTGTGCAATTGCCCACTGGTAGGATTACTTTCCACTGAAATGGGTGGATAATTATGCATCCACAAAGGTTTCTTGCAGAGCTGAATCAAAGGATTGGGCTGTTCATTTTGCAGTTGTGAGGAAAGGACACAGATTCGAGGTGCTGAGTGAGTTGCTCTTGACCCTTCTTTGAGCAGGAGGGCTGAACTAGAGACATGCAGAGCTCCCCTTTCCACCTCCACTATGCTGTGAGCCAGAAAGTTTGTCCATTTGTAATTCCTGGGTTCATAGGTTGTGTCACAAAGAAAAGACAGAGAAGTTGGGATTCTGGTTTAAACCTGTGCAGAGGAGAAAAAACAGCAAGTGCAAATATGTTGTAGTAGGATCAAAGCACTCTAAGAAAAGAATGTGACCTCATGGTGATCTACCAAATTTGCTCTAGTTTAGTTTAGAAACTTTGTCTTTTTTCAGCTGGTTACTTCAAGTGTAAAATTATCCTGTTAAGAATGGGTGTTAGCAGGTTAAAGAGCTGCAGACTGATAAATGCAGATCTCCTCAGTCGAGCCTGATGAGAGGCACTTACATGCCACATGGGCTGCCAACAGGCCAATCTATCAACTCTGTAGGTGTCCAGACCATAACTGTGGTAAGCTGGCAGATGACAGGCATTTTTTCATAAGCTATGAATAGCAAGATCTGTGGCACACAACTAAGATGCATTTTCCTTACTGATGTAAAAAAAAAAAAAAAAAACCAAACAAAATTAGAGGTGAATGGAGTCCAACTGTAAAGTTTTGTGTAGCTGGAACATTTTTTAGGTTTTAACAACTGTGTACATAATTCCTGAGAGAGAAGTTCATATCGTTAACACAAATTTAGCTTAAACCAATGTTTTTCAGAATGGGTTACATTTTTTTGTCAAGGCCTACAATCAGGGTCCAGTTCCCCGAATAAGAAAAATATCTCACAGACAACTTGAAACAGAGCATTTTGCTTCATTGTCCTTCTGACATTCTTACTATAGAGTAGGGGTATGCTGCTTTCTTCTGACTAACTCAGTGACAGCCAGAACTTGTGCTTCTGTGTCAGTCCTTATACTCTTGGTGTATTTGGTGCCATCCCATCATTCTACTCTATTCTCATTTCTTTCCTGTACTTACTCTCTTCTCAGTTTATGTTCTTTCCTCTAGTCATGTTCATGTCTTTTCCATAAACTTCATGTTCTTTCCTGATTTTATTTCTCTCCTTAAATGTAAGCTCTCCTTCACGAGGGCCAATTCTGTAAATGTCTGAGTCTTGCTGAATCACTCATTAATATCACCCCCACAGACTTCCCTTGAAAAATCATTTCCAACAGCACATCAGCACATCCTGACTGCCAAAGAAGCCACTTGAATGGAAACAAACTGTGATTTAACATGCCCAGCATGACACCCAACACATGTGATGTCATTCCACAACCACAGGACTTAGTGTTATTTTGTTTTGATTTCCCCAGCCACTGGCACTGAACGAGTGACTTCACAAACAACAGTTATTTAATGGCAGCCATGTAAACCAGAATGTCTGAGTGAGTAGCTTGAGAAAGCTGTGATTTGATTTCACCCTGGCCAGCCTGAAATTCAGTGTCAAAGCATCTGACATTACACAGGCCCAGACAAACAGAAGATATAAGACAGTGATTTCATAAGCATAGAGCTGTTATAATAAGCTTAGGGACCAAAAAGTTAAAGAGAGCATGTGAAAAGACACTGTCTACTTCTTGTCCAAGATAGGAGGGAAAATATTTGTCTTCTTTCCTCTAGCTTGGAGCGCAACAGAGTTCTCTCCTTTCTTATTAGGTAGTAGCATCCTTTAATGACTCCAAATGCGGAGCTTGATTTTGGCTATAAAGTAGTAATCTGGAAGTATAGTCTCTTTCTAGCCCTTGGGCAGCAGTCACTTGAGCATTATCATGTACTCTGTCTAACCTACTCCTTTTCAATAACACACAATACAGCTGCTAAGAAGAGAAGATCTAGATCAAGTGAAGTGAGACAGACATGGCTCTGTCTTCTAATGGCTGCATCTCTATGAATGAAGAAACCCTGCCATGCTAACTTTCCCAAGAAAAATAGACACTGTCATCAGTATTAAGTGTGTGAGTTAACATAAAGATAAAATAAAATTGCTATATTAGCATATTATTCTCTGTGACTTTCCATTATGAAGAGGTGATAGAGAACCCCAAAAAAGCACACACAAGCACATACATGTACCATCTTTCCACTGACTTCCTGTTAGGGGACACCTCCTTCCAGAGGCTTCCCAGTTTCCTTTTTGTCTACCCCTCAGGTCACCAGGTCTATATATTTATCTTGCTTGTTTAGATCCATTTAAAATAATGGAAGGTTACTTCTGATGTTCTTGGTCAATAAGACATCTAATGAAAATATGAAAGGAAATGTTTAGCTTCCCTTATTCAACAAATCCTAGCTCTCTCTAAGAAACACAAAAGCTTTATTTGTTGTAAATGCTGTTCCATAACATTTCCTCTGCTTTTAGTCACCGAAATTCTCTCTGCAGCCTTATCTTGCTGGGTCAACTCCATGCCTCTGCCATGTGCAAACACAATATTCCCAATGTTTATGATATATTGAAACTACAGTGACAATGAGTTCAGACATGTGCTCCAGGCATGCCTGTGCAAGCATCATGGAAAGGCTCTGAAAAAATTTTCTGTTGAATGTTTCCTTTGTCACTCTGTGTTTTTAGACCTTTGCTAACAATTCAAGATATAAAGTATTTATTGACATCTTCTGATTCTTAGACAATTCATAGAAATATTGAAGTTTTCAAACGGCTACTTTCCCCTGAATATACTGGCTTCAAAATTTGTATTCCATAAATTGCTTGTGAAGTTTGAGCCTGGTTGTGACAGGTTTCTGGCATCATATGATATCATTGGTGTTATCTGGGTTTGATAAACAGAAAAGCATTTCCTGCAAGAACTGTTGCACAGGCATTTTTTGGAGTAGTCTCTTGGAAGAATACTCAATCAGTTTTACTAATTCCCTTTCTCTAATATTCATGCCAGTTCATGCATGTTTAGGGAAAGACTGAAATGTCAAAGGGAAATAGAAAATGGCATAAGCATATATATTTCGTTGCAGTTATAGAAGATTCTCGGATTATTTTCTCAGCTCTGATTTTCTGGAATTTGAAATGGATTAATGAATTGGTACCTGCTCACAAAGAGCAAAATCTCATTTCAGTTGGTCACAGAATTGTAATAAATCCTCGCAGATTTAACTGGAACTTCATATTTCATCTCAAGTTATCAACACTTAAATCTGTAGGACAAAAACAGGAATGCCACGGGTGTTTTTAAGGGTTGATTGGTTTTCTGCTGAGTTCAATAGATCTGCAAAGAAATATGCCAAACATCTCTGTATTTCAACCACAAATGTGTATCATTGCCTCATTCCAACTTGTTTATCTCTCTTTCTTTCTAGAGGCCAAATGAGAATTTTCTCTTACGAGGAAACGTACTTCTCATCCAAACCTTTAAAAGCCATCAAAAGAAAGCATTATAATTATAACTTAAAAATACCTGCTTGGATTAACTAATGGACTATAATCTGGGAACAGGATATGCATTGAATTATGAACAAAAATAAAAAAAAATAATAAAAAGATGTTTTACAGGTTCACATGAATTTGACAGCAATTTTCTGCCCAGGTCAACATATAGGACAGTTGTAGTATTGCCAGTTTACATAATTTAAGCTTCAAAGTTTCAAAAGTTGGTGTTCAGCTGTGAAGCTTGAAATTAGCCTATTGGCAAGCCTTAAACTGAAATATCATCAACATACATAAAGTGTCCACTGTGTGTGCAAGTGCAAATCATACAATTTCTTCAGGGACAGAAATCATGAAATTGCACATAGAAATAGTATCAGATGACTCAATTTCAAACCAAAGTAACCCAACAGCAAGTATTTACAAACTTCTAAGTAGAAAACATTGAGTATGTTAATAATGAAAGCAGGAGTGTTAAAATCACTGGATAAAGCACTTGTCCCAAACAATATGAAAGACTTCTGCATAAAAGAGTTCAAAAACCTCTGAAAAGTGTGTATGAACTATCTTTTTCCCCTCTACAAGTCAGAGTGAAGGGAAGAGTGAAGTTAGTACAGGGCTATTACTATCCTATAGTATAAATACACCGATCACTTTGTCCTGTAGAAGGTTGATCACTAGAGCATGACAACACATAATGCACCTATACATTGAATGTTGTGTTATTAATGGCCCTGCTAATAGCTGGTGACAGTGAGAAAGTGAATTTCCACAATTCACAGCCCTTTGTAAGTCTTCTGGAACATTTCTCTCTACTATCATCACCCAGACTCCCCCTGTGACCTTTTTATCAGTCAGTGAGTGGTACCAGAGACTTAGACACATAATCACCACAGTGTGCCAGAGTGCAGAGCAGCACAGCACAGAAGGAAAAAAACAGAAAATAAAAAACCCATTGCTTTTAAAAATGCAAGTTCCTGTTAACACTTTATGAGGTAAGGATAATGTTATTTAGTTTCACCTTCTCTTTTTTGCTTACTTACTTCCCATGAATATTCAGGTTTCATCTGCAAGTGAATCTTCTTATTTACAGCTATGCAACCTGATCTGAAATTCACCATGGGCCATGGAAATGCTGCCATTGACTTCAGTGGACTTTAGATCAAGCCTGAATCTACCTTAGAGCTCTGTCGCCCTTGACTCTAGCCATGAAATCAAAGTCCAAGCCTGGCTTATCTATATAGTAGGAATACAAGTCACATTAAAAGAAAACACTATCATGCTTGCTTCTATTTCTGTCTCCTTTTCAAGAGGAAGAGAAGTAGCTGCTCATTTCAGCACATCTGCAATTAAAAGTAGTATCACAGGTTAGAGTTTGTTTCAAGCACGCTTTCTGTTCAGTAAATCTTAGAAAACTTAAGCTTTTTGCTCCCAGTTTTTGCTCCACAGATCAAGTGCTTGAATGAATCCCTGTTGGGTACAGATAATGTTACACAGATGTTGCTAAACACAGTGTTGGCTCTTGGACTGCACTTGGTATCTGCAGGAGCACCTGGACCCTTCCAGAGTCTTTGGAGCCTTGCATTTGGCCTTTCATAGAAACATATCTAAACATGTGATGTTGCTGGTGGCTGTAACTGGAAGGGTCTAACAAGAGACAATATGAGAACAATATAAATACTTGACTATCAATTTCTCAAGTCACACAGACTCTGAGTTTGCATTTGATCTGTTCAAATGAGTTTAAAAGGCTTCCTTGTTTTCCTTTTCTTTTTTTTTTTTTTTCCTTTCTTTTCAGCAACATCAAGGAATTTGTATTGCATAGCAATTTCCATAATTAAAAGATAGTGAAGATATATTCAAATCTCCCTTACTGTAGAAGTAACTTCAATCTTTCTGTTACTCTTCTTGGTGTTTTTCAACCTCCTAGAATAACATTTGAATTGAATGCTTAGGGTATGTGAAATCTTGTAGTTGGTTTGTTTCCTTAACACAAAATTTTGTATAATCCATACTCAAATTCAGAAAAGCTGTTAAATTAGCACAATGCAGAGAATGACCCTTATTTGCAGAATATTGCTGAGTAGTGGTCAATCAGGAAGAATTTATATACTTTTCCCCCCTTTTTTGTTTTGATTATTATTATCAGTGGTTCCTTTCAGCTTTGTCAAGAGTCCTGGGGAATCAAAGAGGTACCTTTTTCTTAGTTTTTTTTTACCCAAGAGTCTCAGTTTTAGGAGTAAAGTCATTATATAATGCACTCTAATTAAAGAGACACGGTACGTAGAAGTTGTTCTGGAAGCACTAAGGCTGGCTGACTTCCCAATAATGTGTCATATCATTGAAGATGATTCTGACATTTCAGTAGTTGGAGCATCCCCTTGGATCTTTCTTTGTCTTTGCATATGTTTCTGTCCATCTACTTCAATGAAATGTAGAGGATCTTAATTTTCTTAGTGATTGTCTTTATTAAATTGATGAATGGATTCAAAGGAAGTTTGGGCAGGAAGAGTGCTGAGACACACCCAGACATATGCAGATCATGAGAAATTTCTTTAAGACATCAGAGAGAGTATCATCTATCATGTTATATTTTAAAAGAGTTTGGATTTTTACAGATTTTGCATGGGAAGCAAACAGCTCCTTGGACAGGACTGGCAGCAAGAAGCTCAGGGTAAATCATGGTTTTCAAGCCCACCTTCTTAGCAGCTTCATGGGAGCACACAGGCAGATGCTCTGAGCCCGCCTCTCCTTTGCCCAAGACTAGACCTTTCCAGGTGTTGCACATGCTGGCCCCACTCCAGCAGAGCACTTAAGCACATGCTTAACTTTCAACACATCAATTACTCATGGAGAAGTCAAGCCCAGAGAAGCTGCTGCTGCAGAGATAGTGGTGAAAAGGAAATGGGGAGGTGGTGACCTTATTGCCTCTCTTTCCCAATGGACCTGTCTGCAGACATCATTCAGGGCCTGGGGTAAAATGATCGCAGAGGCTAATAGGTCAATGACCTGCTACTCTGTTCTTAGCCTTAGCCACAACCTTTGCAAAAGAGAGAGGAAGGGAGAGGGGAAGATCTGTACAGTTTGTCAGATGTTATCACACTTGATAAGACAAAGCTTTGCTTTCAGGAATTTTTTCTTCCCTAGTTTCCTAAAAAGATGGCAAGCCAGAAACCTGTGGTGGCAAAGAGGAAATTCAGAGTCTTTTGTTCTTGCATCTGTCACATCTGTGACAGGTTTCCTTTCTCCCTTAAGCTATTCCAATTTCTGGCTCTGCATGTGTCAAAATAAGTTTCCAAAGCAAATCACAAATGTATGGGATAATTAGAGCTGTCATTTTGTTGTCAGGGGAGGGCACTCCCCTTCCTCAAGAAGAGTACACCTCCTTGTCAACAGCATACTGTAGTGATGATGAAGAACTTCTCATTTGTTTCTTTGATTAATTATTTTTTTTTCTTTTCACTTGAGAGATGAGATAAGGAAAAAGAGGAGAATTGCCTTATGCTGCTGCCATTTTAGCCCTTCTCTGTTTAAAATACTCTTGGAAAATACTATTGAGAGGTAGACAAATATGCATAAGCACTAAAACACACAAAAGTGACTCTAAAGTCACCTCTTCAGACATGTGGAAATCTACCTGAATTTAAAGAAAATTAAAAAAATAAATATTCAAAAATACCTTCAGAAAAATTCAAATACAGAAAATTGAAAGATAAAATATCTTTATGAAGATGTCCAACATCATGAAGAACTTTTAAAAAAAGTTTGGAGGAGTATCTTTAAAAAGGCATGCAGGCCAGATGCTCACTTTTCCAGAGAGTCCCTCAGGAACACATCTGAAACACCCTTCACCAAATCGACACAGTAATGGCATGCGCACCATGAATATACTCTCAGCTGCTCTCATAGATGTTTTAATGTGTGCATTTTGTAACAATGGCAATGTATATGGGGATAACTATTTCAAAGACTCCTTTTCTTTACAGGATTTTAAGTGCAGACAAACAGAATTTTTTTCCCCAATTAAACTGCTCTGCCTTTGTTTCATCCTCCTGTGCCATACATGACTCCACAGTCTTCGTACACCAGTTTTCTCTAGGGCACCTGCAGCACTGCACTCATGGGAAATTTCAATTAAAATGGAGTCAAAGCTGTCTTTCAGATGCAAAAAGACTGAAAATAATTGGAAAGGTATTTAAAATGTGTACTGTGACATGGAAAGGAGAGTGAACTTTCTAATCGAGATGCAGGACACTTGCACTCAGATTTCCACTCTTAGTGCTGTTCAATACACTTTTGGTGAGTGACTTAATTATAGTGCCTCTAGGTTCCCAGTTCCACAGAGGGAATCACTCTGACTTCTTTCTCCCATCTTTGCTGCATATTTTGCAATGTGGTATTTTATTGGTATGCTGGGAGTAACTACTGCAGAGCACTGAGCATAGAGGAAGGGCCTCTCTGAGGTGCAATTCAGTGGTGGGGTTTGCTGATGAACTCAGTTTAAGGAGTCCTGCCCATTTCATCTGCTTGTCCCTGCCAATGTACTGCCATTTACTGCCCTGTCACTTATTCTACTCTGAATGTTTCTGGAGGATGCTGAAAGCAGATCAGGAAACTCATCTAGTTAAAAGTAAGTCGCTCCTCACCAACATAATTTCTCATTCAGGTCAATGTACTGATAAGGACAGTGTGGTCCCATCAACAGATCCTAGCACAAGTATGTGGGCTGTGAGATGTAGCACAGGGGTGGAAACACAGACTGAGGTATTGTAAATAGTTTAGCCATCACTGCATTTCACTGCGGCCTGAGGAAAAATTTTAAAATGGAGAGGAGAAGCATACAGTGTGGTTATACAAGTCTCAGCTGCAAGTCCATTGTGAAATTTTGCCCTTCTGCAGGATTTCTATTCAAGTACCACAGTAGCTCTTTGCAAACATTAAGTACTGTGTCCCTACAACACACCTGGCAGGCAGATACAGTATCTTCTTATCAGATGGGCAAAATGAGCTGCACAGTGATCACAATTGGCTCAGGTCTGTAGCATGAGCCAACGTGAGAGGCAGCAAGAAGCAAAAAGTCCTAATTTTTGGACTGATGTAGCTACCAGGCTTCTGCTGGAAACCGACGGCCACTCAGAAACTGCCAATACAAAGAAGCTTCTAACAGCAACAGGAATGGGGTGAGGAGTAACAGTGATATGACTAGCAGATGGATTTCATTAAATGGAGTTTTTATTGGATTAAAGACACAATTTAGAGTCTACAGTAAAATTGCTTGAAATAGTTTAATCTAATCTTGAAGAGGCTTTTTGACCAAATCAAACATTTTGCTGCAAATTTTTTGACTCCATTGAAATATCCTGGGGGATTCTGCATTTGAAACAAACAATAAAAACGTAATTTCAAAACAGTCATATTTTTTAGTTTTACCACTGAAAATGAGATATATTTTATAGAAAACGTATGTTTATGCTTCAAAGAATAATTACTTTTGCTAGCTCTTATCAGAAGGTGGTTTGTCATGGATTATTATGAGTAACTGAACTACAAATAATGCAAAAAGCAAAATGATTTTCTATGTTACAGTAGTAATAAGAAAATACTTATTCCAGTGATGAAACTAGAGGTGATCAAATTTTCCTGAAAGAAAATTTCTTTCATGCTATATTTGGTGTCTATCTTCCACCTTTAAAAATATTCCTGTTTTCATAGTTAAAATTATTGTCATATGGCATCGTTTTGGTTCAGGGGTTCTGGGACCAGAGGCTTAATAGTCAAAGGATAATTGTATTATGCCAAAAGTTATAATTTTCATGTATAGTCAGTCATATAAAAGCCTGTAGAGGCACGAATTACCTTGATTTGCAATGCACAATCCAAATAATATAATATACATGCTTAACAACTCTATTTTCTTTTGTATTTTTAGATGTTTTCTGAAGGTTTTCCTTTTGGGGGCAAAACTACGTAAGTAATCTCATGGATAGACACTAAAGATATGAGTGAACAAGGTAATTAAAAGTTTGCCTTCTTCAGTCAAAAGAAAAAATTGCCTTACTAGGTTTTTGAGCTTGTCTGTGATTGCTTCAAAAACCAAACCAACTGAAATTTAATTGGACTATCCTTTAAGTTTCAACTGTTCAGAATTAGCTGAGGATCACAGGCTCCAATGGAGAGACCCAAAACCCACCTAGGCTGACACCCTTAAGCCCAGAGAAATCCTTTCTGATAATGGCTTATAAAACAATAAAATTGGTTAAAAGCGTGGAAAATAATATTTATATTTTCAAAAATGATGAGAACAAGTGGTGAGGGAGGTTAATGGAAGGCATGGAGCTTGCAATTCTAAAGCAAAGAACAAAAAGCAAAGCCAACAACCCTTCAAAAGATTCAGAAGTCCCATCAGACCAAAACCAAATGTTTTCAAATCTGCAAAAAACTTCTGGTATATAATAATTTCAAGTTTCAATGACAGTGCGGTTGGCAATAAACTATAAATCACTGCACACAGAGGTTTCTAACTGGCAAGTGGCAAACACATGAAGGCTGTTTCTCCATGCTTTTGACTCATTTGAATACAATTTTTGAAGTTATTCACAAGGAAAAAAGATTTATATAATATTACTGTATTTCTCAGCCCTTTCAATCTCTCTGATCCCCTCTGAATAACTCCAGCTGGAGCTAACAAAGCACTAGAGACTTGAAATGATAGTGGTCCTAAATGTCCTGTGAATGTCACTATCCAGGTACTGGATATCCAGGTACTCAAACAGAGGCACAGAAGAGCTGTGGTGGGAGATTGACAGCATCATCTGCCACCAGGAACACTGATGGGGTGGGGCCTGTGGTGCATGCACTGACAGCGGGGAAGGCTGTGGCTGGAGCTCAGAACTTACCAGACATGGAGTGTTTCAGCTACAGAATTGAGGCCAGAGGCAGAGTCTGCTGCTCACTGAACAGTATTTGTCACTTCTTTGGAGAAAAAACCTCTGCTCACTCTCAGCTCTCCTTTTACATTTTTGTTCATTTTTTTCACTTTTCTCTCCTTTAGCTTCACCTTGAAAGAAAAGTTAAAGAACAGGAGCTAAGCAAATGTCCTTACGTACACAAGGGTGTGGGCAGTCAATGGTTTTGTAATAGCTGCTGTGTAGCTTTCTCCTTCTCTTTCCAGGAATTTTTTATTCCCCAGCATTTCCACTGACAAAGTAAAAAATTACAACATATTTCTCTTGTCTGCAGCAGTCACTGCTCCAACATAAGACCCTAGTGAGGCAAAACCCTCCCTGAGATTCCTCCTGGGGATAAGTAGATGCCTGGCAAAATGTTCTTCATAATCTTCTTCTCTCGTAATCTCCTGTAATAACATTTCAGTCACAGGCAAGAAAAGACTTGTCTTCCAGGAGGGGATCCATACCTGATAGGCACAGGAATGGAGAAAGGTGAATACATGAAGGGCAGTAATTACCTGCATTATACAAACCTCTGTGGGCTCCTTCATAAGGGTCCATGAAAGTCTGAGTTCCCCCATCATACCTGGTGAATCAATTTTCAGACACAACTTGTACATCTACGTTACCAACACTGCAGTATAAAGCTGTTTTGTTTGCCACTAGCTGTATAGTGCAGAACCACTTGCAGAGAGGACAACATTCAGCACTGGCGAGTGCTTAACAGCTTCTCAATAGGTTTTGAAAAATTTGTAGTGATTCAGGTTCAGCTTGTAGCCAGTGATATTCCTGGTCAGCAGTCAGGACCCCCCTCCAATCTCACTGTCACATGCAGTGGGTGTGACTGTATGGTCATGTGTGACTTTGAGGAGCTGGTAGTTATGGGCAGACATAGCAGATCCCAGGAGCCTGAACCGTGCTTCAACCCATAGTGATGCTAACAGGCTGTTCAGAAAGCATATTTATTGTTTTGTAGTGGGAATTACTAGTCCAGAGAAAAAAATTGTCTGAATATATTGATGCAAAATTAAATGCAGGCAAAGGGACAAGCAAGAGGGAAGGGATACTCCCCGGGAGCATTCGCCTGAAGCTCTGTATTAGGGGACAAAAAGAAAGTAGCCAGCTGAGATTGATCTTGGAGAACAAATGTGGTTCGTATTTTAATAAAAAAAAGAGGTCTCCCCACAAAGGAAATTCCCATCTTGGCCTGGTGATGTAGTACTAAGTGGCAATTGATACATGAAATGCCAAAACCCATAGAGCTCTAGTTACACCGGGGTAGACACTCTTTGGGGCTTGTAATTACAGGGAGCTGGCAGACATTCAGATTTCATCTTTGAGAGAGAAAAGGACTTTCTGCTCTCCTGCCAACTGGGATGACTAAGCTCAGTCCCAAGTTGGACATACCTTCCAGATATTTGAAAACTAGTGTTCAGCTCTAACTCAGATTCCTTCACTCTTCAGGTAACTGAAAATGAATAAGCAAAATATTTGTAATGGCACCTGTAGTAGTGAGGCATCTCAGAGAGAAAGACAAGTCCTGCCTCCCAACAAAAGGAAGGCAGAGTTGAGAAAAAGCAATACCTCAGAGCTGTGTAGGAAGGAAACAGGAAAAGTTTCATACTGGCTGGGGAACAAATGATGTCTCAAGGACAGGAGACATTCCCAGACACAAGTTTGCTCTCTGGACCCACCCTAGTGGTATGGATTAGACACTGATGTACCAAACCATGGGGGAAACCTAATTTCTCTGGCTGGTGGCAAACTGACCATGCTGCCAGGGAACATTTAAATAGTCAAGACCTGTTGCAGCAAGACCTAGAAAGCCAGACCTGCCCTCTGTTGCTCTCTTCAGATTATCGCTGTACATTTTCCCTCTGATTTGATGTACTGAGATCAACAATACTAAGTTTGGCCTTGGAGACCTATGCTGACTGCCAAGCTGGCAGATGATGAGCTATCTGATATCAAGTTAGACCTCTCCAGCTGAAATATGTAAAACCTGTGGGCAAAAGCATAGTACCAACACTTCTTGGCCAAATTCTGCTCTCAGTTACACCAGAGGAATGCAACTGAACTCAATATGATTTACAGGAATTAAGGACAGTACATGGCTTGTTATTTTTTACTGAGATGGCATTTAGATTTTAGTTGTAGCTAATAGGACTGGCCATAGACAAATCTCAAAGAAAAGTAACATTGCTGTTTGTTTTTCTTCCCTAACTCCAATGTCAGCCCTAGTCTAACAAAGCACCCTATAATATTTGCTTAGGCACTGAATTTGTTAGTCTAACTTATTTTTACTGTTTATCCCACATTTCTGTAAAAATGTGTTACAGGGAAATAATCTGTTAATGCCAAAAGTTCTCAAATACTCTTTTTCACGGGCATAGTGTATACTAGAAGAAGCTTGCAAGTATAGTTGTGCTGGAATTTTTATATCAATAAACCCCAGAGGAGTGGTGCAACTCCTGACAGTGCAGTGGTTCCAAGGATGAAATAACACATCTTGGCAACCTGAGCAGTTTAGAGCTGCAAGGGGGGGGGGGGGCATGGGGGGGGGTGTGTGTGTTTGGGGTTTTTATTTTGAGGGGGGGTGGTTGGTTGATTTGTTTGGGGTTTGTTGGTTTGTTTGTTTGTTTGTGGTTTTTTTGTTTTTGTTTTTTTTTTTTTTTAATAGATTACCAGCAAAAACTTCTCCTGAGAAACCAAGCAGGGACTCCACATTAGCCACCTGCTTGGGATGCTTACCCGGGACACAGGACACAAAATTGTGCATCTGCTGAAATCAGTTTTATCAAATCTTAATCCCTTTCCTAGTGAAACACCTCCTCAGCCCTGGCCCTGCTGATCCTGCCCAAAGATCCTTCTGTCCCTCTATGCTAGTCTGTCAGAGCTGCTCCAGAACAGTTTGATCAACTGGTGGCTAGGATGGGTGGTGGGAGAGCTGTGTGTCATTCAGGCAAAACTGGAGCTTGAAGAGGGGTGTCCTATATCTCCAGACATCTCAAGCAACAGTGTTTTGGCTAGCCTTGGGGGCAGAGTTTTCTGGTTTTCAGTTGAAGCTCTTGCTGGGGGCCCATGGAATCTTTCCTGACAATGATATTGTTGCAATTGATGTGCCTCCTGTGAAAAGCATAGCTTTTTAAAAGTTGATTATGTACTGACACAAGTACATTCACGTTGTGCTTCACCAAAGAACTTCTGTTCGACTCTTGTTGTGAGCTCAGAAAAGGCCAAATGACTTAAGGGTTATAAGGTGCCAGTTACAGATACTGTTTCACATTCTTTCTTAGAAAAATAGTTATGAAACTACCGGATTTTCTTTCCCTACTTTTTTCTGTATCTCTTCCAATGCAAAATACTTTGTTCTCCCAGTGGAAACCAATCATTTACTAAATATTTAGTGTAATTCCTATCTCTGTCTCTCAAGTAGGCCAGTGTTTACACTTCAAAAGCAAGAATCTTTTTTCTCATGCCATAGTCACTCCATAGAAATAAATACAAACCACAGAACCTGTACAAATCTTTGCTGAGACATAAGATTTTAAACACCTTATGGATTAATGTTTATGGAGCCTGTCAGCGATTTAAAACCACAAAGAGAAAGAAAGGTTTTCTTCAGCTCTGAGACATGAAATTTTTGTCTAACATCAGCCTTACACTGAAAAAGCCTTGATAGGTTGTTTGTCTAAGCAGGCAGATACTTATTCAGTTGTTTGTGATGTCTTCCACTTAATTCTTGCTATGAATTTGACTCTTTGCCACACTCTTTACACTTTAGCTCGGTGTGTCCCAGAGGCTTGCAGAGCCAGCAGCTCACCACTAACTCAGCCTAAAGGGAAATGCTGGCAACAAAGACCAGCATGCCAAAACCCATAAAACTTGCTGCTTTTGCCTCACTTTAAAACAAGAAAATAATATTGTCTTTTCTCTAAAGTGGTAAAGCAATACATGTCTAAATGAGTTCTTGACATTACTCTACAGGATTTTTTAAAGGTTTTGAAGAAACCTTGGCACTTATCAACATGTTCTCCAAAATGTATGGTTGTTAATTAGTTTAGTAGCCAGCATAAGTAAAACTAAACAAACTGATGGCAGGAGGAGCAACTAGTTGCTGTTGGTAAGGCAATGGTGAGTCTGTGAAAATCACTGCTTCTGAAATACTGAATAAATCCTAAAGGAAAGAGTTGATTAAAAGATGAGAGGCAATCATGTCCATTACAATGTTAACCTACTGTTTTACTGCTGCCAGCAGGTCTATCTGAATGTATCAGAAAATCAAAAGCATTTTCCCAAAAATGCAGTGGGATTTTTTTTTTTTTTTTAAGGTTGAGCTGACCTTCTTGCATTGTCAGTTTTTTACTCTGAAGGGAGCTTGGTAAAAAAAGATGACTATCAATAGAGTAAAGGTCATTTCTAACCATTGCAAAGCAGAATTTAGCTAGGTCAGGCGTAGCCATTTTTGCACAGACCACAGCATGCTGATAATACCACTTTCCCACCAGAAGTGCCTGCTTCTCTGCATACCCTCAGGAGCATTCAAAAACTGGCTGTTGGAATTTGCTGCAGACCCGCATCCCCCATAAGGCCTGTTGGGTACAGGTTCCTGCTCTTCCTCAGTTGTGGGGCCCTCCTCACCTTCTTGCTTACATTTCCATTATTTCACCCCTGGAGATGAGACTGTTTTTTGTAGTAACGAGTTATGTTTTCCCACTTAGCACAGAAGATTTGTTCTGTTTTTCCTTGGACAGTCTTTGAGGGCAGAAAGGAGAAAATACACTTTTCTTCCCTGTGTGCTCATTATAAGCAGGGGTAGGAGAGAAAGCTAGACGGGGTAAGAAACAGTTAGGTTATGCCTGTCTGCTTTCTACTTCCTAATTTCTTAGAAGGTATTAATCTCTGTGCAAGGTGCCACAGTAATAACCCTGGAGAAGGAAGCCCCCTGATTATGTAGGAGGCAGGAACAGTGTGGGAAGGGATAAGGATGGCTGCCCTGCATACTTAGGCAGCTTCACATCCATCCTGTCCTGGGTTGATCTCTGCCAGTGGTGGTGGTCTGGCTCTGGCTCTGGTCCCATTTGGGCCTTTGCACCTGGGCTGAGGTTGCTTGGTGTGAAGGCTTCACAAACACCTTGTGCCCACAGATGTCTAGTTTGAGACCGTGGAGTTCTTTTTTACACAGGGCTGAGAAAGAGTAATGGAAATATAATGGGGTTGGGGTTACAACAAGCTTACAGATCTGAAATTGCAAACTGGTACACAATACAAATGTCAATGCTGCAGACTGGAAATAAAAAAATATTCACACACTTTTTACCTAGCTTTTTATTCCACATTTAGGACTGCATGAAATTTCCAGTGCTAAAATACCACACTTTTCCTGGCAAAGCATTTCCATTTAACCTTTCAGGATTAGAAGAATAGGACCTCTTCTTATTCTTCTGAGAAGCAGTGCTTATGGGATGCTAAAGCAGAACATCTCTGGGAGCTGATCAGTATCTTCCCAGTAAGAAGATTTTCTCCATTTCCACATTAAAACTTCTCCTTCTTTTATTTGAAAATATAAAACGTGCCCTCCAAAGGATGTTGAGCCATATAGCAAACAGGTAGTGATAGCAAACTAGACCTGTCCAAAAAAAGGGAATAATAATAATATGAGATAAACACATACTACAAAGATTTTGAAGCTATTTTATGACTTAGAACTTCTGGTATTTTTTTGTTCTTATTTTCTACTGCACCCTATGTCACATATGTCAGCTACTCCCATGGCTTTTAGAAAAGCATTTTACAGTCAGTATTTCACTTCATGTAATAACTCTTCTCCTTTATGATTTTCATGGTTGTTGCAAATATAGATGCAAGCAGAGGGGATGAATTAATCCCTCCTCAGACAGATCTTCTCCCGCTGACATTCTCCACATTATGGTTTATTTCCAAGAATCCTACAGAATTTCTCCTCCAAGAATCCTGCAGAATCCCATGGTTGTTTCCAGACAATCAAACAGCAAGACTGGATTTGTCAGCAACATTTCCAAAAGGCTATTTTTTTCTCTTTTTCCTTCTTGCTCCTGTTGGTGTTCACATCCTTCTTGCCAACCCAGGTGCTCCTTTAACTCAGCAGCCAGATGGTTTTTCAGGGTTTGATCCTGATCCCAACCACACCACCCCAGATTCTACAGTTGAGTGAAGGAGAAGCACCTCTGGCCACAGAGCTGTGGTGATCCAGGAAGGTGATTTAATGCAAGGGGAGGGAGTGGAGGAGGGAGGGAGGCAGCAGCAATGCCTCTCTTTGCATTGCAACAAGCAACCTTCTGAGAAGCCTAAAGAGTATGCCGGCATTGGATGATGGAGAAAGCAGAGCAGAACTATGTCTCTGGCAGATGGGAAAGGTACTAGTACTGTTCTCATCCCACAAGATGTAGAAAAGGTTTTTTTGTTGTTGTTGCTGTTGTTGCTTCCCTGAAGAGATTTAAGGCCTCTTCCTCATATTGACTGCTCACTAAGGTGTGATAAAACTCTATATAGTAAGCTCTAATAATGAGAAATGCCACATGTTGAAACTAGACAGTCTAACTGAAGGATGATGCTTTTCAAAGCTGTCTGTTTTCCTAAGGACAACCAGCCACACACTAGTCTGTTCATCTGCAGTTTTTACTTGATGTCTACATTCTGTTCCCCCTCTAAAAGCCTGGTTTGATGATTTTATTTTTAATGATCAAATAATCTGTGGGCCTTAATGTTTTGGGATGAGGGTTTGGCTCACCTGTGTAGCTCTCAAAAAATAGATTTCAGCCCCTAGTACCCATAAACACCATAAACATATAAGAATTTCACTCCAAGTTTCACATGGCACAGAACACAGCTCAGTCATCAGCTGCATTAGTTCATAGCTGTGTTAAAATGTAACAAAGTTTGCAACACCATTTTCTGCTTAAAATATTCATTAAATGGATGAACAATTTTAAACTTTTTTAAGAAGTCCCACAAACTCGTCTCTTGGAGTTCATTTTCCCTACTATTTGCACCAAACACGAAGTAAGGCAGAAGAGAATTTTACTGGTCCTTTAAACTAAACATACGGCATATATGGGATATGAACTATATCAAGTAGGAAAACCCATGAATACAGTTCAATGAAACCACAACTACAGTAGGGCTGGAGTTTCTAGGGTTTTCATTTGTGAGCTTTTAATTCATGTTCATTTTAAAGACATGGGAGACTTGACCTTGATGTCAGTTGAGTTTGATTTAACATCTTTGTTTAAAAGAAGTTAAGCAGCAAACTTGAAAAGCTGGTGAGAGCAGAGAATCTGCTTGGTAATTCTTTGAAGGAAAGTGCCAGAAATTCAAAGGGGAAAAAGAATCTCTGCCTAAGAATTGCATTATCCTCTGTCAAACAACAGCTGATCCTGCTGTGAGAAGCAGACTCCTGATTGCTTACATACATCCACCAAATAACCCAGCTTGGATCTAGCGATCCATCCCTGTCATTACAGGACTATATTGAAACCTAAGAAAGCATTAATACACTAGTAAATTCTCCTGAAGATTTCCTCTGTGTTTGGATCCACTGCTGTTAAATGACATAGGATTGCTTCATGACTCTCCCTCATCTAAGCAACATGAGTTGCTTTCCTCAACAGCTCTGTAAAGGTTCAAGGGAAGAGAATATGTGGATCTCATTATGAGAGTGGAAGTGTAGGACCTCAGGAAACTTGTGTACAAGCCATAATATAGCATAGATCAAGTCTGGACACGGTCCTGGAGTGAGGTGGTAGCTAGGTCATAACTGACCCCAACACATGACTCAGAACATGTCTAGCTGTGGGGGCTGAGGGCTGAGCTCAGGGTAAACCCACCACTGACAAACTACAGCAGGTAATGTAGACCAAAATTTTCCTTCAGTGGCATTTATAGAGGAAACACTCAATAGGTATAGTTGTGAGGAGACCTATGAGTCCTGAAGTCTGTCTCCTTTTTAAATGGAAGGTCAACATCTGGTAAGGAATATTAATGTGACTCTCTCATAGTCCTTCTCTGGCTATAATAAGGAAAACCTTTTCTTTCACTTTTTATATCCCCTATCTAACCAGACTGAAAGTTCTTGGAGTCAGGTATGTTTCCTGCCACCATGGTGGTTCTGGAAGCTCTGCCTGTTAAAATCACTCTCTCTTTTATATTATAAACCACTACTTTCAGTTGTTTAAACCTTGTCAGGTTTTTATCACTTGGTCTTCCATTTTCCTCTAAAAGTACATACTTTGGCTGAATTATCTTCTGGGATGGGGGTAAAGAAAGGAAAGAAGAAATTTTAAGTGGCATTTTCAAGTTTCTTTTAAGAAAAAAAACCTGAGAAAATGACAGTAGAGAAAATAATAGTGTATATTTTGGCAAAGCATTGTTATTTTAAAACCATAATGCCAACAGTTTCTGGATTCTTGACTTTTTTTGCAGAGGTTTGGCCTTTTGGCTATTGCCAACTCTGTGCAAATCCACTCAAATTCAAGTAAGTTATAAACCCTCAAAAAACTGCAGCTTGTTTTTATTAGATATATTTCTCATCAATTCTGAGCGTGGATTTTTTTCTGCAACGTTAAATCCAAACTGCTGTGTCATTTAGTAGGTCATGACAGATAAACCAAGTACAAATGGACTGTTGTGCATGAATTGCCTTTGCCCAGCTGCATGCCAGCAGTGCATAGGAGGGCACTGAGCAGAAGCTGAAGGGACTGCAGGGCCAGCAAGCTACAAAGAGCATGGCAGAAGGGAAAGCAGGCACGGGATTGTGGTGAAGGAGGTGGGACCTGAACTGGGAAAAGGACTGGGATGAACTGGAGAAGATGGAAGAAGACTGGAAAGATGATTCTGGGAAGGTGAGACTGACTGCATTGACGGGAATGAGAATCTTGGTGTGGGCAACAGGACTCTACATATGGGGAATAACTTTGAGGTATGAAAGAGCCTAGAGTCATGGTCACAAGAAAAAAAGCTCCTTCTTTCTCTGACAGAGACATTGCCAGGTTTCACCCAGCTGAGAGGAAAGGGCTATGAAGCCCAGGCTGGCAAAATGTACTGCACTGCCTGCTGCAGGAACTGGCAATCTGCTATTTCTGTGTGAGATGGTGCTAGCTGGGGACTGACAGGTCTGGTGCAGTGAAGGGCCTTAAACATGCTCTGACCTGGGCAATACCATACAATAGCTTTATTTTCTTTTTCCCATTTAAAAAGCCCAGGAGATTTTACAGGCCATGCAAACAGAGATGTTTGCAAATACTTTTTTGATAATTGCATCATATAGAACAAAACTTTTTGAAAATGTGGCTTTTCAAATTCTTGTGACTGTGAGTGCTCACTGAGACATGGAGATGCTGTGATTAGTTTTTTGGCTGCATACATTGAAAGTTTTAAGATCTGGAAAAGTCAGCAGCAGGTGTCTCATGCAGGGCACTGGAGAGTGTAACTAATACCTACTTCTCTTCACATTGGTTTACCATGCATGGAGCTGCTGCTCCAGACAGCATATCCTGAGCCCTGGATCAGCCATGTGTGACAATCACAGAATCACAGAATATGCAGAGGTGGAAGGGACAAGCAGGTCATTGAGTTCAACTCCTGGCTCTGCACAGGACCATCCCCAAGCCTACAAGGGTGTCAGATCTGAGTGCTTGAGGAAATTGTCACTTGTATGCTGGGAGCGTGGTACTTTGCAGCATCCCTAAAGCCCTTTTGTGTCAGGGTTCTCTCCCACAAACACTCATGCACGGGCAATATGCAAGCCCTGAGAGCCTCAGCGTCCCTGATAGTACCACTTAACCGTGGGGATCTCTGCAGGCTGACAGTGAGCCCCGGGTCCCTAGGGAGGAGCTGGGGACTCCAGTCATAGAATTGCCGTGAAAGGGTTTCTTTCAGACAGCCGGGCCGAGGAGATCCTTCACAGTAAGGAAATCCTAACGTACCTTTATTTGTCTCCTAAAGGAATGAGAGAAGTGCAGAACTGTGGGATGGAAAGTTTCACTTGGCACTGACTGCACGCGTAGTGGCAGCTCCGCAGCCACGGCATCTCACAGGGGTACCCGACCAGAGCCAGCAGTGCCCGCTCCCCGCCGTGCCGGAGCGCCTGGCAGCCCCCAGTCCCTCCCGGCTGCCCCACGGGGAGCGCTGCCTGGCTTTTGCCTTAGCCAGAAACTTGGATGCCACGTCCCTGGCTCCCGCCCCGTGTGGTGCCCGGCAGGCTGCGCGGTGGGGCCAAGGCAGGGCCGCTCCGTGAGGAGCTCGGGGCTCGCTGGGTCGGGACCACCGGGGGCTGCCGCTTTTTGTACATGTTAATTTCGCATGAGGCGGGGGAAGGGGGAATGAATCCTGCGGGTTAAGCAAGCGGCGTCCCCTGGGGAACGCTAGTGAAGGTTAATCGGCGAGGATCTGTGGGTCTGGGAGGAGAAAGTGGAGGCCGGGCTGGGGAGGGAGCAGGAAAAGAGGAAAAGGGGCAGAGCGGCTCAGTGAGGTGCACACCGACAGCTGCCTTAGCCGCGGCAGTGCCTTCACGCGTGCTCCCGGTGTTGGTGGTGGGTCCTCCCTTCCCGTCCCAATCGTTTCCTCCCGCTTCCCCGGCCACAGAGGAGTCGGGGCTGGAAGGGAGAAAAAGGGACACCCAGGGCTAGACAGTAGTCCGCCCGAGGCGGAGGCAGGCGCGGCGCCCCGGGAAAGGCGGCGGCGGCGGCGTCCGGCAGATTCCCCCGGCAGTGGGAGGGCGCCGAGCGAGAAGAGGCTGGGGAGCATCTCCGAGCCGGCTCTGACTCCCGAGGAGCGAGGGAGGAACACAGAAAGGCAGAAACCGCCGCCTCTCAGTTATACACCCGTCCCCAAATTTTAAGGACTAGGGTGGGGAAAAAGAAAACTGAGGACCTGATCTGGGACCTCCCAGCCAGAGCGATTGAAAAGAAGCCAAAGCAGGCATAGCGGGGGGGGGGGGGGGCAGCGACATCCCAAGGAGCGTCCCCCTCCTCCACTCCCCGCAGTTGCTGCGTGCCCGCCGCCGCCTCAGGATGTGGGTGCCGCTGCTGCTGCTGCTGCTGCTGGTGCCGGAGCTGCTCCCCGCCGTGCCGGCACAGAAGCTCTCCGCCCTCACGGTAAGGCCGCCCTGCCCGTGGGCGCCGGGGTGCACCTGAGCGGGCGGCGAGGGGGCATCCGGCGGCTGCCGGGCCGGGGACAGAGCCCGGCCGAGGCGGGAGATCCGTCGCGGCTCGTCCGGCAGCGCGGGGAGCAGCGGCACCGCCGCCCCGCCGAGCGCTGCCAGAGGAGAGCTGCCCGCGGCAGCTTAGGGGAAGTTTACTGTGGGTCCCCGCAGTGCTTCGGTCCAACGTTAATGGCCGTGTTAATGCCTTTATTTTCCCTAAGAGGAATAATGCTGCCGTGAGGTCTGCTTTTGGACCGACTCGGGTTGACCGACTTTGCTTTATTTTTAATTATAAAGCGACGTGAAACAAACTTCTCTGGCTATTCCAGGCTCCATGATGCTAAACATGTAACTCTGCGTAGAGATGGGTGAGCCAATTCATTAGGCTTGCTAAATAAGCCATAACCACTTTTCTAGCCAAGACCTGAGGTTTGCAGCTAATAGCTCAGTTCAGTCTTCTTGTAGAGCTTGCAGTGTTTGCAAAGCTATAATTAATGCAATCTGTAGAAATAAAAACATTTTCCTTAAATGTGTTTTTAAACAAGTGCCTGAGTAAACATAATGGGCAGCAAGTACCTCTTTCAAGCTGTTTTTAAGGGTTTTGGTGAAGCCTGTGCCCTTAGAGTTTATTATGCTAAAGCTATAGACAGTTGCATAGTGAAATAGACTCTATTTTTATCTTAGTCTTTCAGAAAATTTCTGTTAAATACTAAGAGTTGGATTTTTACCTTTCTTGTTTCCCCCCCCCTCATTTTTCTTTTCTTTTTGAGTAAGGTGGTATAGGGACAGGTCAAGGAGAAATGGCAGTGGAGGTTGGTTGAACTGTTCATACCTGAAATTCTTCAGAAAAAGTTTTGCCTTGTCTAGTTTTTTTTTTTTCTCTTAAATGATTTGTAGATTAGATGCTGCTAACTGAAAACCTTAAAGGAATGAGGTTGCTCCTTGAATTTTATTGTGTGTGGCATTTGAAAATGTGGGACACATAAAGTGAAGTGATTCTCCTCTTTTTAAGACCCTCATTTAAAGCACCCTTAAACTGTCAGGTGATACATACTATTCTAGTTAACAGATGAGCATTGCATTTTCCTTTAAAGTTAACCTTCACAAATGTAGAAACAGAATTTATAAGAGTACATGCTATATTCTTTTTTCTGTACATAGAGTTTTAAATATTAGCATGGAAGTAAACTGAAGATGCTGCCACAACTTAGTTTGTCCAAAAGTAAAATCAGAATGACTGTGAGTGTTATATTATTTTCAGATGATGCATAACACAAATGATGTCAGAGCCTTTTAACATATGTATATAAATCACTGCTGAATATAACTGTCATTCAGTGAGGGGTTGTCTGCCTCACAAAAGGGAAGACAAATCTGTCCAAAGGCACTTCAGCAAACTCTTTAAAAATTAAATGTCATAGATGAGTGATGTTTGAAGTCCCTCTGTTCCTTCTTTTATCCACCCATAGTGTACGCTGCACATTTCTGTACCTTATAGTTGTATCTTTATGAATCATGACCAGAAAAGTCAAATCTTTGTGGAATCCCCACCTTCTGCTACCAAAAGGTAGTGGTTTGGAAGACGTTAAACTTTCAGACTGAATTAATCTTGAACATTTCGGTAAGCATAGCTAGCCTTGTCAGTAGAGGTATGTAGGTAGTAAGCCCATGCTAATTTTTTTGCTGCTAGTGCTCTTCTTACAGAAATGACGCGACTAGACTACATTAGAAAACCTTCCATAAAATAAGTAATGAACAGGCAAACACCCATAGGAAGAAAGCTACGTATACACACACAGAGTGAATGCACACACACATTCTATATCTTCCCACAAGACTAATTTCTGAATGAGGCAGGTTTGTTTCCACTATTTCTATTCTTAACAATTTCAACAACAATAAACCCAGAGTTATTAAAGCAGCAAATACCACAGCACCAAATCATTCTTTACTCCCGTAGTCATGTAGCTCACAGACTTGTGTTATCCCTTTCCACATGAACCTTTCTCAAATAGTCAAGGATACTAGCTGCATAATTATAAGGAACAACAAACCCAGACTGCATGGAAAGACCAAGAAAATGTATGCCATTTTTTCACCTGCTATGCCAGTGTGTGATGGCTGAGAATGGCCATTCTTTTCTACAAATCATATTAAGATTTTATTTTTATTTGTGCTTTGAAGAATAACAAATAAAGACTGATATTTTCCTAAATAACTGAAGGCAATGGGAAGAGAGCATGTTTCACTGTGGACCTGAGTTTTGTAAAAACTATGGGATGGTTGTGGATTCTTGATGGTAGCACAGTGTCTCAGGTGTGCCACATGGTGGCAACATGAAGGGCAGTTTCCTTTACTGCAGTGGTAAATCTGATATTAGGTGAACCTTAGCAGAGACATGACAATAAAATTCAAGTTCTCTCTAGCCAAAGCAACTCTAAAGTTAGTGTCACTTTCCAAAAAGTAACTACATGGATCAGAGGTTTTTCTCCTTGCCTGGGTGTTGAACAACTCTGGGCTTTAAGTGACAAAGGGGATGATGATTTGACAGGGAGGGATGGAGGGTATGTCTCTATGTATTTCATCTGTCTAAACAGATCTTTGGGCTGTTTTAACTTTATGCCCCTGCTAGCTCCAGAAGCAGATCCAGTATTACTTTCAGAGAAGAGTTTCAGTAGTTTAAAGAGCTGTATCCTCATTTAATTAGGAATAATATTTTCACACTTCACTTGGGCAGAAATACCCGCAACAACCACCCATGTCTATAGTCCAGGTGCATATGTAATTTTCAGACATTGGAAGCTTTTCAAAAGTCCAATAGCAAGAAATCGCAGAATTTTCACACAAATAAAACCTTTCAGAGATTTCTGATTGCCTATCAGTCTTATGTGACTGCATGTTTGCAAGGAATGATGAGCACATGGCTTCCTACAGCTTTGATAATAGCCATGAGGACAATTTCTGGCAGGCAGAGGCATCAGAATAGTCAGCAGGTAGTTGAAATGGACAAGCAGTTGAGACTTTGGTATCCTGGTCCTCCTGGCTATATCTAAAGTGAGTGTGAGTGTTGCAACATGCCCCTCTCTGCCCAAACTGTGGACTTGGCCAGAACTCACCTGGTTCCCTGTCTGCATGCCAGGGTAGAGAAAGAATATGAGAGGTGGGCTGATGCACTGCTGAATCTTTATTGGAGAGCCATGTTGTGCACCAGGGTGTAGGAGTTTCAGAGTTTCTATGGGTTCATTGGGTTAGAGATAGCCCAAAGCCGCTTTGAGTTTGTACGAATCTTGGCATCTTGTCATCAAAAATTACTCTTTGCTAAAGTTGTTCCTGGACTCTCGTCTCCTGAGTAGAACCATATTGCAATAATAGACAAAATGAGGGGAAACTTAATATTCCTGTTATGAATTGCTAACTGAGCCACAGGGATGCATGCGGGAGGAGAGCATTATTTAGTATTATATTTATTATTATTTAAAATGAACAAACATTGGCAACAGAACAATGGCTTTCATTCTGGAAAGGTAGACTGGGAGCTGTCTCATAACCACGAGATCTGGAGGGACTGTAGCCAGTTCGGCTGCTCCTGTTTTTTTCTCCCCTTGTGTCAAATACTCATCTTTTGTTCCAGAAAATATCTTAAGTAGCCTTGTCCTTATACCTTGTTTATGGAAAGCCAGGTAATACTATGAAATTCTTGTAATGCATTATTGGAACATTTTTGCATTACTGTATTTTTATTCTGCTCTGTGATGCACCCATTCTTTCTGGATGTATGAAACCAATGAGAGCTGAGCCTTGTTGACATATTGTATTATGGGAATAGGAATATTGAGAGTATAGTTACTTTTGTTTTGAAACACAATGCTTTGAAGAAAGCTCACTGTTCCTCCAGTAAGTATGTTTAAGATCACTGTGCTTACCAACACACTTTGACATTGTTTATGCTGCCTTTTTGAAACCATCAACTTAGCTTTTATCTCAGTTGCGGTGTTGTGTGTGGATGTACTTGTATAAACAATAGGACACAAGTGTTTCTTATTTTTAAATCTTGATGACTTATAACATACCACAAACTATTTATTCTTTCAAAGCCTTGCTGAACCATGTGTTTCCCTCAATACAATCAATAGATCTTACAAAGGAAAAAAAAATTACTTGAAATCACTTCTTGAAATGAACACCTTTGCCTGTTAATAGTTCCTTTCATCAGTATCTGAATGTTTCAGGGAACAATTGTTTTCTTTTTTTCCCTTGGCACATGGTTTGTGAGTATGCAATAGCATTTAATGCACTGGATAGCTTCCACAACACTCGCCAATATAAGATGGACTGCTAAGGTAGTTCAGTAAAGGGAAGCTAAACATGATCAAAGCTTTCCAAGTTAAGGACTCATTTGGATGGCGCCTTCAAACCAAAACATTTGGAAAAGTTGCTCTAATTGTGACTGAAAAACCAAGACCATAAATAAAACTGTAAGTGGCTCCAGATCCTAACATTGTTACTGCAAATGGGCATTGGTACAACCAAGGGTACATCGGCTCTGAAAATAAAACACTTTCAACAATGCTTCCTTGCAATAAACTCTAAAGACACTTCCCACTAAAGAAACAAAAACAAAACCTGTGGGAATTCTTATTGAAAAAGTCAGCAAACCTTTGATCAGGGGTCAGAAGCAAGTTTTGTGCATGCAGCCAACACAAACTGCACCTTATAATATGGAATATATTAATGGAGATGGCAGGTTGACTGCACATCCATAACATGTTAAAACCAGAAGTGGAGAGAAGAAATGAATGTGAGTGGGGAGGGAAGAGCAGGACAGAGGAAACAAAAAGAAGTAGATCATGCATATTGTGGCCAGTTTTGATGCTTTCATCTGTATCCTATTGCCTATTGAATACCTTGAGGAACATCCGTGTGTATTCCTTGATAGTTGGAAACCCTCAAGGTTTGGTTCATTTTGAGAAGCCTCTAAAGGTTTAGCTGCTATCCAAAACCTATCTGAACCCTGTTGATTTGGAAATTGGGCTGTGGATCTTTTCAAGATTTAGCTTGCTCTGGACTTTGCTCATGTTTCCATTTCTTCAGCCAGACCAGCCTCACCACAGGTGTAGCCATTTTCATGGTATTTTGGTACTTCAGGTCTGAGACCAGGAAGTGCAGAGGTGCCTGAAAATTAAAAACTGAGTAAGAGAGGGTTGGAATTGAAGACATATTTTTAACAGCAAATGTAGGTCTGAGTTTGGTTCAGGAGTGATGTTTTTTATCTGAATAAATTCAAATGTTCTGGGGTGATGTGCAGAGGTTACGTCTTGCAAAGGACTCAGGGATTTCCAATCATTTTTTGTTTTCATTAGAATCAAAACCCAAATGTGTCTTAATTTTATGGTTGATTCAATATTGTGTTGTTAGGTAGATTTTTAAAGGATTTGCACAATAGATTCATGATGCAAGCCATTTCACATGAAAATTTGGAATGCCGCCTTCAGAATTTATATAAGTCAAAATAGTTTTTGACTGTGTGAGTACTACCCTCCCCTCCTTTGCCCCTCTACTGTCTTCTACAATAAAATTCTGGTGATGCCAATCATTTTGGTCTCAATGGCCCTGTGTAGTCACATGGGATATGCTTCTGTTGGCATTTCTCTATCCACTTCTGGTTATTAATTGCTAATCACTGTCTTAGTATTATCTACAGTGGCAGATAAAATACTTCCCGGTACAACACTAGAGGTGAGCCTGAAAAGAGGAAATACTTCAGGAAAAAATGTAAACTTCACAATATACTAGTAGTACACAGAATAATTTATGCCAAAAGAAAAGGAGGGAAAACTCAAGATGTAGCAAGGTATTGGCCATAAGCAAATAAACTAAGCAGAGAAGAGAAGGTGTGGCATAAATACCTGCATGTTTTTCCTCCATGTTTTTGGTCTTTGTCTAGCTACCCCTTGTACAGAGGGAATTGGTCTGGATTACAGCTGTAGCTGTAGAAGTGGTGTTCACTGGATACAAGAATACAAACTTTGGTTTATGGGGAGGTGAAAGCTACCTAAAAATATATGGACTGGTTTTTAGATCAGTGTGGTAATGGTTAGTATTAGAGGGTTTCTTAATATTACTTTACCAAATTATCAGTGGTCATCAAGCAGCAAAGTTAATGTAATGTCATGTCTTACCACAGAACTTGTAAAGTAAGGTTGTGTGTCAGTCTCCCAAATGGAAGTTTTAGCCAGTCCATACAGAAGAAATCACTTTGATGAGTTAGTAACTGCCCTTCAGTGAATTATTTTCCCCTTTCTAATTTATTACCTTTCAAAAATGACCACTAAGTGTTTCATCAGCTGTTGAAAATCCAGGCTAATAGAGAATACAACCCAGTATTCTTGTCGGGACGGAAAGAGAAAACATTTCCTGAAGGTGATCCTTTCCAGCTCTCTCCCTGGCTTGCTCAGTGTGCTGCTGGAGAAGTCACTCAAGAATGTTTACCTCATACCTATCCAAAAGCTAGCTTTTTTTTTTCTTCATTTACTTTAGGCTGCTTGTTCTGTCATCTTCTGAGTCACTGAGTAAAGATCTTCTTTTATGCTACGTTAAATTTGTTCGAAGGATGTAATAATATGCTTTCCTGTCTTTTAGGTGTTCATTTTTGAACTGCATACAAATTAGCTGTCATACATATACTAAATCTTTGACTCTGTCCTAGAGCACCTAAAGAGTACTTACATGAAAACAAAGAAAAATTCCATTGCTCTGGAATGCTCTTTACTTATGTCATGACTGTATTTTACAGATTTTTTATGAAAAAATTGTTGCCATAAAGTGCTCACAGTTTTTTATTTGGGCTAGATATATCATGCATTTATCAACATCCTTTTTTCAGAATTAAGATACTGTCAGTGAATAAGCAGTGTAAAATCTTAGGAATGATCTATACATTTTTGGAAATGAAAGTAGTGACAGATAAAGAATAATTTTAATGGTAGTCAGGCTGGACTCACTATGATCCACACAGCAAGCTTCAATACAGAGAAACACTGCATGCTGTAGGCATTGTGGATGTCAAAACGGGAAAGGGATGACTCAGTTTCATTATCCTTGTTTTGCTTTTATCTGCAGTAAAGTGGAGGAGTGGTGGAGTTAGTTTGAGTAAAAGTCTGCCATTGAGTCTTATTACTACTTTGAAGCAGGGGTAGAAGGGATGGTGACATTTTGGTGGACACACAAACCATTTAACTATATTTTAACCATAGCATGTTTACTTAAACAGAAATACTGTTAAATCAGACTGCGTATCCTGAAGTATAACAGAGCACCAAGTATGTGATCTGTTTAGGGTCTAGATCATGCCCTCTAGGGAATTGCTTCTCAAACCTTTTTCTTAGCTAGGTGCTGCTCTTTACAGTGGCATGTTTCTGGCAGTGGAAAAGCTTAGAATCTGCTTGGAGAACACAAGGTGGAAATTTAGCCTTGATGGTATCTCAGAAAGATGGTGATATTAAAATGTGAGAATCTCTTCTCTGTGAGGCTGAGATGTGCATGCTGTGCTGATTTCAGTGCACTTGTCTTCATCCTGACTTTCCATATGCATCCAAACACACTGGATTCCTACTTGTGACTGTGAGGTGAACCAAATGATCTTAAAAGTGGAGTTACTATTAGAAGCAGGAGGATGCTTTGAACTCACCTTACAACTGTCTCTGGTTCACTTGTCCTGGTTAATGTATTTGTCCTCATGTCCATCTGCATAGGTGAAGAATTATTTAATACATTTAGTCTCAGTGTTTTAATCAGTTCTCCTTCGCTTTAGAATCCATATTAATGTCACTTAGTGGAGACAAAGGGGTGTCAGTGAATATGACCCAAGCACTGTAAGGTCGTATTTGTGCTGTGATCAGTGTTTGCCACCTTTTTGTGCCAGTAATGCTGTGTAATACTGTTCATGTCCAGAGAGAAGTCATCATGTGGACAGTGAAAAATCACTGAAGTAAATGTCACTTTTAAAAGTAAAAATCTCTACCAAAGAAATGAAATCAAATAAGTGAAATATGGTCCTAAAATAAATATGCTACCTTGTAGTGGAGAATAGCAGATATTTAAAGAGACCTTTGTCCCCATAAGAGCGTACAGAAATAAAAAGGATTGGCAACAAGGAAATTTAGTAAGTCTTTGACTTGATCATAAGCTTACTTGTTTAGTAAATTAACTCTAGTGTCTAGAATGGTTTATTTTTGGGAGAAAGTCATTGAAGACTTCAGTGATGCAAACTAAAAAGCGGGGAGGATGTGTGTCTATACAGATATTTCTTCATTTTCCCCCCTGTCCATTCCCTTGCAAATACATAGGAGTGGCATCACTTACACTGCATCTTCAGTGGAAGGGAGATCACCTGTCTTCTTCTACGGCACTTCAGGCATCCACCACGGGAGGGAGTGCAAGAGCAGCGCAGTCTGCCCGTCTCCTCTGGGAAGGGCTGAAAGGAGGGGAAAGCCTTTGCTTTCCTACCCAGCGGCGTTAATTTTAGAAAGAGAGCTGGATACCTTGATTTTTCAGCACTTGCCATTCAGTTGCCCATCAAATAGTCACTCAAATGGGAAAAATATCAAATGCTAAAAGGTTGCAACAGAAACTATTGAAAAGTAGAATACAGTTCTGTAAAAGGAAGTGTCTTTACTGGCATGGCTTGCCTTGACATTAATTAACCATTAGCATTTGTAATAACTCAGACCACGTTGGTGTGGACAAGAGAAATATATGGCCTGACATATAAGCTGCTCTTGGCTGTGGAACACCAGGAGGGGTTGAGTCTGCTGAAAGCCTGTGGCCTGTTTATTTCATTGCATGTATCCATACTGTTTCTCTTTGCAGCATTCATTACAGGAATTCTGGTGAGCAAGACAAAACAAAGAGGACAACTTACTTTTCACATTGTATTTAATGAGATTGTATTTCAGACTGTGTCCTCTCGGGAATGCAGTATTCAAGCATGCCAAATTTTTGATAGATTTCAGCCTAAGTGGATTTAGTTGCAAATCTGAACTTTGAACAGGAGGTTTTATCTTGCCATCATGCTTCCTCCTTGAAACATTCCATAAATAACAATTCTGAGGGAAAAGGAAAGACTTTTTTGAAAGAAATGTTCTTTTGGTAAACTGTTCTGTTTAAGTTTCACTTTTCCAGGTGTTGAATGACTCCCAGAGCAAAAGTTCTGTCATTGCTTTGTGCTGGACTTCCATTAATTTGCAATAAAATGACAAGATAATATTCATGCATGGATAAATGATTTCATTTTGAAGGAAAAATGGCAAAAAGCATAGCTCAAATGCCTGCTTGTCTGCAACTAGTGCTGCAGTTTTCAACTGTGCAGAATGAGTATCAAGTACTGCTTTTATGAAGCCTCAGTGTTTACTTTTCATTAGATGCAAGACTAGGAGAGATGTATGGCAATGAGAGAGCTGGAGTATTTCCAGCTAGATGGTAAGGCTAGAACTGACACCAAGACTAAATGGCTGATAGAGAGTGCTTTATGCATCTCTGTGGCTGGTGATAAACTCACAGAAGCTCAGTAAGCACATCACTGTTGGTTTAACAGAGTGACTGGTGAGATGTTGAGATAATCACAGATTCACAATACATATAGTATTGAGGTGAAACCAAAGAAAAGAGCAAGCTGAAACTCTGCTTGTAGGAGAGTATCTGGGAACTGACATCCTTTGGGACTTGTACTTGTAACTGTGCTCTCTCTGGCCTCTAGATTTTTCGCCATTATTCTCCTTCCCTACACAGTTGATCTTTCCTTAATACATCTTATTCCCCAATCTTATGCCTTGTCTGTGTATAGACTGTAAGCTCTTTTGGTTTGTACAGTGTCTTGGGCAAAAGAACCTCCTTCCTGGTTGGCCTTCTTGATCTACCATCACTATCAAGTTCAGTAATAAACAAGAGTACATCTTGAATGACACTTGTTAGCAGGTGAGGCTGAACACAAATAAGAGAAGATCTACAAATAGCAAAGTTCATCAGGCAGTTGAAGCCACAGTCTTTACAGCATCTACAAAGTATCCAAGCTGGCTGTTTTGTATAGACTTTCATATACATAATTGGGGCAATCAATTCAATAATACAGGAGGTGATCAGCAAAATTGTCCATTCCCCATCCTCGTCATGCTGCTGGGCAAAAGGGCTCTGCACAGTGCAGAGGGCCAAGTGTCATCTGCTTGGTATTTCCTGATTTGTGAGAGCTTAGTGTTTCAACCTTATCATTGCCCTAAAGCTGGGGTTCCCAGGCTGTGGTATGTGTTTCCCTTCATGCTGCAAAACTCTTTCTCCCCTAAAGAAAAAAGAGCCACGAATCAATGCAGCCTGGACTTTCCTGAAAAGAATAATGGGAATGTTAGGATGCCTTTTCCCAGTTTTGCACATAGGTCAGCATAGAGCTAGAAGCTTCTCTAATCAGTGCCCTTCCCTACCTTTTCTTGAGGAAGAAAATACAATGGGTCTGGATGCAAGATGCTTACATGCTGTGAATGCAGATGAAAGGACTGAGAGCTGTTCTGGCTGCTGCATTCACTACTTCTTGAATATACTCTCTTCGTCTATAGCAGCAGCACGAAGAACCCTCTGGGAAACTTGACCCAGAGGTTCTCTAGATGACCTTAGAGATGTGTAGGGGGTCTGGCTGAGCTGGAATTTATTTTTCCATAGTAATCCTTGCAGTGCTGTGCTCTGCATTGGAAGCTAGAGGAGTGTTGATAACAAGCCTGTTTTGTCTACACTGGGTTCAGTGCTGTGACGTTTCTTCTTCAGTCAGTGGCGAGAGCCTAGGAGGGGACACAGGTAGGCCAGCTGACCCACATTGACCAAGGAGATATTCCATACCATATGACATCAACTTATATATATAAAACTGAGGCAAGGAGCCAGAAGGGGCATCCTATATCTCATAGTGGCTGCCTGCTGACAACTGTTATGTGTGTTGGAGCTCTGCTTCTCAGAGAAGTAGTTGACCATCACTCCTTGTGGGAAGCAGAGATGAACTACTGGCTTCTGCTTTGTGTGTGCGCATGCTGCTTTCACTTTTTTTTTCCTTTTTGCATACATATAAACTTCCTTATTGCAACTCCAGTTTGTGTAATTTCTTTATCCTTTCACCTTGCTCTCTCCCCTGTCTGGCTGGGAAGGGAGTGATAGAGCAGCTGGGTGGGCACCTGGCATTCAGCCAAGGTGAACCCACCACAGGTGTCAAGCAGTATTGAGAAGCACAGGTCTTTTTCCTGGGGCTTTGAGATGTTATCCATCGGCTGCAATAAATTCCCTAGATTGCCATCTTCTCTCTTGAGATTACCCATCCCAGTCATATATGTATGTGCAGGTGTGGACTCTATACATTTCCTTGAAAGCTTTTCTTCCTTTTGTTTTCCAGCAATGATTGGAAAACCCGCATAAAAGCTTAAAATTCCTTCTGGTGTTAATAACCAGAATGTCAGATTTTTTTGCCCTGAAATTTATATAATTTAATCTGACCACTTTGACCTGCTATTTTTCGTTTATGTATTTTGGTCTAAGGCAGGGAGTGATGTATAGGAGTTTAGTATAAGATAGGGAATGATGCACAGGAGTTTAGTATTAGTTTTCATTTGACAATATTCCTAAGTTGTTAGGTTTTCACTGTGTTGGAGATGCTGCAGAGCATCTGTGTTTGTTAGTTGATGAATTTGTGTTATCTGAAGACTGAAAAGAACAAAAAGAATGCCATCTCCCTTAAAATCGCAGATCAGGTCACTTCAGGAACTGCCTCAGGCAATATTTGGCTTTATTTTAGTAGCTCTTATCCTAAACAATGAGAGAATAGAGAGAGCTTTTACTGCTCAGATTGATTATTATGATAGAAGCAATCAAAAAGTCACACAGTATCTCTGCTTGTTACAAAAGTAAATTATTCCGTTAAAAATGTTGTCTAGTCTTCTTGGCACACTTGGGTGTCAGGAAACTCCCAAGTGAGATTCATTTTACAAGCATGTCAGGATATCACACTCGTTTCATACAAGTTAGAAGCAACCAAAAGTGTCCAATGAAATTAGGAGGTTACAAATAGGACTAATCACATGTAAAAACTATTTCCACCTGACAGCAATTAAAGCAGTGTCAGAGTTGCAATGAAATTCCCTCCAGGGATCTTCATAAAATTGAGTTAAACATTAGAAAGAGTGTACATGATGAATGGAAAAGTTTGAGAGAAATGCCAGTTCTATCAAAGCTGAATGGGGTCACAGTTCATATTCTACAGCTATTTTGTGGTATGCAGGATGTCTCTCAGGAAGGGCCCCGCAGCTATCTGCTGTCAACAACGCCAAAGCAGGTGTGGTGTGTGTCTGAGAGAGAAAGAACTACATGCTTTCTCTTTCTAATACATAATGTTTCTTGCTTGAATATGGGTCAACATCTTCTAAAACTTTGTGATTATTTTTTAATATTTCTGGTTTTGCTAGAAAAATGTTCAATGGAGTGAGATTTAGAAGTTTTTTGTCAAAGTAAAACTGGAGCTGATTACTTAATTTCCTATCAGTTGCTCTGCGACTGTGAAATGGCCTAAGGGCTCCATATGCCATGTACATATTTTGTATCCTGCATTGATTAAAAAGGGATTTGATGCATGCCAGGTGTCTGCAAGGCAGTTCAAATGGTGAAGTAGCGTGGGTGAGGGGAAGCAAGATGGTTTGCTCTCCTAGTGCACTATTTTGAGAGATTAGGAATGATTCTGCCTCACCAGTCTTCAGTCCTTCTGATAAAGAGTGGTATCACAACTGCAGCTTCTGTCCTGGCCCTCTGGAATATCAGTGTGCTTTTATGCACCCTTGTGAGACTTGGACATCAGAAATGACTGAGACAGAGACTCAGCTGAATAGGAGACCTGTGAACATGTGTGTCATGGATGTAGGAGCTGCAGGCTCAGCTGTCCATGGGTGCCAGAGCATTTGTATAACGGCAATTCTAATACTCCACAGTCTTTATAATGGGTATGTCCAGCTTTCTTCACAACACCTTTCTGAGTCCAGCGGGAGTTTTATCAAGGCAAAGCTGGGCTTGTGTCTGTCCTCATGAGTCTGGAACAAGGGAAACTATTTGCTCTCTTGAAAGGAATTAAGAAGAATAAACTTGACTTTAAGTCTGCTCCATAAGGACAGGAGTTTGCAGAGAAGCTTGGATACAACTGAAGTACCCGAAACTGACGCTGTCAGTGAGCATGTTTGGATATGAAGCCTTGGAGATGTGATAAAATCTGTTAGTCTGTATGCATCTTGGTGGTGAGACTGTTCATAACAGAAACATGTTGGCATCTTTTTGTACACACAGGTAGAAGCTGATCAACAGGATACCACCAGGCATATACTATACAGAGTACATCTATTCCTGCTCTGTGTTGCTACCAGATGCTATTTACTTTGTTGAATCAACCCTGTCATCATATTTGTCTTTCATACATGTTGTTGGCAAATGCTTGTGACTACAAAACTTAAAGGTCTGATGAAATAGCCACTTCTTTGTGAAATAAAATTTGTTAAAATCCTGTTTTTCACTCTGCAGGGCAAATATAGCTCACTCTCTTAATAGGAGGCTGATAAGGAAGTAGAGCTAAATCACAGTTACTATTTTATGACTGTCAGTCCGTGTTTTTTTGTTTGTTTGTTTGTTTGGGGTTTTTTTGTTGTTTTTGTTTGTTTGTTTGTTTGTTTTGGGTTTGTTTTTGTTTTTGTGTTTGTTTTTGGTTTTTTTTGTGGAAGTGATTGCTTAGATCATGCTGGCATAGGAAGAATCTTTTTCAAGACATAGCCATTCTTAAATGACATGCTCCAAAGACTTCTGGGAGCCAAAGATTGTCTGAAAAATACCTGAACATGGTGGAAGCAGTGGTTCAGGTGAAACAGAGGTGAGCGGAACGTAGAAGAACTTGGAAAAGACACTAATCAAAGTCAAGAGAATGGGGAGCTGTACTCATGCCAAAAATGAAGAAAAAACCCTTGTGTCTCAGTATTTTTTCTGTTTCTCTCCCCCCTTCTCTCCCCTCAGAATCAGTATGTTTGTTTCAAAATAAAATGGGTTAAAATAAAATGAGCTATTAATAACATGAACACATTTTTACAAAATTCTTTTCCTGGAAGCAACCTATAAGGCAATCTCTAAAGGATTAGTATTACATCTGCACATACAACTCTTGTTAAGAGCTGAGGCTCTGTGTGTCTATGGTCCATCAACTGAATCATTAAGAAAAGCTCATGGAACTGGGAATGGTAAGATAACTGTTATTCACTAACTGCATGATATGAGCAAGCCCATTCCATGTACATTGGTTTCACAATACATTGTGTTTTCCAAGCTCATACCTCTCTATCAGTCCTGCTGTCCCCCATAGCCTGGAATCCTGCCCAACTTTATTGCACCATATCAGCTGAGGGTCCTGCTGCTTACTTTATCCTCCCATAGTTGAGAAGCTCCTATGTTGTCCAGAAATGTTTGCCCATTGTGTTGAACTCCTGTGGACTGCATATGAAAGCATGGAACATGGGAGTTTGTGTTTTCAACAGGCAGCCTCTGTCTTAACAACTGTATGATGTGTGAAACAAGTTAATGCTGTTATTTCAGTTAATGTGGTCAGTACTCCCTTGTGGCCATTAACCTGAAGTTGTGAGCAGTGCTGTGAAAAAAAGGGCTGGTCTTTCAGTGTGGAGGTCACTTGTATTGTTGTTGCAGCACACTGATCAAGGTTTTAAGCTTTTTCTAGCCCAGAGATCTCTGCTGCTCACTGTTTTGTTTTGTCAAATAGCTATTGACTATATCCTGTCTCTCAGATAGACTTTTTCTTCATTGCATTTTGTATGTCAAAGGTAAACACCATTGTATTATTGCTATTTCATTTTCCAGATTGCATTAAGATCTGTTCCATGGGAATCCACTTAACTGTTACAGTAACTTGGTTTGAGCACTTGGCAGATTTAGCATGATGGACTGTGAGTCCAGATGTTGTCCTTCTCTTCTGCTTATCCGCTAGTAAAATACAGATGAGGGCTTTGATACTCTGGGGATAATTTATCAACAGCACTCAGCTTCATTATAGATGCTTCCCTTACCCTGCAGAAAGTGGCAGATCTGTCTGGTGAAGTGCAGTCCCACTGGATGTAGTAGGTTGTTCAGAAATTTGTCTGGGGAGCCCTTTCTCCTAGGAAATGCATATTAGGGATCAGGAGCTAGTCCTGTGAAGCTCAAGTAAAGGCCAGATTTGTGACAGTGTGCCTACAGTATTTCTCAGAACCAGAGGAGACAAGCTGGTTAAAAAAAAAAAAAAAAAAAAAAAAAAAAAAAAAAAAAAAAAAAAAAAAATTGAGCACATAATTCTGCTTTATTCCTAGGTGACTAGCAAATTATTGCTGTGTTTCTGATTGATGGCCGAGTCTAGGAACAAGCTCACACAAAAGGCACAGTTACAGCTGTCCAGTTATTTCTGTTAGTTACCATCATCTCTGTAAAGCCTAGTTCTTTGGGAGCCATTGGAAACTGAGCTGGGGAAGAAGGTGATTTCCTCACCTAGTCAAAAAGCATTTATGAAAGGCCAAAAATTGCATCAGCTATAAGGGGCTGAAAAAATAGAAAGAGAAGAGTCACACATATCCAAACATAGGCACATATATATTTGAAGGATCAAAACAGAAAAACACAAAGAAGGTTTTAATCTGTATTACATAGAAGATAGCCATCTAGTTCCAGGCAGCCTAGAGAAAATGCTCCCCTCTTGCCCCAGTCATGTACATGCATTTACTGACTCCTCTGTTTGTTTGTTTGTTTGTTTGCTTGATTTTAACTAATTTTCTCCATTTATGAATAAATGACATTTAATTATCTGAGATTTTTAAAAAATGTTATCAATAACAAAGCAAGTGAAATCTTTGCTAGCCAATCTGATTAGTTGAATGACTAAATGTTTTCTTTCATTATAAGAATTATGTAAGCAAAGTTACATGTGACTGAAAATGATATTAGCATAATAAGAAAATCAAGAAGAAATGTGAGCATTTTTTCTAAGTTTTTAAAGGGCAATTTGCCTATGAAATGTTGTATATTTTTTTTGAGAGAACATTTCTAACAAACATCTCTTCTGTTTGAAAATGTTTTGTAGACTTTGAGGATTTTATTGAAATCCTGTGTTTATAATGCTAATGTTTTTAAAGTTATGGAGAGGCAGTCATTGTATTGTATTCCAGAGATGTGTGGTAATGCAAAAGAGTTTTGTTTCCTAAAAGACCTAACAAAAGATAAAAATGCAGGAAATTTAGCAATGTTTAAGTAAAAAGGCTTTTTGATTAGAAGGAACTTCAAGCAGCTGCTGTATTTCATGCACAACATAGCATGGATGCAACTACAGGTTACTGTAGTTATAATTTTGTGATGTATCAGTACCAGGATATTTGCTGAACTACAGTTAATACAGTTTCAAAAGTTTCCTGAATTGATTCTACTTCTGTGAACCTTTTCTTACTTCAACGTATTCTGCAAAATTAACAGACTCTTCAACTTTTTTGACCTAGGTCCCTGTTAATGATCACACCATCTTATTTCAATATTGAAGACAGTATAGAAGTACTTAGTGTTGCCTTTCTTTAATTACTCTTTCTTCTTTTGATAATTTTTTCTATGATTTTTAATATGAGAATATTTCCATTTCTGATAAAAGATTCGATGTGTATCAAAGATGTGACATTTTAAAAACAGTGTATCAAGCTCTATGTTTATAAAAGTATAGTTTTAATACAGAGTAGCAAAATGGCCAAGGATTTTTCAGATTTTACACAATATTTTTCAACTTTGAAATAGCTCATAAGACCAGGCTCAATTCATGAAATACTTGAAGGCATAATGAATACTGTTTAATTATCATGCCAATGAAGGAAAATCAACTAGGCACATCTGAAGTATGGGCAAAAGTGACATTTGATTTTTGAATCATTATTGAGAAGAGACTGAGATAAGACAGATCAAGTTGTGACTTTTGCTAAATTTGTTTCTGACCAGGCATATTAAAAAATTCACAGATGGCTGCAGATTTACTCCTGCAGAAATAGGAAAAAAAGTCCTTATGTAACTATCATCAAAGACAAACAGTTATTAAATAAAAGTGTTTATTTTATTATGGCAGGTTTTTTTCCTCTTTTATACTCACATTCTCCTTTACATGGCAGATACGGTCATCTATAGAAGTTTAAAGATGTGATATGGGAGATGTCTCCAAAGATAATTTTTAAAACATAGCTTTGAAAACCCCCAAGTTTTTTAATTTGCATATTTTAAAGGTATCTTTGGTGTTATATAGAAAATTGCTTTTTTTTCAGTGGGCAAGCATGGTTCCTTTACATTTATATCACTCGCATGATCTTAGTGTCACAGTGACCTTACCCATATCAAAATCTTTAGTGTCAAAATAGTCCAGTTGTCTTCTCCAATTACCCTAATAACCCAATGTTAAAACATCCCTATAACCCAGTCTAAACACATTTGAATCCAACAAATTAGCACATGTAAGCCTTTTTTCTCATATTATTCAATTAAAAATGAATTCCTCTTCCTCAGTCCAAAGAAAATCATTACACATCCCTCTCAGGGGACCAATTCCTTTCTACTTGAACCACTACAACTGCCTCTTAATATGGTAAAAAATGTAATGTAAAAGGCAAGAAGTCTACATTAGAGTGTCAAGCGCTCTGAGGGCCAGGAAGTTGGAACAGTGTGGGTTCCCTCTGTGCAGGCAGAGCTGATCCCATCCCTCAGTTAGAAGCAGGGCAGATGTAGGGGCCTGGGACAGCTCCAGCCCCAGGCATCAGGCACTGCCCTGAGTATGGGCTGGTGTTAAGGTGGGAAGTCACCTATAGTTTGGGGTCTGGGTCTGGAGGAGCAGAGCCCATAGTGAAGATGAAATGTGACAGGAGCAATGGATCAGGCAGAGGCCAAACAGCGAGGTTTTAGCTGTAAAGCAGGTCCCGTGGGTGGGGAAAACCCCCAGCTGGGTTCTCCCCAGTCCAGCGATGCATGGGAGCCTCTCCACAGGGACACCAGGGAAGAGGGGCTGCCTGTGGACTGTGCCGTCTTTCCGTTGACTCTGAGCCCAAATAGCCAAACCTTTATGAAGGGCATGGTCTCAGAACTTGTACATGGAGATCCAAAATTATGTTTAAGTGCTAAAACTCAGAATACATCCTAAAATAATTCTATATAATCTGTGCAGTGATTCTTCTCATGAAAAATCCTAGCAACCAGATTTTGATCTGGGGAAGGGAACAGAAACCAACTTCAAGGCAAGCACAGGTCAAGCTTTTGTTTCCAGTCTTACAGGACAGAAACTGTGTTGGTTGGTGGCTGCATAAGAGCCCCAGTAAACCACCACTGCATTATAGTTGATGTTGTGTAGTATTGTCCTTTATATAGTACAGGTTTTACAGCTTTAAATTGCTATGAAATACAAAGGCAATAGAAGTAATTAACCTCTGATTTGATCCCATATGCTATGCTGAAGTTACTTTGCTATTTGTGAATGAAGACTTTTCCCTTGAAGTAGGAGAATTAAAAAAAAGAAGCTAGCCCAATAGGAAACCTAAAGGTCTCATCATCCCCTAAATCATGAAAAGACGCAAGGGAGAATCTGGGCAAAACTACAGAAAAACACAGCTCTCTGTATATAAGACTGTTTCAGACAGTCTGTGGAAGCAATGTGTGTCTTGCAGTCTTACAGCTAGTCACCCAGTATGTCTAGGGAACACTTGGTTTTGTGGGTTCCCACATCATATTGACTATTTTTTGCAAGACACCAGTAACTGGACTGTTGACAACTCATGTTAATATATCTGACACGACAGCCAGCATGTAGATAAAGTTCCTGCATCCACAATCTCCTCGTTTGTGAGGAGCAACCTGTTACATGTCATATAAATCGAGAAGTACAAGTAAACCTTGTGGGAGCATGGGTGGGCTGCTAGAAACAGAAGGTGCTGAAGGACATGTCCACGTCTATGTGCATGCCCGTGTACATGTGCACAAGTGAAGGAAGCAGGATGGGTGTTTTATAACCATTTCTCCACTGTACAACTAAGTATTGATCAAACACTCCTGATTGTGGGAGACTGCATATCTGAGTGTAACTGTGTTATCAAGACACAGTGCCCAAGCTACTATGGCTTTCAGAGACATGCAACATTGAGTAAACATACCACCTATATCAACACTAATGTGTCAGTAAAGTTCTCTACCAGGCAGTGCGGAGATGCCATAGATTACCATGCTTGTAATTGTCCAATACATTTTTCACTGCTTTCAAATTACAGGAGACTAAACCAAATAAACAAGTTGCAGGTAACTAACTGATATGTGGCTTGCTTTCAAATGTTCTGACCAGACATGCCTTAGTGAAATCAGTTTCTGTTATATTGCATGGTCTGGTCAAAAATAGCTCTGGACCACAAGAACTGATCTGTTGACGAAAGATCAGATTTCATGCCTTGTATTTGCAGTTATGAAATTAAAGGCACTTGCCAGCATCAGCTTTTCTGAGACAACAAGAAAACTCTGAAAAAAATTTTCTCCTCTCTGAGGGAAAAAAAAAAGAAATAAGTCCATTTCTCATTTCTTGCTGTAACAGAAATGATACTTTTACTTTCCCATTCTTTGCCTTATCAGGATTTTTTTATGGACTTTAGGAAAAACTTGTACACTGAAAGCACTTGCAAAGTAATTTATGTTACTGTTATACCTGGTCTTGAGGGTGGACACTAAACAGGACACAAACAGCAGATTTGGAGATGATTTTTCATTCATAATTAATAGGTTTGATCAACTTGAATGAATAAAATAATAGGAAGAATTTTACAGTCTTACAGTTGTCTTGGAAATTTTCATTGCTAACTGCTTTTTTTCAGAGCAGAAGGCTTGTCTGAGTTCTCTTGATTCTTTGTTCAGGATAGGCATTAGCTTACTAAATGATTAAAGTTTTATATGACAACTACTTATTAAGAGTATATGTGGCAGAAAAATTGCATCAGTAAGTCCTATCTACCATCACAATAAATGTGTTAACATTGAGTGATCCATCCAGTTCCTTACTGAGATTCTCTAAGTAGTGAAGATTTTGTCACCTCAGTACAATAGTCTTAGTTTTTGACGTAATGTGGTTAGAGGTATACCTTTTTATCAACATAAACTTCTAGGTAGCCCATCAAATGGAGTGATGATGTGGATTTAAGGGGGAAAGGAGGAATAAACCCTATTTTGTATTTACACCAGTTCCATTTAATGGAGATCTACTGCAGCTATGCAGTAGTCCTATGCATAAGTCCTATGGGGAGAGGCTGAGGGAGCTGGGGTTGTTTAGCCTGGAGAAGAGGAGGCTCAGAGGTGACGTCATCACTGTCTATAACTACCTGAAGGGAAATTCTAGCCAGGTGGGGGTTGGTCTCTTCTCCCAGGCACTCAGCAATAGGACAAGGGGGCA
>JAWWEV010000115.1:40986418-41024063 GCA_035583235.1 Hafferia zeledoni
AAGCTGTATGAGGAGCAGCTGAACACACACGTGGTTTGTTCAGCCTGGAAAAGAGGAGACTGAGGGGAGACCTCACTGCAGTTACAACTTCCTTGTGAGGGGAAGAGGAGAGACAGGCATTGATCTCTTCTCTGTAGTAAACAGTGACAGCACCTGAAGGAATTGCCTGAAGTTGTGTCAGGAGTGGTTTAAGTTGGATATTAGAAAAAGGTTCTTCACCCAGAGGATGGCTGGAAGAGGGTTCCCAAGGAAGTAGTCACAGCACCAGGCCTGCCAAGAGTTTGAGAAGCGTTTGGATAACACTCAGGCACATGGTGTGATTCTCAGGGATGATTCTGTGCAGAGCCAGCACTTGGACTTGGTGATCCTTGTGTGTCTCTTCCAACTCAGGACATTCTAGGATTCTGTGATATTTAAGCTGATAACCTGCTTAAGCTGTGCCAGAACACAACTTTATGTAAAAACTGTTCAGCTTACATATTACACGTAAATGAAAGGAGAATAGAATTGGGGGAAACTCAAAAGATAAAAGTCAACCTATGTGGTGACTGGGGAAACTTGTACAATCCCAAAACTTTAAAGCTAGACACTTTTATAGTTAGATAGCAGTGTATATTCTCTCACACTGACAACTGAGACAGTCCAAGCTAAGGCTTAAAATTTAAATTAGATTCTTCATTCCTGGAAATTCAAGTTTTCCCCAGACTTACAACTCACTCTCTCTCTCTACTGGAATTTTATATATGCTTAACACAAGATAACTTCTGGACTCTATCTTCTTTCTATTGTCTGCACCAGGTCACCTGCTCCTTTATCCAAAGTTCTATCAGTACAATTTTCCTCTATTTTTAAATAGTTTCTGTCACTTCTGGTGCTTGTTTTAGTATTTTTGGGTGTGACATTACTATGACCAAAGAACAAGATCTTCATTGGATTCTTGTGCAAGGTTATGTCAGCTGTGCTGAAAGATCTTAGAATATCTCTTTATTGATATGATTTTTGGACTTAGAAGGAGGAAGAATGTTTAGCAATGGGTAGCAATAATTTATGAAGCTGTGTATGCAATGCATCTACCATATGAAAAAATACTGCATTTTTCTATTGTTTCTTTGAGTATTCTGTGCACATGCAAACATGATATTATGTTTCACTTCCATCTGTACAAGGTTATTGAGCCAGGGAGAAAGGAATTGTATGATAAATGGAACTTGCTATGGCTGTTTGGATTGCCTTTTCTGAAAGGTTAGTACTGGAACATCGTTGCAAGAAGCAAAGCTTTGACTGGACTGACTTAAGCAATGAGAGTGAGCTGTTCTTTATCATATTAATTACAGTTGACTCATGCCACTTCACCTCCCAAAACCAATGATGGTTGGTTAAGATTATATCCAAACCAGTCATAAGTTACCAATGAATCAGTAACAGAGTATTTTGGGCTGGTATACAAAAACATGTCTTGCTCCATATTTAGTTAGCTTGGAACCTCTTGTGGTTCAACAATATTTTACAGAAACAAAACATTTTCAACTTCAAGCAGAGTTCTGTTTTCTTAATAAAACTTTGAGTGCAAGGAGGGCAAAGAGTTTAGTGAATTTACAACCTCATTCCTCTAAGAGCAGCTAACAGACATACATCTTGCCTACTCTGTGTCAAGACTTCCCACTGTCATTTATTTTGATTATCTGATAATTGTTGTGATATTAAAAGCATAGTGTGTATCAGATGAATCATGATATCTGCTCCTTGTCGTGCCAATACCTTCTGCTTTTCCAATTGTGAGAAGAAAGGTTGAGATGTTTGGGTATGGAAACCTTCTTGGTTGGAATATTTTCTATTTTTCTCAGGTAAGTTTGCAATTTGGTTGAAATATTACTGTGGGGAAGCAATATGGTGCAGCTTTTAAACAAATGAGTGGTGAGGAAAAAATATTTAGAAAAACCTTGAAAAATATACTTCTGCTTTAACAGTGTTGGCTTGCTATAGAAACATTAATATATCATATCTATTCTGTGTTTTGATGGATATATTAACAATGCTGTCATTGCTTCTCTATGTCTGACAACCACATAAAAAGTATCTGGAAACTGAGGTGCTCCTAAAGCTAAAAATCCCATAAGTAAATAAAAGCTGATATAGAAAATAAAAGTAATTAATGCTCAGCAATAAATAAGCCCAAGAGAATTAAAGTGAAAGTCAAGTCCATGGCCTTGTTTAGAGCCTGGTCTTAATGTTTTGCTCTTACTGCATCTTTCATTCATGGTTTAGGAAATGCTTTACAAAGACAAGTAATGATAGTCTGATTTTTGTTGGGTGAGGTCTAAAGAAGCACTAAGAAGCTAATCTATGATTCAGTCAGTTCATTGTAGGTAGAAAGAGTGGAGTCCTGACTACAAATATTGCCTTGATTTTTAGGGAGACGGTTATTTTAAGGAACATGGCAGTCATATACATCTTACAAACTAAATATATTATTGTTCTCCTCTACTTTTCTAGGCTCAGAAGTGGAGGAGAACTGTTCAGGACTTGCTGTGAAAGAACTAAAAAACCAATCAGTACCATGGTTGTGAGAGAACTAATAGTGTGCTGAGCCAAGACAGCTCAGCCCATGCTTTTTCTTTGGATCACTAACCTAGATTGCATTAAAAATGACTTTCACTGAAGATGGAAACAAGGTCATAACTTAGTTTATGATACATCCTCAAATGTTTTAATAGGAAAATCCACATGCTAGTTTTGAAAGATTCATATTGTTTCTCTTCCTGTGTCCTTGTGTTGTTAATGAACCAGGCCTATTTAAGGCATGACTAAATCTTATGTAGGAAAGAACATTTGGAAGGATGACACATGTGGTTAAAAAACAGGAATGAGTTTCTGGAGCCCTGTGTTTAATTCCCAGCATTGCCACAGACTTCCTCTGTGACTTTGAACAAGCCACTACATCTCTGTGACTAAATTCACTGTCTGTAAAATTATGGTAGTAGAATTTCTCTCCTTTAATGGCAAGTTGAGAGGAGGACATACATTTGGTATCAAGTGCAGCTGCAGAGGACTTAGATTTTTAACTTTCTAAAACCCAAAAAATTATTTAAAGGTGTAGCTAGTTTCTTGGGTTGTTTTGATAATGGGAGTCACTTGCATCAGCAATCTGTGGTACCTTGGCACCTCTTCCTGTCAGACAGCTTCAGAGCAGAACATATTTTCCAACCTGTGAACCTGAGTCCAAGTCACTGATAACCTATGTGATGACCTATGACAGATGTGTCAGAGTCAGCTGCTGCTGCTGCTCTGAATATGTTGTGGGTGGAGCTGTGGTGTTGATTGCAGTAATAATGGACATCAGGGAACTTTAATTAAACAGAGGGACCTGGCCCTCAGGTGCTGTAAGAGGTGACTAGGGACACAAGCCTACTGGATGGCATCCAGCAGATCAAGTGATGGACTAAGCAGGGACAAAAGGATAACTTAGTCCAGGTATCATACAAGCCTACACCTTAAAGAGAAGAAGGCCTCTCCAGTAGTAAATATGGGCACACTGAATTCACATAAAACCTTTGCTTTTCTGTTTTCTGAACAGTTAAAAAATGAGTTACATTTGCCAAGGAGTCTGGAAAATACCATTGCTCAACTAGTCCAAGCCATATTCATGGCTGAATATATTTGCCTTGACATTTGTCATAGTTATCCAGATTGCTTTTTAATGTGGTCAAGCCCTGGCCACAGAGAGCAAAAGTAGCCTGTGGTAGTCAGCTTGTAATACTCCTTAGATGGCAGGCCAGGCTCTCCCTACAAAGAGAGGTGGGGAATGACAATTGCCCTTAATCCAGACACCTAATGTTCCTTTTTCTCAGGCAACAACAGAACAGGAGGTAAGAATATCTCAGCATTTACTGTGGAATATACTCTTCTTCCTGTGAGGCAGAGGTCAAGGAGCAAAGATTAAGGTTTTTTTAAAACGGCTCCACTATTTCTTTTCTTCTTCCCATGTCAATGAAACTTCAGCAAAATTAGCCATCTGACTTCCAGCTCTCCGGGGCACTACACACAACAGAGAAACAAAGTTGTGGCTGCGGTTGCTCTGCTTGACCTCACAAGCACCAAGAGACCAAATAAGGTTTGCAAAAGCCAAGTCCCACACTGCAAGAAAGACAACAACTTGTAACATAGGAGGAAGAGAATGGGGAAGTGGTGGGATGGGTTGGCCTGTTAGAAGGGGATGGGGTCTGTTAAATACTCTTCCAAATGCTGTAATCCATGCAAAACCATATAAGGCAGCTTTTTTCCACAGTGACACAGGAAAATATTTCATAGGTGCCACTCCTGTCTGTACTTCGTTGGTTATTTCCACTGCATAAAAACAATATCTGTAACATGGAGTAATTATAGGCTTGCAACAAAAATAATCTGAGGATAAGATTCTCTGATTTTTCTGGTATGATTAGAACCCACAAATATAAAATATTGCATCAGAGACTTTGGACTGCAGAAATCTTCACTCTTGGGCTGTAGAAATATGATGTCTATATAAGTTCTTGGTAAGACCTGGAACATGCTGGACCTTAATTTTTCCACTTTGTGTGGTGAGAGAAAATCTGATTGAAATGAAATACCTGTTCTTTGGAGGTCTGGGATTTTTTTATCTGTTGAATTTTCAAAGTTTAAAGTACTTATAAGAATTTTCTTATCACTAATATAGAGTGTCTAGGCTTCCTTAAGTGTGTAAAAGTTAGTTCTGATTGCATCCCATTAGAAAGAAAACCAACTCAACAAAATCTGCCATATAGATGATTTTTATTATAAAAGGTTCTTAATTGATTGATAATCTTATTCTGTGTGTTCTCAGCTCCCCTATGTTTATAAATTACTTTTTTATTTTTACTTCTGAAGTGTACTAGTCTCTTCTATTGTTGATTCTTGATCTACAATAGATGTGTGACTGTCATTACAGCCTCAGGAGTATTTTTGGTACTGCGCCAACTATTGTGGAGTCTTTGTTCACTGAACTCAAATAGAAACCAAAAATTCTCCTCCATTGGATTTATGATCCCTAAGAATTCCTTATCCTATCAAGAAATGTCACACATGTAGATCCACAGTGGAAAGGGACTAATGGATTGTACTGCTAGCACAATGATTCTTTAACATTTCCTGAGACTGTTGGGTAATCTTTTAGGACACATTAAAAAACTATTGACCAACTGGTGTTTAGAAGACAAAGAACAGTAAGGAACATGAGCTCTACTACAAAGAAAGCAGAGGCCACTTAAAATAGGACACAGAACGTTGACAAATTCTGTTTTATTCTTGTAAATTATCTGGTTTGGATCATGGTATGTTGACCCCTTCTATTCACTACTAGATAAACACAGAATTTGTTTTTCATATTCAAGGGGGTTTTGTTTTGAAAAAGTCCTCATAATAATTAGAAATAAATGGCTTCCTAATTACTTTTTTTCCTTGGAAAACAATGGTTTAAATTAAAGGAAAAATGTTTTTGCCCAACATACAAACAAACTTACAAGAGTTCCATAAAACCCCAAACTTGGGAGGAAATAGAGCTGCCAGTGGTTTGAGAAAACTGCTTACAGGTTCTTGTGTCCCTATGGAAAGTGTTTTTTTCTCATTAGACTGGCTTGTTAAACTCTTGTGTATTCCAAATGTATACTATTTAACTTTTTGCTTTTAGCATGATTCCTCTTTTTAAAGATGACAGTATTTAAACCTAGCAACATGTTGTTTTAAGATCAACAGTTTAACAAAAGCAAAATCTGCCTCCCAGACTCAGCTGCCTGCCTTCTTTCCCAAACACTTTGTTCTGAAGGAGCTGATGGCAGTGATAAATGTAAGAGAGTTAGAGCTCTGCAGTTATTGTCAGCAAGTTAGCTTTATGGCTTGGGGATTAGACCTTTGATGTCTTATCAAGTTTCTGCACTGCGTGAATCACTTGCTTACTTGATTTAAATTATAAAAAGAAATGCTCTGTTGTGATACTGTCTCATACTGTGTCTTCGTCATTTGAGATGCCCTCTGTGTTCTTTAGTTCCCTAGGAAGAGAAGGCAACCGGCCATATGGAGAGTGGCCAGTTGCCTGCTGATCATGATAGGTATTAAATACAGTTGCATAGAAACTCAGATATAGAAAAGCCCTGTTTAGCTGAGCCTTTATGTCCCCCACAAAGGGAGATTGTACCCTACATGTCGACAACATAACATCCAGTCCTGTTTCACTTTAGCTTTTGAGGGGGTCCCCCTATTCCTTCAATAAACTATTTCCTTTTCAGTGAGGTAAGTGGTTCTTATGAAGTTTTCTTTTCAACATCCCCCTGTGTAATTGTAGCTGGACTAGCATGGAGAGCTGGTAGCTGCTGCAGTGATGGGGGAAGAGCAGAGGTGAGCTGGAAAGGAGGTCCTCCTTCATGATTCCAGGGATAGCAATACCTTACCCTGGAGATGACTCTTTCATACTCATTTTCAGGGTTTTACATTTCCTGTGTGCTGGATGAGGTTTAAGGCCTTTGTGACAGAGTTTCAACCTAATGCTTCTTATTTTGAGTTATAGATCATTACCTCTAGTTTCAGTGTTTTAAGCTCCCTCAGACACTTTAAAGGGTGTGTGCTGGTATCCTCTAATCATAAAATAAAACCCTCAAATACAGAAATGTTTATCTGATTTAAATTTTATTTGCATTTTGAAATAGCCTTTCAACATTTTGGAAGCCAAAGTATTTTTCGAATAAGCAGCCTTTGAACTATGTAAAAAGTAAAAAGAGTCTTTTTTCCCAAATTTTAGCAGAGGTTATAAAAGACAGCAACCAGACAGATTAGCTGTGTGTGAGGAAACTGGCCAACAGGGTGGTTGTGCTAGCCCACTTATATTCTGAAAGATGGGTCAATATGTATGAAAAACTAAAGTAAACTAGAGGATAATTCAATACATAGACAATGCATCCCACTGTTTCTCTGTTTATTCTCTCCCTGTGTGACTTCTGGCAACTGAGTAGAAACGCTATAAATGACAGCAACCCGCCAAAGAAAAGTTTATGAATAACAATACCACAAGAATGAAGGGCATAAAGTTACCAGTGACTTGGGAAAAATGCAGAACACTGGCCATATGACACATTTAGCAACTAGTGGATTGCAGTATATGTAGAACAGAATACCTCCAGATTAGAAACCCTATCAGTTTGAGTTTCAACTTAAATTTGTGCTAGTTTGTCTTGTCTGTATATCTGTAGGTGTTTGACTCTGTTGAACCACTCTACTTTGCTGGTAGTACTCCAAATCCAAGAGAATGAATGTCACTGGAGACTGACAAAGTAAAAAGGGTGAGATCTCTCTAGTTAGCAGTTGTGCATACATATGAAGGGTACTACCTTGCTGCTTCCAGCACTGTGCTTAAGACTGTCATGCTTTCCATCCCAATCTACAGTTCAATTTTCAGGCAATGCATACCCTAAGTTTAGATACCATTTGACTTTTTTGATGTTGCGTATTGAAAGCAACCAGCTGTTATATTAAACTGGAGTTCAAAATAACTGTATTAAAAATCGCAGGAAGATTCTTTTTATCCCTGAAAAATCAGGTAAATCGTATTTTTGGAGGGAAAATAAAGGTTGCCGTCTATTTGCCCTGTGATGCACTTTTATTACTCCTAAATACCTACAATATTAAATGTGTTGGCTGTTTTCTTCTGAAGTTAGTACACTGGGCTCAGTTTGCAAAAATAAGTGGTTTCACGAATTATGAAGAAGTCCTCATCTTGGAAATGAATGACTGTAGTCAGATAAAAGGTGTTTTAGTGTCACTGAAAGTCTTTATCATGTTTTGAAAGTTAGGACCATTACTTTAGTTATATGGGGTCAATGCCAGCAAGTTGTTAAGACATTGTTTCTGATGCTCAGACTTCTGGCATGACTCATTTGAAGTGAGTGCTTTGTGCTTGCAAAGACTATATTGTAGAAGCAGTCAAATGAATCAGTGAAAGGTCTGTCTGAAAGGGTAATTCACTAGGACTGATTGCTACTCAATAGGACCCAAACCTGCCCCTATTGGTGTCTGTGTATTTACCTCAGTAAGGCTGGAACTAGATCCTAGAATTGAGCTATTCAAGGGATTAGCCCTGCAGGAGGTATGACTGCACTACCTTTAAGTTTCTTTTTAAGAGAAAGAGAGAGAAAATAAAGAGTAGATTTGGACAGGTCGTTGTTGTAGTTTCTGGTGTTTATGTGTAATAAATTGAAGTCCATCCTTTTGTCAAAGCAGGAAAGAATATGTGTCATGGTTTGCTTTAATTTCAGCTCAGTCCTTCCTAGTTTACATGGTTGCAAAACTGAGATATTTTGCCTTTTTTAGTAATTTGTGGAATAGCAGTAAAGAGAAATGATGGATGTGCTGACATTCATTCCCCCAATCCCTCCATCAATACAGCAAAGTAGAGGTCCCTTAAAAAAAACACCTGTTAAAGCAATAAACATTTTAAAAATAACATGCCAAAGCAAAACATATCAATCAAAGCACGACTCTGTTTAATAATTTTCTGTGCTAAGTGGTAACAAGAGGAGATTGTAGTTTTGGCAGTGAGGCTCCAAAAACTCTACTGCACTCTGGAGCACTGAGAGAGTAAAGCACAACACTGTTTAATTGATAGGTAGATGACTTTGAAAGATGACTGTGAATACTGATCCATGAGTAATTAATAAAAACAAACAAAAACAAACCAGCAAACACCACCACACCAGGAACAAGAAAACCCAACAAACTGAAACCCAACCTCCCACTCAGTGAAATTGCATACTCTAGCTGTTAATTTCAACCATCCTTTGTAAAGTTTATGGGAAAGAGATCTGATATCATAAGTTACACATGAAAAGTTTCATGAAATATAATGAGGCAAAGGTGATGGTGGGTATCTGTGTTCAAAGGTTTAACAGGGTCCTTTTCAATAAAATGGTGGCTTGGGAGGTACTTAAGGAAGCTTAACCTTAATAGTGATGTCCCGTATGTCTGTTAAAAAAATTTAAAAAGTCCCGATTTGAAGTTGGCAGCTCTGGATTTGTCATGGAACAAGTAAGGAAGAACCATTTTGCTTCAGTGGGGCAGCACAAGATGAACTGCTCTGGTAAAGACAGGTTAAGTACAGCAGTCATACAGAGTTGTCATTTTGAAGGTATCTTCTAGTACTGTCCCAAATAACTCAACAACAAGGATAAGGAGAACTCGTGTTTTCCATACATTTCAGTGCTAGGGCTGAATGCTTTCCCATGGGATGAGAGTAAAGTTTGTTCTGCAAATTTTCCTTAGAGTCATAGAATGTGGTGACCTGGAAGGGACCCATCAGGATCACTTTCTGCTTCATTCCTAGGGAGAAAAGTGATGAAATAATATTGAAAAAATTAGTGTTTTTTAATGAAGCAGATTAATTGAGACAGGCTAGCTGATTTGAGTGCTTTCTAAGGCAGCCTGTAACTTGTGGATGTTTAAACATAATTGCCTTTGTCTGAAATACACATGAGAGTATGACTTTTCATATTATGGTCTACATGTGTGGATATATATACACACGATAATGTGTATATATATATATATATATGTATATGTATATACACATTCATGCATATACACAGGCACACATATATATTATTATTGTTTAACTCCTTTTCCCATTGTAGACAAGCCTAAAGGGAAAAAAGTACTTCTAGGTTGGAGGCTTCTACATCTGCCTTTCAGGCAGCTATCACAGAGAAAGAGCATGACTACATAAATCACTATAAATCAGCACATTTTTGAACAGCACAAAGCCCTTAGCACAGAGCCACTTTAGAGTGCACTGCTCCATAGTTTGTTTGCAGATTTCCCATGCCAGCAGCAGGGAAGTCAGACCATTGTATTCAGCATCTCTCACTAGATATAGAATAAAGAAATTGCCTTTCAAAGTCATTGTCTTCACTAGGCTTTTCTGAGCCAAACGGTGATGTCTAGCGTCCATCTTTTCTCTTCTGCTTGTTTTTTGGGCCTTTTTGGCCTTCAGACATCCAAGGTGGGGTGTTAGTCTCCTGTTTTACAAGCAGTCTTGAACTTCATTTACATTCTGAAACAGTAGTTTTCAATTTGTCAGAGGGAAACTGCATATCACTTTCAAGGGGTACACAAAAAGTAACAAATTGAAACCTGTTGTCAATGTGCTTAAATGCCTAGTGTCAGTGGAGGGTATATAGGTCCAGTGAAAATTGAAGGCGTCTATAAATTTAAGAAAGGTTGAAAACCTGTAATGAACTGTTCAAATCCATGAACTTGAAGGTCTGTCTTTTTCCTAGTGCACAGAGTCCAACCAGATCCCATGGAAAAAGGATCGAGTGTCTATCCATATACAGAAGAAGTGGTTTCTTGTTCTTTGACTTAAGTGAGAAAACTTAAATCAGGGCAAAATAAAAATAGTTCTAGCATAGTTAGGAGTTTTGCTTTATGTACAGCCTGTTTGTGTTCAGGATATCTCTACAGGACTGCAAGTATTAGAGGCAAGCTGGCCCAGATTAAAAAAAATAAATTAGAAGAAGAAAAGGAAGTTGAAGAATACTGCCCTGCCTTGGTCAGATTAATTGGATAGTAGCCTCTGATCAAAGACTGTCCACAGCTGTGCACTGTATTGTGAAATGTAGAGTACAGCATCACTGTTTTAAAGGCTTTGAGCCAGATTCAATAACTAATCTCTATGCCTCAGCCTAAATGCATGTCATCAGCTTCTCTTCCAACGGAGAGAGATGTCGGCACTCACCATGACCAGACTGTAACATTGGTCTTGACTCTTTTGCTTTCTTTGACTGGCAGTTTGGCTTGTAGATGTATCCAGTTGTTGGCTCTCTAGCCAAGCACCATTTTCCTCACAGTACAATCTGTGATCTGCTTAGGCGGAAGGAGAGTTTCTCTGCACTTCAGAGGGTGGGTTCGCAGATTTGTGCATTGTAAACACACAAATGTGCATGTGACTAGGCTTTGTCTGAAGACCTTTTCTGCCCTAGCAGTGATCTATCCACAGGATGTAGACCAGAGGGAATGACCCTGATTCCATGCATAAGACTGGATAGCTTAAAGTGGAGATATATATCATGCCATAGGAATGAATAAGGTTATATATATGTGTTATCTTGATAAATAGTTTAATAGCAGCACAGTAAGGTACTGGAAAAATTTTCTTTTTGACTGTAACATATTGCATATGGTTGAAGAAATAAGCATCCTGACTGTCCACAGCCCAGATATGGAACCAGTGACTAAAGCAAAGCTGAAAGATAGAGCAGAAAACAGAGCAGAAATATCTTTCCCCTGTTTAAGCAAGGTTTCAGATATCCACTACTTCATACTCTGAATTTCAGTAACAGAAGGATGAAAGACCACTGGGACCATCGGTGATACATGGAGGCACATTTCAGCAAGTATTAACAGTCTTTGATGTGTAAGAGTGAAGAAAAATACTGAAATTTCATGATGCCTGAAATATATGAAAGTAAATAATATTTCATTAATGCTTATACCTGTCAAGTGGGTACACATATCTAGTGACTTTGGTTTTATTAATGAGGTAAACTTAATAATCAAAAATTTTTCAGATATGGTTCCATTTTCATTCTTTCTTCTCAAAAATGCTACATGAGAATGTAAAGCAATGTCTAGTAAAGAATAATAGGCCCCTTAGAAGTTGCATATTGTCAAGTATAGTACTCTGGAAAGGCTAAAATCAATATTAGAATGTAAAGAAAAAATAAATTAAAGCAATTAGAGTTAAGGAGTCATGCCTGTTAATCTGTCGCATTATTTGTAGTTGAAACAAATTTTTTTGAAACATGATTAGGCTGGTTTCTGTGTTATTAGGGCAAGAACAACTGTCTCTTAAAAGTGATTTGCTTTCTAATAAGTTTTAACACTAATTGTCCTGTTTGTGCTGGTTGTTCAAAATAGTTGCACCTCAGATTGGTCAATTATCGTTGCCTTCATTTCAGTTGCTACCAACATTCGGCAGAAATGCTTCTTTAACCTTGTCTTTCAGTGAATCACATGTTTGTACCATAACAGATTTATGTGCTAAATGAATTCAAAGACAGAAATAGATGAGCCAGTATTGAGCGTGAGTCACTTTCTGGTGTGTACTGAATCGTCTTTCTCTCTCTTTAAACTGTCCTATTTTAATCAAAAGGAATATTTTCTCAGGAAAGTACAGCTCTAACATGTGCAGCAGTATCATCTCAGTTTTTGTGTCACTGACTCTGCTTGTTTCTGTTTAAACATATAGCAAATTTCATGAGAAATTCCATATCCCTTGCTTGTTTCAACATTAGTTTTGATGTATTTTATTGATTCCTTTAGCTATGTGAGCAAGCAATACTGATTTGGACTTGTATTGTCTTATACTTCTGTAGTAAAGATGGCAATGAAGTATTTTCCAAGTGTCAGTCATAACTTCTGTGTTTTTTTTTCCTAAGTACATTTGCTAGTCTCTCTTGCATGCTGTCTTTCCTCACAGTTGATTGCCTTTTTGTCCTTCCTGTGTTTAAATCTCTCAGTTACACTAGGTGGATGGAAGTTGTTTAAATGTATAACCCAAATTCTCCAGTGAGGTTTGGCTAACCAGCAAGTTATTCAAGTGGTTTTGTATCCCGGGTATGTCTTCATCCTCTGCTTTTTCAGGTTGCTTGAATATACTTGAACCCATAATTTGCCCTAATCTCCTCTAAGGCTTTGAAATAATAAAATACTTAAATAAAACTATTTGGATAAATGTCCTTTAAAATATAGCTTTATCTGTGAACTATCATGCTCTCAACGGAGTGGAGTTTGTTCTTCAGACGATTAAGGGTATTTTCTGTCCACTGTATTACTGTGGTTTGTCCACTGTGATCAGGCATAACCCATCTTAACTCCTGCAACAGCTCAAAATGGAAGAGATGAGGAAACTCAGACAAAAATGATACAGAGGGTAGATTGTTGCTGTGTGTGACTTTTTTCTACTGCCAGGGTTCAGTTCTCTGATCTACTACATGATTTTCTGCGGGTCATAAAGGCTCCCTGTGCTTTTGAAGAATAATTCTCTGCTCAACAGACATGTTGCTGAGGATAAATTAAGGGTGGCAAAGTGCCTGGCTGCTACAGAGGGGTAGTCTTGTTCACACAGAAAAGCTGTACTCAGATCCTTACTTCACAAGATAGAAAGAGGGAGATCACCTGACTTGCCATCACCAAATCCACAGGAGAGGTCTGAGGCAAAGCAGAGGACTGGATCCAATTTTTCTGCCACGGGCCTCATGTGGTCCATTTTTCCTTGAAAAGTCCTTTTTTGTAGACCTAGCTAGGCCTAAACCCAGAGTCCTGCAGATGCCTTCCAGGCAAGAAAGGGAGACTTGAAGGACCTCACCAGGACTCCCACACTGCAGCTCGTAAGGGCTTCTGGACAGGCCTTAGAGACTAACATGATTTGGAGGTTGTTCAGAGCCATGGATGCCTGTCTTCAATGTTGCTCATTTTGTAAGTAAAGGGACATGACTTTAGTTTTCTACCTTCCCTCTCAGCTAATTATCGATTTCTGTCAGTAAGAAGGATCTGCAAAATAATGCCAAAATGGGGGAAAAGGAACATCTGTCCTCTGCTTCTGGAACTCTGTAGCTAAATTCTATGAAGGAAGATTTGGGGGTCATGTGTAATTTGTGAGTAATTTGCTTCTGAAGCTAATTATTCTTAATAATAAAAAATTGCTCAAAAACACAGTGAAAAGGAAGCTTTCCTTTTTATCTTAGTGTGCAACTGAAATATAAAAATTCTGGTAAAAATCCAACTATATGACTATTTTTTTACAGTAATACCTTTGAGATAATCTCTCCATTTTCAGGCATGCTCTCCAGAAAGAGAAATACAGATGTCTTTCCTTATGTTAAGTGATAGGAAATGCAAATAGACCACGGCTTAAGTATGGAGATTATGGAGATTTATGACTCTCTTTATACTTTCTTTTTGTGCAATAAAATGCAGAGGAACTATGCGTAGAATTTTTTAATTATTTTTAGCCCAAATACTACTCTTTGTCCTCTTTTCTGTCTTCTTTTTCTCCTTGACATTTTTCTCCTACTAGTCTTGGTTTCTTATCTGAAATTCAAAAGTTTCTGTTTGAGGTTTATGATGATCATATAAAACCAATGGAAACAGCACTGTAGCTGAATGAAGACTATTTCTTGGGAACCTTCTCATGCTTAGGAGAATGATTACCTCCTGGTAGCTATATGCCTTGCCTAATTTTATTCTTGTACAGAAAAAGCAAAAGGATAGAGAAATTCATCTGAGGACTTGTTTGAGTTCACCTTCTCCCTAGTCTCTGCTTTTCAAGAGCTCAGAAGATATAGTACTGTCTTTGTATTTGTTTTTTTTTTAATTTTTGGCTGCCACACAGAGGCATCAGAACCAATTAGTTTTTCTGGCAGCATGTTTCAGGGTGAGGAACTCCTACTTTTCACAGTGCCAAGGATGATGCCAAACTCATGAGCCTTGCATGCAGTCTTGGTGGTGGAGGAATGAACAATTAGGCTGGGTACTGTGGGGCTTTGTGACAGAACTAGAAAGAGAAGCATTGAAATTCACAAGAAGAATATGTTAAAAATCTTACTTAAGTCTTAGAGCAGACTTTTTATTGTAGAATAGTTCATGCATAACTCTTAAAGTAGATGAGTGACCATTGCTTTAGCTTTTTTTGTTGTGAAGAATGTTTCTGCCATCACTGTTTTTGCTCTAAAAACTCCAAGTTGTTGTTTTGAGCTCCATAATGATTGAAGGAGATTCAGAAACTTTCTAATTGTGATATTACATTTCATGTATGCTATAGAAATGTTGCAATCATACCATTTCAAAGAAGCAGCTGAATAACCCCAGATACAATGAAGCAGCTAGTATTTGAATAGACTAAAAAGGCAGAGCTTTCTTTTCAGTTTTGGGTAATATTTGAATGTCTTTCCCTGGTTAAGGGGATCACAGAGAAGTTTTCCACATAAGAATAGCATACCTACAGCATTATTTTTTTTTTCTAGTTTTTGAGAGTGGACCAAGACAAAGACAGAGAATGCAGCCTAGACTGTGCAGGTTCCCCTCAGAAATCACTCTGTGCATCTGATGGAAGAACTTTTCTGTCCCGGTGTGAATTTCAAAGAGCAAAATGCAAGGACCCTCAGCTGGAAATAGCCTACCGAGGCAATTGCAAAGGTGAGCAAATCCAAGTTTCTCTTGACTCTATGAAAAATAATAGACCCTAAGATATTTTTTGGAAATGTATGTTTATGGAAGACTATGAATGCTGAATTTGAAGAGTTTTCTAAAACAAGCAGGTTGAAATACATCTTGTTATTTCTGTAAGAATATGCTACGTAAAGATAAATTAATCTTGAGCCTTCATCAAAATTATGACTCCTCAAACGCATGTATACTATAGTAAGTCACTATTAAGGAAACTGCATGGTTAGGTTCCTGTTCTGAAGGACCATATTATTGGCAAGCTCAAGATTGTTATCTTGCAAGGTTTCTTGTCTACTGTGCTTTGGTGTTTTGAGTTAGAGATGGTCAAATTCAGGCTTGTGTTTCCAAACTGCAGTCCTGTAGAGGGGGGTGTAGTAGGATGGTTTGAATAAAAAAAAAAGGAGGAAAAAAACTTTGTAATACACAGAGCCCTCACACACCATTCCCACCCTATATCATCCACTCTTCTGATCTCTGTTTAGAGAAATTGTGCAATATGCAACCCTATAAAACATCTGCAGTTAAATCTTTTCACTTTTGGAGTAGCATGGTGTTAGAAAACGCATTTCCTTAGTAAATTTTAAGGTGAACCCAACACAATGATCTTCTTTCCAAAAGGTAATAGTAGCAGTGATCATAAAGATTTACTTTCCCTTTCTGTCTGTCCTAAAGAGCGTGGCAGGAGGTGGAAGTGGGGGGTGGGGGGAAGAAAACCCTGGGGACCACACCAATTCAACCTGTAGGAGGCAATTTTCCACATCATCTCTCTCCATTAGCTCCAGCAAACCTCTGAAGCATCAAGGCTGCTTCAAAGAGACATTCTGTCTCATCTTCTGCCTAGATGAAACAGTATCCTCATTCTTCATCCCTCTCATAGCAAACCATTGTATTACTTGATGGATCTATTTACTTTGGTGAACAAAGATAACATAACAAAGCTACCTGAGCCAAAGCTTTGGTTACACTCATGAATGACAGAGAGAATTATTGTGCACTTTGTATTTTTTCATTTTATATATTAGAGCATTATACACCTTTATGGAAATTAGTTTTGAGTGCTTTTCTTTATTGTTTTTTATACCATATTGAAAATGTCATCTGCAAGTATTTTTTTTCATAAATATGTAAATTGCTCTACTAAAAGTGTCCTCAGTGATGTTGTCAATGACTACAATTTGGAGAAGTGCTCATTTGCTGTTTCTTTATTAATGGATAGAATGCCAGTAGAATTGTACATTTGCTAATAGCAAATACACATTGTGTTCTTATCAATCAAATGTTTTTCATCTTACATTTAAATTAATGCAAACATCACCCTAATGTTTAAATATATTTTCCTTTGAATGTAATGGACACATATTTGCCAATAATACACTTGGACAATATCAGCAAGAAACTTGTGTTCTTTTAATTCCACATTTTCATAGTATTTCTTATCCAGTCAAAGCAGTCTTAAATTTTGAAGTGACCAATATCTTTATTCCTACCTATGGCTGCAATCATCAGAAGTATTTCAAGCTGTAAAAACAAGTTTTAGAGAAGAGAGAGATAATTTGTTGGCCAAGCTGCAGTTTCAGGTTTTAGCATTGCTAGAGCTGCTTCTGATAGTGCCATCAAACATTCTGGAAGAGCCAAGAAATCCTCAGATTAAGACCTCTTTTGATCCAGTTGCTTTTGTGTGGTGAAATTTGTTGTTGCAGGTGATGCTTGATCAAAAAGCAGAGAGTTATTTTAGTAGAGCTAACCAAAAAATGATGGTTCCATTTCAGAGCAACTTTCAAGGTTTCGGAATTTGCTTTCATTCCTTGTTGGGGAATGAAAACAGATCCTTGTGGAAGTGTTCATCTGTCCCCCTAAAAAACCAGACACCCACCATAACTCCCCATTAAATCATTGGGTTTGAAGTAGGTTTTGAGGTTGCTAATGCAGGAAAAATGGAAAGAAACACACGTTTGCATGTGGAAGTATGGGTCTCACAACTTTAAATCTGTCTCTGACATTCATCCACCATTGATCAGGAAAGACAGTCTTAAATCTGTGTCTGACTCCTCCTTTCTTTTGAGGTATATCCCTATTCAACTCACAGAAATCTCTGAAAACTAAATTTTTCCAGATTCCATTTTAATTAGTTGAAAATCTGGTGACTTAGTCTTTTTTTTTTTGGAATAATTTTTAGTCTATCATTTCTTGTTTATATATTCAGAACTGTGATTTCTTTTTACATCCATAAGGAAGTTTGAACAACCACCAGACTGATGTCTGCTTTCTCTGTTTCTTTTTTCCAGAGATAGCCAAATTTAGATTGACTCTTTCTTTGCTTTCTCACCTATTCTCAACATTTTTCTCATCTATTTGGTTTTGATCACTTAAATACTAAGATTACAAAAGGATAGTTTGTTTTATGTGTGCTTGCTTTCCTTTTTAATTCAAGTTTCATTCACAGTAGAGTGGTCAGCCCAGGTAATTCTTTAGTATTGCAAAGGAAACAATTTTTAGATGGTAGATCTTAAAAGATCACAGTAAACAGGTAGCATTTAAATTGCTTTCCCCCCTCACACTTCCGTTGCACTTCATGATGGCTGCAGTAGGGATCAAAACAGTTTAAACAAACCTGAAAAAGAATGAACAATGAACTTTCCCCTCAGTTTGGAAAAACTCACCTTTGACAAAATAAGCATCAATATGGACTGTTCTAATAATATTTTTCTGAGGACATTTAGAGGTTGTTTTTTTTTTTTTTTAGCTCCACTTCCAGGCAATGCTGGAATCCATTGCTAAGCTTGAAAATGCCATAAGAAGTTAAAATCTTATAAAATTTCCAGCCTGCTTTTGCATTTTCTAAGGTCTCAAATAATCTGCATACCCTGTAGATGAACATCGACGTTTTTGGGTACTTTTCCAAACAAAATCTGAAGTTCTGGAGTTTTGCCACTTGCTTGCACAGACCATTACTGTGCAATGAAATTATGAATCTAAAAATAAAATTTATGTTGACAGCTGAGAAATACTATTTGTGTTAAGGGGACTGTTAAAATATCACCTGTGAAGGAATTCAACTACAAACAGATAAATGCTTTACAGTCAATCTTGACCAACATAACCAAAGAAACAAAGCATACAAGAAGTGAAAAAAACCAAATGATTGCTTTTAAACTGCTCATAAAAACACAGATGCTATTGTCTACACAAATTAATTAAGCAATGCAAGGGCACAGGATGAGTACCCACACATATAAGCTGGTAGAGTGCTCCCTGTTGCACTTTGAGCAGTGGCCAAGTAGCGCTTTCTGGATGACTGTATCTTTCTGGCTCAAGAAAAGATGGGCCAAGGACTGTTACCAGCAAATAGAATGCACAGGGCTGCCTTCTTTCAGGAGTTTGAGACTGCTCAGCCTGAGAACTGAACCTAGCTACTCTTACAGGACTGTCCTGATGCATGCCAGAGTGGGCCTACTCCTATGACTATACAAACTTAGGCATGAGTCCTTTAGCACTCAGCCTTATTCCTACCACTACACTCAGTGAGGATGGGACTGGAGAGCTCTGAATGTCACCAGAGGAAGGCTTTGTAACTTATAGAATGCAGCCTTCAATGCTCTTTTTTAGTGCATGCAAAAAACACAAGGTGAAGTTCATTAGTCTTGAAAATAGGACCAACCATGCAGAAGTACCATGTCTACAAAAAAACCACCAACGAAATGATGCAGTTGACCACTATGAGTAGGAAGTGTTGCCCAGCAATGGGTTCTTCTGTGGGGCCAATAACGACATTATTACATTTAATGGGGATTTTACATGATTTGGAACGTGGTACAGGCTACTCCAAAAGGCTGTGCTTGTATTGAAACTGCAATGCACAAGACATCAGCTAAAAGCAACTTCCCCAGCAGTCAGGGAAAAGGCGTTGCTAAGCAAGGATCTGATTCTTGATTTTACAAAAGTAAGGCTGAATATCTGTCACAAATCATTATAGATGAGACTACATAAAACAAGTTGTTTCATTCTTTTAATGGAACATTTGTCCATGAAAAGCGGTTTCCCCCCCCCTTTTTTTTTTCCTTTGTTAACTGTTCAAAATTATTGTAAAATACACTTGTTCAAAGAATATTCAAATATTCTATTGTCAGGAAACTTTTGCATTATCTATATAAAAGAAAGAGAGAGAACGCTTCAACTAATTTCTGCAGACTCATAGCAGTTTCACCTATTCTAAATTGCTACACTGTGTATTCTCCCCTTATGAACAAGAGTTTTTCCTGATGAACTTGAAAATGTGAAGTTGTATTTTTCCTGCAATAGTTTTCAAATAATTATAGGCTTTTCAATTAGTTTTCTGTGGTAGTAAATAATGTGTATTAACTTTGCAACATTGATATGGAAGGACTTTTCAATGAAACTGTGTCAGTGTCAACATCGAAACCCACACCCCCCATGTTCCTTCCCCTTCTCTGTGTGTTTTTTCCCTGAGGTTTTTCCATGCTGTGAAGGTACCTTGACTGTTTCCCTGGGTCTGAGAGAGTTCTACATCCCTTCCCTGCCCTGCTGCAGCAAATCCCACCACTCCTGAGGCAGCACAGGGAGGCAGGTGTTCTTGAAGCCCATGTGCCCCTTGCTCACAGTCTCTGTATCCCCTGGGGTTCCTTCCCCACCCTGGATGTCCCCATGTGGTTTCTCCCAGTACCTGAGCTTCTCCCATCCCTGCCTTCAAGCCTAACCCTACTGCCAGATGTGCTGTCCAATCCCCTCCAAACCCCACCCCTACTGGGACCCTTATAACCCAGACCCCGATTGGAAATAAAGCACTTTTGACGTGTTCACCAACCCTGTGTGTGTCTGAATTATCTCGGGAGCCGTCCCAGACTCGGTCCCAAGAAAATTGTAGCTTTTTTTTGGCATGACAACAAGCATTAGTCCTAGCTAGGTTAGTGGAAGACTTTCTATGGGACTAATGAATTTTTTAAGATGTTAGAAACTTTGAATAACTCCATTCCTGTGGGACAATTTTTCATCTCCCATCTCAGCAACTTCCAGTCCCAAGTCCAGAAAGTCTGCTAGCTAATTTCATTCTGTTCAGTGTGGACAATATCTGTAACAAGAGTGTCTAGTGGAGGGACCAGTGTTTCTCTCTAATGGACCATCAAGCAGACAGTGACTAGTGGCCAGCAGTAGTTCAATCTGCAGTTTTACTGATGTTGGAGAGTGAATTGGAACAAGTGACACTGCAGTTCATCTGGGATAGTTAACTTTATTTATGCATTTAAGCTCTTTATCTGAATGTTTGCTGAGATTTAGGCAGCTTGTTGGGGGAAGCAGAAGAGCATGTGCAATCCTGTGACTGCATTTTGGATGTCTGTGGCTACTGAGAATGTTTCACCTGAACTAAAATGCCTATACATCCCTTGGAGACATCCCTCTTAGAGTTAGCTAAGAGCAGTTCCTGTTTGTTTAACTAATATTTGCCCTGTAATTGGTCTGCAAAATTTGTAGGATAATGCACTCAAAAAATACCTTTTTTTTCCTTCTTTTTCTTTGTATTTCTCTTCTAGTTTCTTAAATAACATTAAGAACACTTATTTCGTTTCACAGTTTGTTTTTAAGTGAATGTACCAGACCCATGACTGGGACACTGGAGACTAATATTCTGAATGTATTTAGCAAGTGGCTCAGTAATAATATTTGATATTCTTATATTGTGATCAATGGAGAAACAAATTTATCTGTGCAGTCCTGCCAGCATACCTCTGCCCTAACATAGAGTTCTTGATATGTGCCAGTTGAGGTGGTTGGATTTTGTGACTTCTGTACCCCTGCTTCACTGAAATAAGACTTTTCTAATGGCTGGAGGTTTGATCCCTATAGAATTTCAACTGCCAACTTGCATCACATTTCCTTATTGCCATCGTGGAGCAGCAACCTGGGTTTACAAGCGAGTGCTAAACTGGACTTGGCACAAGTCTCTGAATGGTCCTTGCTGAAAATGGCAATGTAGGAGCTTGACACAGTGATATTTAATTTCTAAGGGGCTTGAAATGTAGCCTGGCTGGCACTCAGAGTATGTATTTGCAGAGGTGGCCCCAGCAGTGACTTGCCGCTTCATGAGTACACCAAAGAGAGCTATCATACAGAGGAGTGTTATTGTTATTCTATAACTATGTAGATCCTCTTTCTCCACTGAAACCCTAGATAGCTCATGTTTAGCTTAATTTATTTAAGGTATGTTGAAGAGCCTCACTGTTTAAAAATGCTGTTGTTTTATGGGCTATCACAAACATAATGAAAGGTACTATCTTCATTCTCACAATTCACATAAAGAACTGAAGCACATAAAAACATGGGTGAAATTTCTCCTCAAATAGGTATTTTACTATTTGTTTTCCTCAAATAAAAAAGTGCTCAGCATTTGTTTCTTTAAATTAGGTCTTGCAGGAATAGTGAAAACTTTCACTCTTTTGAACTACTGGTACGATAATTCAATGAATGGATTAAGAGCATGCTTAAATAAATTGAAATTATATGAATTAAGGTTCCTTTCTCTTCTTGGTTAAAGACACTGATATGATTTTTCCTTTGTGAAGAGAAAGGAGAGATTGCTGGGTGATAGTTGTTTTGACCTCACAAATTAAGCTTGGTCCCATAATTCATGAATCCAAGCGTAATTTGGGGAAACATTATTGTTGCCTCTTAGGTAAAGAACTGGGTTGTAAATTTTGGGTGCGGCTTCTGAGTGCACACCTTATCCAGCATTCCCAAGGAGGCTGCCATCCAGCTCAGATTTGCCCATGAGCCAGCAGTTGTGATCCTGATGTTTGCTTGCAGTACCTGAGCACGTCCCTTAGCTCAGTGTGAGGGCAGGGACATTGTTGTGGCCAGTGCACCTGCTGCGTGGAAGGCAGCCCTATGGGATGTGTTTTGGAGGCAGAGCATGCCCCCAGGATTTTTTGTTTGGAGAGGAAAATATAATGAGTAGGTCTGGTTCTTTTTCTAACTGAAGTGAGTGAAAGCTGGACTGGACCAGCTGGACTGGTCAGCCTAAAAACTAATCCTGAACATGTTGAGACCTTGCACAGTCTGCAGATTGAAAGCAGAATGGTTTTCACATGTTCACACCTTTTCCTTTTCTCATCTCCCTTTTCTCATCTCCCTTTTCTTTTTTTCTCATAGTTTATGAGGAAAAAAAGTAAGAATGATGCAGTTTTTTTCATTATTTTGGAAAAAAATATTGAAAAGAGTAAGTGAGAAGTGGTACTGGCTTTGGTTTATTTATTTATTTGTTTTGAAAATAAACCTTATAGGGGAAAATTGATTATAGGACAGATTTTTGTCTTAAATTATTTTTATCTAGGTGCTGTTTCCTGCTTTTTCAGATGTATTTTCTCACTGTAGACACTGCTTGATATGTAGAATTACTGCAAGTTTCCAGACTGTCATGCTGGAAATCCTGATAGAAACACTTGTCAGCTCCAACATAATTTTGGTTTTGAGTCTTCATTTATATTATGTGTCAAGCTGTTACATACATATCAAGCCACTGTAGTAAGTGTTAAGAAACAAAATATTCAACATCTTAGTGAATAAAGCTAAAATTTATGTTGCCTCGGAAAGCAAGTGGAATTGGCTTCTGATCATACTTTCTAGTAAGTATTTAATGGTGGTGGACAGTTTTAAGTACATTTGGAATCCTTTTTGTGGAATATCCTTTGCTCTTCTAAGAGCGTCTAGTGGTACTTGGAACACAGTATAAGACTGAAATAGAATCCACAATTTTCTGGACATTGAATTTATCTCTTTAAAATGCTCAATTTTTCTTGACAATACTCTTCCAAGTAGAATTTACTAAAGCCAGACTGCACAGAAGTGAGACATATAAGGACATTCTTAGGCACAAAAAATGTATCTTGTTAGAATCAAATAGGCCTTACTGCAATTGTATGAAAGTAATCTTCTTGGGTTTTTTTTTTTTTTTTTTTGGTTGGTTGGTTGTTTTTTTGGTGGAGTTTTCATTTCTCCTCATGTATTTTCAGTTGAAGTTTCAGACAATATAAAAATGAATGTCTTAAAAGAAGTGAAGTAGAAAGTCCTAAAACAGTTGCAAGCCTTCTAAGGTTTTCAGTAAAAGAATTAGTAAGCTGGCTCTTATTAGACTTCTCTACGCTATTATCACACCTTTGCTCTGCTCAGGAAGCCTCGTATGCCTTAGGTATGTAAAAAATCAGAAAGATGCAGATTTAGTTTTTCCTGTAAGTATTTGATTCAGTTCTAGTCAGACTATATCTCTCCAAATGTGACTGTTAGAAAACTGAGAGAAAACTGAGTGTGGTATGCTTGCTCACACCAGTGTGACTTTAGAAAAGTTTTCTCTTTAGCATGAGAACAGCTATGAAAAGCTCTTGAGGGAACTTTTTCTTCAAACTACTAAGTTAACCAGTTTATATGTAAGTTTTACAAAGTGTTAAATGTTTCTAATCTGTTTCATCTATAGTAAAGTAACTTAATAAACTGTGAAGTATATTTTGTGCATAAATACATGACAAGGTCATGTCATGCCTAGTAATCTCTTTGAAAGCAAGAAAAGTTTGCTTCATGTATTGGGACTGAGAAAGGTCCTTTTATTTTTACTGAGATATATTACAAACCAAGAAATACTAGATGGACTAAATCAAAACCTTTGCAGGAGATTTATCTATTCTTTTGGCAAGCTGTTTACTTTTCCATAAGAGAATCCGGACTAGATCTCCCTGTAGAGCCGCAAAATTGATTTAAATTCAATAGTATTGAATGTCACTTTAGAGATGGTGTTTACACTCTTGATGAGTTTGTGTCATTGTTTTAGAGATAAACTTCTACTTTGCCATTATAACCTTATCTCTGTATCATATGTTATTCAAGGATTAACCAGCAGAGTTGAAGTTGATGGATGTTTTTTTCCCTGAAGCTCTGTATTTTTGGTGTTGTACTGTTGGAAATAAGACATAAAATGAGATTAGTTCCACGTCAATCCGGTACTAATTGTGAGGTTAATTCTGTTTTCAGAATTTTTCTCAGGTACTGCAATTTCCTATTGACTTCAGTGCTATCTTGGAAAGATTCTGCAGTGATGTATCAGCATCACTTTACTTCATAGGTGAAAGCCTTCCTTGTTGTAGATAGAACCTTAGCTCAAAATTAAGATGGCATTATATTTCTCTTGTGCTTTCTGGTCACTGGTCTTCCCTGAAAGCCAGAATTGTCACCAAGGCAATTCAGAAAGACCTGCCCAAACAGCTACAACTCTGTACTCTCCTCAGTGCTGTGCATTTCTGTCCACTCCCATACTATTTTTGTCTTCAGTTATATACCCTAAGTTGTCTTATCAAACCTCTCTCTGCCTTTGCAGTCTTGGTGCTAAATCACAGTGGGTACAATCAACACATTAGACAACACACTGCGCTTAAATGCACTGAGCTTTGTAACAACCTAGTTTGACAGCTAATACTGTCCCAGTGAGCTGATTTAAGGTAAACTCGTGCCTCTTCTGTGCCAGGAGAGATTTTTTTTTTTTGTTTTCCCCACAAGATTCTAGGATGTAAAAGCCCATTTGCCTGGAGTTGAGAGGGTAGTCTCACTGGGTCGACATTCATTCCAAATCACAACTTCAAAATTAGTTTTTCCTGTTGTATGACTATAGGCAGATAAGGTCTCACTCACTTCAGCCAGCTTTTAACAGGTCTTAGAACCTTATGGCTTTTTCACCATGTCATGTACCAGATTCCAGCTTGAGCTTGCTGGCTCCCTTATTATTACTTTGTTAGGGAGAGTAATAAAGTATAGTGAGAATTCCAGTAAGAAATCAGTAACAGTTTCAAGCCCCCTATTTTCCACTAGACAGTTCCAAAAATTTAAACAAAAACAGATTAAAAAAAAAAAATCTAGCAGCAATGCACAGTGCTTGTCACCCTTTCAACACCTTGCAGTCTTGGAGTTCCCTCTGCTCACAGGTTTGTCACCAGAGACACACACTGTTCACCTTAAAAGAGTTTAGACTCTTTGGTCAGGGTTCATTAAAAAAAATCAAAAGCTGTGGGCTCATTAACAGCACAGAGGTACCAGGTAAGTCCTACTATCTTTAATTCTCAGTCTTCATTTTAAAGTAATCAGGGTCCATCTCGAGCTGAATGATTCTGTGGTTTCTGTTTTAGATAAAGAGCAAAGTTGAATCTGTATGTGAGAGACTTTACTGGTATCCCCTTAGATGTGTGTGTGTATATATATATATATATATATGTGTGTGTGTGTGTGTGTATATATATGTATTTATTTTTTATAAACCTCATTCTGACAAACCACAAAAACCTAGACTTATCCTACTAATCTGAGATTCATGAGTCCTCTTCATGAGTTACACTACTGCAAGGTGCACAAAGGGGCCTGTAGACAAGAACTATTTGAGTACACTCAAAGGACTTTGCATAGCTTTGCTGAGTGATCATGAGCAATGGCCACGTGGAAGGTTTGTTTCCCTATGGATTAGGATCTCACCCATCACTGATTTATGCATGTCAGGAGCTACAAGGTTTCCCTACAACCATCTCATCTGGTATTTTGATGTGAGCTCATGCTTCAACCTTTCTCCTAGTCATGTCAGGAATTAATTTTCTCATCCTTTTCCAGCTGTTATTTACATAAATATCTAGCCCTTAAATATCTTGAATTCTTTTTCTTAGGAAAAACTGTTTGAAATTACACAGTAGATTTGGAAGGTATTGCAATCATGATGCAGAGGCAGGTTCTCAGATGGTGTAATCGTACAAATTTCTTATTAAAAATATTATAACTTCTTTTTTCTTAAGTGTTTTTTTTTTTAATTTGGAAGGGATTTAACTCCTCTGAATTAATAATGTAGTGGTCATTAATATTCTGAGTATGAATGGTTTTGTATATCTTCTTTTTTATCTTGATCTTCCTATTAGATTTCTTCTGTCAGATTTGGACCTCATCTCTGTGTCATAGTTATTATTCTCTGGTGATATCTTGGTAAATTAAAAAAAAACAAACCACAACTGGAAATAATATTTTGACTATACAGTCTCAGATGCTCCACTGGATAAGAGATATTCCTCATGGTTTTACTTTGGTCATACTGAAGTATAGTAATGCCCAACAGCTTAAAAATGTTTCCATGGTTATATAATACAAAATAAGTCTTCAAATGTGAATTTTATATTCCAATAAATTTGGTAATTGTTGATTTTAAAGCATATTAGATCATCCACGAACAGGAGGCCTTTAGAGCATCAGGCTGTTTAGGAACAAGTTCGTGGACAGTTTTGGAGAACTTCTCTTTGTCCTTGGCATGTTTTCATGATAATTCAAATATTGGAGATAATTTACAACCCTGCTGGTAATGTAACAGAGACCTTATATGATGGAATTTATATCACTTTTCCTTTTAGGCATTTAAACCACATGTCATTCTAGAAAAACAAGGACAGAGGTCCAACAAAAGAGTGATTTACTTTCAGTTAAAATACTAGCTACATTAAAACCACATGTTATTAAGTACTGTATAACCAAACTATGCTCAGAAGAAAGCTTACGACACCAAAGCCTGCTTAAAATGTTGTGGGTTTTTTTTTTCCCCAAAAAAATTTTGGCAGTGAACACATTAACAGACTTTACCTGAGCTGCACAGTACATTGGCTATAATTTTCCCTTGGTGAAACAAGCTACTCAAGTACCAGAGTACAAATTAATTCAGCTCCTTATTATTTTTCTTTCTCGTATGGTTGAGCTTTTCTAACCATTTTAGGTATCACTGCATCTCTGTGAGTATCTCTCCTGAAACAGCAAAATACAATTAAGGTTGTTAAGACTGAAATACAGTTTTTCATTTTTTTAAAATGAAACAATTTGTATTTTGGGCTTATTACCAACATGAACTCTCATAATGGTCCTGTGAGAAGAATAAAGTAATGCACAGAAGTAGTGCACATGAATACAATACCAGGAGGGAAATATGAAGATTAGAATTAAGGGGCCCCAATTTTGTTTTCAGAATGCAGATGCTGAGGATCAGTTTCTGTCCTCATTATGCTACACTTCCACACCAGATTGCCTAGGACTTAAAGGGATTTTTTAATGCTGATGTTCCCAGGTTATTTGTCTAAAGCTCAGTGGAGATGCCAAGTGTAGGATTTGCCCTGTAGAGAGAACTTGTGCAGTTCCACCAAGTTTCCATGTTGGTTCTCTGAATTTATGTCTGGATCATACTGGCATGAAAAAGGTTTTGGGGGGACTGGGAATTTTGCTAGCTCATCTGTGTGCCCCTGGGAATGCCAGAACCCTGCCAAGTGCTGTTGCCTCACTGTTCAGATTCTGTTCATTGTGCAACTTGCATGGACGAGAAAGCCCATCCCTCTGCATTTGAAGAACTGCACAAGCATTAATGAATCACCCCAACGCTCCTGTCTCACAAGTATTCACTGGGCAGCGTTAGCCCTAAAATGTGATTAGGCAGTTTCTGTCAAACAGTCTTTAAACAAAACAGGAATTAGAAGCAGCAAATTTCTCTGCTTGTATGTTTGAGGTCTTTCTAACGTGGATGTTACAGTCACATGTTGAAATCCTTAGCATTACCTTAAGCTTGCTTAGTAGTCTCATTTTTCCTGAAAGTGCTTAGCTCAAGCAGATTCTGAAGCTCTGGTTCTGCATCAGGATCATGCTAGAATTTGTAGTGTCTTTAGATAAAAAAGAGTACAACAGCTTATGTTCTGTGTCTTTTTTCAGCCCTTGGCTGCCTAATTGAAGTGAAGTACATGTAGTAGACAATGTAATTATTAGACAATAGAAACCCCACTGAATTAAAGCTGGCTGGTTTCCTAACTTGTCTTGGATGGAGACCAGTCCCAAGTAATGAAAGAGATAGTGCAAGAAATCACATAGTGGACAAAAAAGGACGATGTGGTAGACTTGACTTGTGCCATGTTTAAATCATAAACGGTCACATTAAATTTTAACATACTATGAATTAATCATGTCCAAAATTATTATTGAATCATCTTCCCAATAAGTCCCTGTGCTGTACAGTGTAATTTATTTTTTTACTAGTCTGGTAGGAAAATCTGTAGTCATAGCTGAGGTTGCTGCCTAACTGCAGTAAGCATGGTGTAAATTCACAGTAGGAAGTACAAGAGAGCTATACTCTTGCTGCCTTCTGTGCCTCTCCTGCCAGCACCAGCTCTGAAAGAATGTTGTGGAGTGCAATGTGACAGCTATTGCTGTGCTAAATTGAGAGGAGAAGCCCTATTTGGGTTTCTGCTCTTTGGTAGCATTTGGAACAGAAAGGTTGTACTTTTAATCATCTCTCCATTTTATTTTGCAGTTATGGGTTATTGTCCAGAAATTATTGTCCTTCACTAGTTTTATTCCCTAAACTTAATGCAAGTGATCATACATTTGAAACGATTAAAATTCTGTTTCTCGTTACTTGAATCTCAGAGCTGTCTTCCTTTTTCAGAATGTAGATGGTCACCCATCTTTTCTTCATATTGCATTATTCAACTGACTTGTCTTTTCCCTTTCTCTAGATGTTTCCAGATGTGTGGCTGAGAGGAAGTATACCCAGGAACAAGCTCGCAAAGAATTTCAACAAGTGTTTATCCCAGAATGCAATGATGATGGCACATATAGTCAGGTTGAAAATTTTTCATTCAGTATCTTGCATGGCTGCGAAGTCAGAACATATGTGTTTGAAAGGGGTAAAGTAAAGACAGATGCAATTAAGGGAAATATAATTTCAAAATTAAATGTAATTTGTGTTAACACTGACACCAAAAAAATGGAAGCAAAATCCATATTATGTGCAGAGTCCTTGTTCATTTTTTCAGAGTTGGCCGGCAAAAGAGTCAAGCATTACTATTGTTCATGTAATCCACTCCCTGTTCCCCTGTTCTTCTAGGATGAGGCAGCTGAGTCATTCTTGTAGCCCTCCAAATACTCATCAGATGGGACAATGCTTAGAATTTCTGATCTGTTCCTGATTTGAACCAGAAATCTTGCAATGAGAGTCCATATCTTAGTGCTAAAGCATGAATCATGCAGGATTCTTCCCTATTCTCAGCTGAATTTCTTCACAAGCACATGGTCTGAGACTAATTGACTCAGTTTAGATCATGGAATTCAGATGGGACACAGAAGCTTAGTCTGTGATACATATTCCAATCACGTTCACCTTCTGCCACCTCTGTACTGTGTTTTGGTTGTGGAATTGTGCAGAAAACAATCCTCTTTTTAAGCGTCAGGAGGGAAGTGGTATTGGCCCTTAGGAAATATAATGCAATTGATTTCTAAATGGAATTCCAAGAGTTTCCTTTCTGACAGCTTGGGATATGAATAATCCTGGCAAAAGCACTCTGTCCTGCTCCTTCAGTGGATGGAACAATATGTTCTTTATGTGGAAAAACCTCTCAAGATTGCTTGTTTTAGGAAGAGTTTAAGTGTCCCTTGAGGAACTTCCTTGTGAGGTTTTTATAACACCTGCACAGTCATTCATCTACAGTGGGGTGTAAACAACCACATATTTCAATAGTTTTCTCTTCCATTTGATTCTGAAGGACCTACCACACTTGGCTTTAAATATGCTTTATGCTAAAAAATCATATGTAGGACTGAGATTAGGTCCATTGTGGTTTGCTACAGCTTGCTGGATTAATCTTTTGTAGTCATGTGTCATGAATGCTGTGGGATAACAGGCATATGTCTGACAAGCTGCCCATGGTTCATGTTGTTTCTGACAGGTTCAGTGCCATAGTTACACTGGATACTGCTGGTGTGTCACTCCCAATGGTCGTCCTATCAGTGGTACTGCTGTGGCCCACAAAACTCCCCGCTGCCCAGGTAAATCTTATTTGGCTGGACAGAATATGACAGTGAGTCATGAATAGCAGATTTTATCTGCAGCATCTTACCAGACTTACGGAAAGGAAGTCTTCACTGGAAGAGTGGTTAAGCCCAGAAACAGGTGGTGGCGGATGACCCATCCTCAGGGACTGGCAAAATTCAAGTGAACAAGGCTCTGAGAAAGTTGCTCTGGCTTTTTGTATAGACCTGCATGAAGTCTAAAGTCATTGCTACCCTAAACCTCCCCGTGATACTAGGATCCATCTACTTTATTTGTGCTTTAATTTAGCTATTAGAGGGATTTTCTGCAATAGTAGTTTGTACCACATTTATGTATCCATCTGTGAAACCATGTGACTGACTTGCTGATGTAGTACTTTATGTTGAGAATCTCTTGCACATAAAGTCTTTGCAAAAAATTTTCAGAGGGATTTGCCTTTTTTGATATTTCAGGTATTTGAAGTACAGACAAAACCCCTATACCACCAAAAAATATGGAGTGGGATTATCTGCAACGTAGCCCAATGAAAGAACTCCCACAATAGATTCCATGAATGACCAAACCCAGAGAAATCAGAAAAATAAAAAAAAAGCATTAACAAGATAATGAAATCATTGTCTGTAGAAATTAATTGGCAAATCCTACTCACTGACTTGTGTGCTGCCTTTTGTCTTCATCAAGACAATTAGCAGGTCCAGTTTTTTAGAGATTTGCTTCTGATCCTATTTTTAAAAAATTAATAATAAATATAAATCCCAAGTGCATGAACAGTTATCAGAATTGCTGTTCACCTCCCTTGAGGCTGACGGAATTGCACAGAAATAGCTCTATAAATATTTGCTCTCTGTCTGTTTCATTACTGTTTGTTCTGCAGCACCATTCTCTGTCAGAGGGCAGAAGAAATACCTTTAAAAATCTAATCCTGTAATGTGAATGAAACTGAAAAAGAAAGTGGATTAGGGCCTTTGAGGGAATTTGCATGGCCCCATCTACTTCAATCATTCATTGATGTTTTAATAATTAGATGGAGGAAAGAAGACACAACTGAGAAGTCTCTTCCAAACCATTTTATGATTCTTTGATTCTATAGTTAGGGTAGCACTGTCATGCTTAAATGTAGTTTTGAGTAAAGATGGTTTTACAAGTCCATAGCCAGGGCTTCTCTGAAAGCATGTCTTCATTGTTTTCTCTGAAAAATCCATTTGTAGCTTTCTCCATTCCTGTCCTTTCACTGACATCAATGAAAAAAGGATTATGCTGATGCTCAAAGTTCAGTAAATATTTTTCAGATGTCTCATAACACATGGCACTAGTTTAGCTCAAAATGTTGTTATTTGCTATACTTTAACTTTTTCTATTTGTACCTGATATCATTGAGAAGCTGCAATGTAGTTCCACTCTCATTAATAGATTAATATGAGAATTATTCTATCTCTGCAGGAACCTAACCTTAGTTCCCCTCAAAGGTATAGTAATGCAGCTGGTAGAGAAACTGCCAGACTGCTTCAACTCATTTTTGAGGGATGGGAAGGGAAGTTATTTTTACAAAAAAAATTAAGGTGAAGGTCATAGTAGCACTCAAATTGAATTTAGGAGCTCAGAGATAAATAAACTGCTCCAGGGCCCAGGTGAGTATGTAGAGTCTGATTTTGGTCCTTGAAAGATTGCAGGTAATTTGTCAGTTGTTATGAGACCCTATGGGGTTGTCTCTGCACATTTCCTTCCCTTCTTGTATCTCGTATTTTACTGTTCACCACTTCTCCTTTGTCCCTCAGGAAAGAAGTCCTGCTACAGCAGAGTTTGGAAGTAAGACTTGAAATGCTAGGGGATTTTGCAGTGGTATTGGCTAAGAAATCAGTTTTGAGAGGTCTGGAGAAAACTTCTCATTCAGCAGAAAAGACAGCTAGAGATTTTTCTCAGAAAGTTATATGGTATAATAAGGCAAAACTTTTTTCTTATACTGCATATTGAAAGTCTAAGGCACAACTGCACCCTTCTCCTATTTCCCACTATGTATTCAAAATTGCCATCTGTTTAGGATAACAGAGGTTTGGGGTTTTTTCCCCCAAGGCTGTTGACGTTTTCCAGATCACCATTGATTCCCCTTTGTACTTTTTTATTTAGGACAGCTATGCACAGGCACTACAATCAAAACTTTAGTGGGTCAGCTGAAGTTGAGTAGATGTACTTCTCCTTTCACCAGGATTTCAGGAATGTCATTTCTTCCAATACTATTATCCTTAGTCAGTCAAATACACGGTGTCATTTCTAGCCTTGATGTAGAAATGGCCTTGCTATTTTTGATATTGCAGGCAGACCTAGTGCAGTGATGGCATCCTGACACCAGCATGTTTTTGCATTTTCACATGCTTCTGTGAGTTCTGCAGGCTTGATGCTATAGTCATCTCAAAAACATTTATGCAAATTTTTCACGTAATGAGAATGCATGTGCCATACTTTTTTCTTCCAGGATCACTTTTTTCTCCTTTGAGGTTGGTTAATGTGCTACCATAGAATGTGTGAATAGTCCTGGTTTTAATGAAAATGTACAGTTAATTTTCAATTCTTCAGTAACTCCAGAAAAGGTTCAAATGCACATCCAATCAACTGTGATATTCCTAAATTATGAGATAATTTCTTACCTTTCATTTTCTCCCAGTGGAACTACCTTTAACTTTGGTGAATACCCAGAAATAAGAAAGCAGAGCATGGCATCTTGGAATAGCTTGGATTTTAATAGAGGCAATATGAACCAGAATTTAGGATGGACAGTTAGGACTGGTTTACTGATTGCATCTCCTATCCATGCTTCAAATTTATGGTGTGATGTTGGATATGTGTAGCAACCTCTACATTTCTCTTAACTGCTAATGTTGGTTAGCTGCATAACGTTATGTTTCCTGAAGTTTTCTTAGGTCCAGAACGTGTCACATATGTATTTTTTATGTATCGACAATAGGTATATAAGCCATTTTTTGCTCATTGGGTTGTTCTGGTTGCTCCTATTTAAACCGTGAAAGGATGAAAGTCATAAACAGCATTGAAAATGCAGAACTCTCCAATATAAACCTTTCTGTTAATTATTACATCTTTACCTGAAAGAGACTCTTCTTCCATACTTTTCATTTTTTCCCACACCAACACTTGGTACTGCTGAGATATATATGATAAATCCCAGAGTGCCATTCTGCTCCATGGAAATAATCTTCACTATTGCAGGAACAGTGGTGAGAAGGAGAGTAAATCAAACACATTCCCATGACAGCATTAAAAAGAAAGCTGCTTAAAAATGATAAATGTTCCCCAGTACTTTCACTAAAGAACACCAGACATAAAAAAAGACATTTTTACAACTCTCCATGTTTGTTATCAGCACCTCAGGGAACTACAGAAATTCCATAGGCATGGAGTCCTGGGAAATGGGACAGAAGTTGAGAAGCAGGTGTTAAATTATCATTGGAAAATACTGTGTTTTCCTATTGTTGGGAGTTTATGCCCTATTAGTTATTTTGGGCTTCTGCCAGTGAGATTTCAGAGGTATGGAGACATGTTTGTTCTCCTGTGAAGTAGTTTTGTTTCTTTTTGATTAAGATAATAATCTTTTATGGCCAGTATACAAGTACTGTTAGAAATTTAGGCCTCTTCCATTCTGTATAGTATTATGATCAGATGGTACGATGAAAACAAATATATTTGGGAAGGGAGTAAATTTTGAAATTTACATTATATTGCTTTTGTTAACTGGAGAAAAAATATCTATCCTTGAATCGTGTCTCCATACACAGTACTTTGCCTATTACATACACATTCAGACACACCCATAGGTGAGAGAAAGAATAGCATGGGAAGTTTACTTATCTTGATATCTGCATTCAGTGGTTACATATCAAATATTTTTAGTAGGAGATCAGAAATCATTATCTAAACCAGAGATTAATAGACTTTCATATTCTGTTTTAAAGCTCAGTCACATATGATCAGAACTATAGAAAACGGATATACTAAAATCACAAACCACAAAACTCACATCACATTCTCTGGAAGGTTTACTGTGCCTCAGAAGCTGTCAGAGTGGAACTGGGTGGAATTGTGGAGTTTGCAGTAAACCAGGTCATGATCATGTCTGCTTCTTTAAAAAAAAATAAAATATATATATATATAATAATCATAAATGGATAGATGGCTAAGCAAATTAAAAGGTAGAATGGTACTAAATTCTTCTTGTTAAAGTAATGTTGCTGAATCTAATATCCCTCTTTGCCATCTCCATTCCATGGATATATTTATTTAAGTGGCGATTTGGTTGAATTTAGTTTCTTACAGTGTACTGAAAACTTAGAAACAAATTGCATAGCCTAACTTTTAGATAAGTTAGAATTTGCTACTTTTGTTTCTTGCTTTACTGAAAATGTGAGGATTCATGATGAGTATTGAAGATACAATTTCCTAAAAACTTGAAAATGCAGCTTCCTATCACCATTGAAGCTAGAAATACTTCTACCTTAAATATATTTAGAAAATGGTAGGAAAAAAGATACTTAGCTTATATTTGGAGACAACGAGATATGCTTCTGCAGCATAAATTGAAAATTTCAGTTGAAACCATGTGGAAGGCACAGGTTTTCCTTTGTAGGAAATTCTCTGAATGTTTTTGTTAACTTCCTAACGCTTAAAACAATTAATGTTAGTCCAGTAAACCTAACTTTCTTAGCATTTATCTAATTTCTTAATGAAGTTAGGTTCACAATGATAAAGTTGTAAATGCCACTCTATTCCTCCATCCATCAATTTTCCATGAAAATTTAGGGTAAAAAAAATTCAAGGCACAGAAAAAAAAGAGTTCAATTCTCTCTGACTGTACATGAATATCACACAGTCATTCTCCCCACTTCTCATATAGGGGGAGTAATCTGAATGCATCTGGAAAGATTTTTCTTCTTTTGGTTTAAGATGTGCAATATTATATAAATCTCACTAATGTGTTAAATTACTAAGGTATGAACTGAATTTAAAGTTCAATTTATAGTAGTATTTCAGAATCTACATAGGGAGACAACACTGGTACCAAACTGGGGCTTTACTTAACATTCTGTTTGGGACAGAGGGGTTATTACTGGCATTCATCACATATATTCCCCCTGCTGAGATCTCATTTCTAGTCACAAATTTAAAAATTGTTTAAAATGCTTTAGTGTGGCTGAAAGTCAGGTCTAAAATCTTTGGATTTGCAAGAAAACTATAATTATAAGCCTGTGCATCAGAGTGAAATTCAGATACTACAGAGTTAATTGTAACTGGATGAAATTTGAGGACAGATTGGATCACTGGTATTTAGTGCAATTAGAAAAACCTATAATTTTGTATGTAGTACTTCCGAAAGCTGGAACATCTTATTTGAGTTCAAGTTGAGCCTTTTATCAAATGCAAGCCAGGCACCAAAAAACTCAGATCTTCTGGCTTCAGGATAAGTGCAAAAATCTCCCTCCTCTTCACAGTTAACAACATGGGTTAGTTTGGCAATCTGTTTAGAGCTAACTATCCCAAACATGCTTGGATATAATTCCTACAAGATAGCAATTTTGCTTTTCCTGCCCAAATTAATATTGATGCATTGCTAAGTATATTGAATTTCTGGTGACTCAAACATAATATAATAAAAATACGCTATAGCCACAAAAGGAAACAAGTCTAAACAAGAATATTTTTGATATGGAGAATCCTTCAGAAGGTAATACCAGCTTAGCTACAATGCTATGTATTCTTTTATAGAGGTTTTTAAATCATCAGAACAGATTTGTGGTGTTAGGCATCTTCCCTCTGGCAGACTCCTTGTCTAAACTTCCTGCTGAAGTAACCATCTGTTCAGTGTGGTAAGCAAGGCCTGTTATTTGATGGGTTCTCATATTAAAATTGTCTTTTTAGATCAGATTTATTGTGATGCAAGATTGTAGTTTTCTTTACTTTGATTTAAACACAGTCAATGTAGTTATTGCAGAGGGAATAAATTAAGAAAATTAAAGCAACCACGTTATTTCACACACATACAAGCATGTGCCAGATGTGTGTTGGGTTTGTGTTGGGATTTTATATTGTTTCATTGAAACACATGTGTGTAACAAAGAGACTATGTGTTAAGAATTGATAGACTTCACACTTTTTAAATTTTGATCACTACACTTGGCTCTTCAGAGAGAAAAATACCACTTTTAAAGGTGATTTTTAATATAAGAGACAGATATGTTGTTTAAAAGTGCTTAGGAGTTAGAATTGTAAAAACAGGTGGAATATTGACACATAAGCAAAAAATAAGGATTTATGTTTTAAACTCTAAGGACAATTGCCTGCTGCAAAAAGTACTAAGAAAACTAGTAGATTCTCCATTTCTTGAAGACTCAAAAACAAGACTGGATTCTGGGTTTGGTTAGAGTCCATGCTGGTACAATAAGCTGTTAAAACCCATCCCTTGCAGTTGTCTCGTCTGCCTTCTCACCTCTGCTGTCTCTTTTCCCAAGGGCCACAGCTCTGGGGATGTGACCTGAAAGCAGCTCAGGTTCAAATGCAGAATAAGGCACTGTGCTCCTGTCACCCCCAGCACACAGGCATACTTTCCCACACCAGCATTTCCCTGAGGCTTTGTATGAGGTGCTTAAAGCAGAAAGGGGAAGGTTTTAATCTGAGCCAAAACTGTGCTAGAGGCTGAAAAAGACCCTCAGAGCAGCTGAGGTGTGTGGGCAAGACCAAGCATTGGGAAGGTGCTACTCTGTGCAAGGGACCATGAGGGAGTGCTTCTGAGGTGATGCTTCTTACTGCAGAACCTGTCTTTGCTGAGGCAGTGAGGAAGGGAAATGGTGACTCTGCAGCATGTGAGCATGTTTTTGCACTTATGTCTATGTAGTGTTTAATGTTATCTCTTTCTAAGGTCCTGTGGGTGGCCAAGAGGTAGAGTGTGACAATGTATGGATCATACACAAAAGTACAAGTCAGGCAAAGCTAAAATCTTTGGTTTGCAAAGGAAGAATTTGATGATATTTATTACTGTGATATACAGAACTGAATCATTAAAAAGCTGAACTGTGTTTCTTAGGTAACATATTGAAAGTGAAAAAAATATTTTTCTGGTTAATTCCTTTTTCCAATTGCAGGGTCAGTGAGCGAGAAGCTGCCCCAACGAGAAGGTGCAGGCAAAACAGGTAAATATCTTAGCTGGCCTTTAAATAGAAACTAAAATAACTGTGGGATACACTTCTGTGATTTTCCACAGATCTAAATTATCAATATATATTCGTGATGTATATAATATATATACATGTGTACATGCTATTAATTTTACATTTGCATTGTACATATTTAGTAAACTTATGCGTATAAACATACATATATGTATGCATGTATTTTTACATATATATATACCCATATATATACACATATATATACATATATATACATAGACATTATATTTTTCTAGTCTTTTTCCTACAGACTTCTCAATTCTGTGCTCTTTCAAAGTTA
>JAWWEV010000115.1:41030244-41050026 GCA_035583235.1 Hafferia zeledoni
ACACACACACACACACACACACACACACACACACACACACACACTAAAAGAAATGGTTGGTTTATTTCTGGGAACTTGTAACCTCCAGTCCACCTAAAGACATATTTACAAATGAAGAGAAACCAGGACCATTGTTTACCTGTCTTGTGACTGCTAGCCTTTGGTACATGAGCATTAAAACCATGGTTGTGTTGGATGTACTAACAACAGGACTTGCTCACAACTCTGGTGTCATACCCAGACTAGCAGAAGTAAGTCGAGATGCGTGTAGGTATACCTGATGCAGCAGAAGGGAATGGTGTGGTCTCTGCTGTAACTTCTCTTGTATATGTAAAATGACATAATCAATCTAGGTGAATCTAGGCACTAAAAGCAGTGGTTTTACCAGTTGTGGTAAGCATTATCTCTCTTCCAAACTCCCAGGCATAATGTGCATCAGTGACCATCTATTTACAAGTTGGTTTTGCTGACTAAACCTCACTGATATTCAGTAAACACATTTTTAAGGTCTTCAAAAAAACTAAGATTTTCCTTTTATTACCTCTCGGAGTGGTGCCAAGGCTTTTGGAAACATCCACAGGGAATGAACTCTCGACTGCTACAAGTACATAACAGGAAAGACCTTGTCACTGAATCTAGTGGATTGTAAACTAACCACCTTCCCATTTCCATGCTTCAATATAAAGGATAAATATAGATGTCGTCTTTACTCAGTTTGCTTAGTAAACTCTGATTCAGACTTGGTCATACAAACACCAGAAAGCTTATTGAAAAGTATTTTTTCTGAGCAAAACGAGAATTTATCTCTGCATAGGAACTGTGTTTATAGGGCAAAAAATGAAGCTCAGTTTATTCATAATGGGCTAAATTTTCATTTGTTGTTCTATAGTATCTGAAGTGGTTTCAAAGAAATTCTTGAGATGCAAATAACACAATCACCTAGATCTGCCTATAGAACATAACTGTAACCAAAAACAAAACAAAACCCTAAAAATTTCAGTCAAACTAAAAGTATTCTTCTTAAAAGCTGGCTATTTTAGTGTGTATTACTCTTTTTTTCCTAGTTTTTCCTGAATATGTGATCTAATATGTCATGGTCAACATACTATAGCCATAAGGAAACTTGTTTTGACCTGAGAAAACAATCTTCTTAGGAGAAAGTTTTTTGTGAGTTAAGGATCACAAATGAATATATTGATTTTGTTGTACCCATCCTGAAGTGGTTTGCTTTTGCTACTCTGCAAATGACCTGCCAGTTACAATTAGCCAGTAAAATCATTTGGAAGATAGAAAACAATGGCTGAAGAAATTCTAGTTTCTCTTAGTTATCCGGTGAATTCATTTGATTAAATCAGCCTAAATTAATTTAGCATGGAATAATGGCATTTGCAAGACTCAAAGATGCAAGGCATGAAATTAGTGGATTATATAGCCATGTTCTGTAATGACTTTCTAGTGTGTATTCTTTCTGTTGGCTTAGAGAAATAGGCCTTGGCTGCTCACTAAAGGCATTTCTGGAGTGGTATTTAATCTATTAGTTTTTGAGGACAAAATGCTAATCCTGGCAAAAATGTTGTCAGTTTTGTGTCATGTTACAATAGCTTTGTTTAGAGTGGTTGATTTGGGTAAACGCATCTCCATTTTAGCTCCTTTTGTACATCGAAGATGATTTTCAAAATGCCTTTTCTTTCCATGATTAGAAAGAACTATGTATCTCATTGCTAAAATAACATAGTTTTTTGCTGAGATTATGTTTTATACATATACCTTTGTGCCTTTGCTAGTGTTTTGTGAATACCCTCCACACTCCTCATTTCTTCCATCATTTCACAGAAAATATTGTGGGTTTGCCACATTGGATTGACACAAATAAGAATTACAGCAACAGCTATCAGAAATAAATGGGAAACACTGAACACAAGACCATATGGGTTTTGATTAAGACATCAAAATGTAGCAGCCTACAAACTGCTGCCTGTACGTGAACTTTGTGTCTAAACTCCTGCTGTAGTTTGTGGAGATGTAATCAGTGTGGTCAGTGGAGCCTAGAAAGCCACCAACCTCATACTAAAGCCAACAGCATTGTAAAGCTAACTAGATAACTGGACCTCACCAAGTATAGTGATTAATGTAGATCTCTAGCTGATACAAAGGTGTCTATGCTTTAGGCAAATGTAATCCCACACTGCTATCAGTTTAAAATCCAGGTACTATTCTGTTAGAGTCTTAGTATTTTGTAAAGACCGGAGGACAGAAGACTTTTTGCCTTGAAGACTATGTTCTTAGCAATTTCCAATTACTGTAACTTCAGGACTCAGTACAACATGAATGTGAGTGATACTTTTCCATCACCCAATAGGGAAAATGCAGTTACCTGTGGAGAGCTCAGGTTATACTGCAGAACTCTTATGTTCTCTTAGCTACATCTATTCTACCAGCAGGTTGTATCCCTGTGGGATTCTTGGGAACCAAGTGTGACATTTTTCAGGGGATGTATGCCCTTTTTTTGAGTTTGAGTACAGGCAAGGAAAGTGTAGTTGAATCCTTTTCACAATGCCCAGTGAACCTTCAGATTAATTTTATTAGTTTGAATTTAAGAGCCATTATTTTATAATACTCTGTTGTGGGAGCATTTCGATGAAAAATAAAGAGGGTGAGTTTAACTGATAATATTTCTAGTATTCAAAAATATTCTTAAAGTACTGAGTAGTTTCTAAGTAGAATCTGTTCACAAAAGAGAAAGACTTAGTTTAAAATTTTAATAATTTTGAAAATACAGGGTACAAAAAGTCATCCATAATCTGAAATGTACTGACATAGTTGCTTAAGGATTTCAGAGATTCTGGTGATAATATAATTCAGGATAAAAGAAACAGAATTGAATAATGTGTCATTGACAAAGACACAATACAGTTTAACCTATTTACTATTCAGTTCTATCCTCTTCTAGTTAATACTTTTGTATTTTGTTTCCTTAAAGATTTAATACTATGTCATTTTTAGTGCTAATGATTCATATGTTCATTGATCATATATTTATCAACTGTGTATTTAATGAGCATTGTAAAGTGATTGTAAAATTGGTGTTTGTTTTGTTGATGATCCAGTGTGAAAGGCAAAATAGAAGAGAGGAAGAAATTGTTGCACTTCTTTGTACTTTACTGAACTTGACTGATTCATGTGTTAAATACATTAAATGAGTGGGTAGAAATTGAATGTCCCTGGCAGTCAATGGCAGAACCCCCAGAGAGCATTTGAAGCATTCATACTCTGACTATGTGCTACTAGTTCACCTAATAGATCACATTTCATCTGGATCAGGCAGACACATGACACAACGTTTGTGCAAGCTTCGTGCTTTCCACCATCCTTATGCTTATATACTTTAAGCAGGTGCTAGAGGACATGGTCCAGCAGAAAACAGGGGAAACCCAGAGGGAACACTGGTCAACCATTAAGACTTCAAATTTCTGAACACATCAATGCAAAAAGCAGTGGACTGTGTGATTCTGACATTTTTCATCCAGAATGAAGAATCCTAAATCTGAACTCAGTGTCTCCTCAAAGTATGGCTTTAATGATTTCACCAATGCACAGATTTCAGCCACTGCATCTGAATATTCTGGTAATGTAAAATCATCAGTATTTTTTGCTTCAGCTGTGCACACATGAGAGGAATACATACCTTTAAATTTAATTTTCCGACACAATGGAGTAGTGTTTTATTGCTACCTATTTATTAGAGGCTATCAGTTTCAGTGCTTTAAAAATCTGTTACAAGTTTTTATCAATTAGTCCCTGAGAGCTCAATCCAACAGGAGTTTCATTCTCAAAACACCATCTGGGAAAACACTTGACATGCACATACAGTAATGTGGTATAGACTGGCTGCAAATGCAAATGAAAACAGTTGTTAAAATGTCTACTGAGAATACCTTCTTAACAGACTAAAATTGTGAAATTTAAAATGATAATGTAACTAGCAATTATGTTTCTGTATCTATACCAAATAGCTGCTTACATTTATCTGTTTGTACAGTCCGAATCTGTTGGCAAAATCTGCCACTGAGACAGACTAATATGACAAAATGACATTCTAAGAGTTGAATGCAGTTTTTACTCCCTTGTCATCTGACAGCTTTAAAGCATTGGTACATCAAGTTTTGCTCACATGGAAACTATGGTGGTTGTCAGTGAGGTTTCTGTCAGCTTGCTTTGTTTTGTTTCTCAGAGGAAATTGTTCCAGTGGGATCCCTGTGCACTGATCATTCCCTGAAAGTTACCTTCTTATAAAGGACCAGGACATACCTTGTTCCATACTCCAAAGCTCATGTTCATTCCAAACTGAACCTGACTAACTTTCTGCTGCTATACTTACCTGAAAAAACCCAGTTCTGGAGTTAAAAAAAACTTTAATGAAAAGATAAAAACCAGTATTTTCTTTCAAAGGAAATAAATGTAAGAGTTTCTGTGTCTGCCCAATTACATCAATCCTAGTAGCCATTCCTTTCTAGGCATAGGAAAATTAATAGCTCAGAGACAGAACACTAACATTGTATTTATTCTCATTAATTGTTGCATTTTCCAGATGTTGCTTTTAGTATTGACTGAAGATAAATTACATGCAGTTGAAGTTGCGTGATCTGGCAAGAAAAAAATAAGATCCAGTTGTGCGTTTCCACTTATATATTTATTACAAAATAGCTAGAAGTTTTCTAGAAGTATTTTGAATCAGACTTATTTTGCAATGTGAAGATTTGAGATATGAAACCAATTATAATAGAAGGAAATCAAAATGGATATCTTAACAAAGTGAGAAAACAACACAGGCAAGAGGGGGAAGAAGGTATTTTAAAAGCTTGTTACCTCCCTATGTCAGCAGAGGGTTCTAGGAAGTCATGTGTTGGCCTGCGGAATCCTGGCTAATCTTCCATTCTCTAACTTGCTTGTATTCAGCATAAAAGGAAGGGCAAGTGAGGATGAGTCCTACTTGCTCTTGCATTAAGCCTATGTTGCTTAGTCAGAAATTGAGTTTAAATTAATATGAAGCATATTTGCATAGGAGAAGACTGTGAGTATTAGTGGTCTATTAATTGCAAACAATGGATTTATATAGGAAACTCAGAATTTTTTATCTGTAATTACCTCTTTCAGCCCTAAAGACAGTGTTTCCTTCCAGCAATTAGGGAAGTATGAGCTACAGTCAAACATGGGGTTTGCATTCTGAAACTTGTATTCTAAGGGCAGCCACTAGCTGTAGCTGGAGAAGTCAAAAGCTTGGTAATAAGCTGTTGAAATAGGCAGTTAAATGCAAACCTGTCACCTGATCTCATCAGATCTCAGGAGCTAAGCAGGGACAGCTCTGGTTAGTACTTGGATGGGAGACGAGACCTGCTGGGAATACCGGGGGCTGTGGGTTGTAGTCCTGAGGACTTCACTGTCACCGTCCAAGCTCGCTCGGCTGCGGCAAATGGACTTTAGGATTTAAACGGTGGGGCCAGTTGTGTGCACGCTGTGCCTCACCTAAAAAATCCACCGCGCAGGCTTGGAGGGCACACCCATGTGGGGAGAGCCCTTCCCAAATCTTTGTTTGCGAAGCCTAGCCATCAAGTTGTTGAAATGTATCCATCTCATGCCTTCACAGGGCCTAGCCATGGGCTAAAAGTTATTACTGCATATTGGAAATATGTGGTGTTCTAGCTTGGAGGTTTAATAATCCAGAGCACCTGACATGGAATTGAATGGAGCCCTAAGAACTTCAAGTCATGAAGGGAAAGTAGAAGGCCGAAGTATTGATTTTAAGTGTCTTCAAACATACCAGCTGGTTATTAAGTTCACACGTGAGTTCTGTCAATGGCAACTCAGTCTATTACAGATGGGCAATCAGTCTCTACAAAATTTTAGACAAGTTCAAGTCCAGATATTTTCAATGTGAACTTTATAGCTTGGACTTACCTGCAGGTGAATTCTCTGCACAGGAAAAGGCACTAACATTTTTCCATGTTGTCTACAGCAAGTCCAAATGTTGTGTCATAACTATGGATCTGGCTTTTGGGCCTTGTAAAATCAGTGGGTGCTGAAAGATGTCAGCTGGTAGAACATTTGTTTTGTGGCCTAGTGTCTAGCAAGTTGTACTGGAAGTTACAGAGAAAAGCATTGTGAAGAAGTTTAGTAAGAAAAACTGATCAAGACGAAGACTGGAAGCTTCCAGAACAACAGTCTTTCAGTCTTTTCAGACCCTTTGGGTTGGCTCTGGTATTGGCTCTAAATGTTCCCTTTACAGTTCATGAGTGAATACAACTATTTGAAGTGAAGGATAATTTCTGATTTGTATTTTACTATAAACCCAGCAATGTTAAGAAATTGTTGGGGAGGGACATGTGTAAGGCATTTTCACAATTTGTTATACCCACTACTGGCTTATTTTTAAATATTTTGAAGATTAGGAGGTAGTTCTCTTTCCTTCTTTTTCATTTGTTGTTTTTCTGTCAAGAACCACAATAGTTTCAGAGTAGAATTCTTTTTTAATTGGTTGCGAGATACCCCTTGGCAGCTGAAAAAACTACTGATTGTTCACACCATTAGGGGCAATCAGTCAATGGTTGCCTTAGTTCATAATAGAGAACTTTGTCTTACTTTTCAGCAGAAATTTTTAATTATATCCTATTCTTGATTAAGCTATTACACAGAGAGAGAACAGTACTCTTTACCCTCTTCATCTGTGAACAAAATTACTCATCATACTCTGATTCTTTTCCCTGCCTTGCTTTGCCTTGCCTGCCCTAAGTTGGTAAAGGAAAATTACTGTTTTCTTTCAGTTCTTTCAGCCTCTTCCAAGGAGGTAAAACTTTCCAGACCTCCTGACCTCCCCACAGTGCTTGTGTATTATGATTCATTCTTAATTCATAGGTTGCTGGATCATGCTTATTATAGAACTGTCCTATCTTTCATAATCCTTTTCACAAGAATTTCCATTTATCTTAATTTTAATTTTACATGTTAGTTCAAAACTTTTAGAAAGATCAAGCACTGACATTTCCAATTTTTACCTCCCACTACAGGGGAAGATCCTCCCATTCTAAGCCATTAAACAATAGACTTCTGTTTTATATCCAATTGATGTTCTTTATGCTCAGGATGTTCCAGGGTTTTATTGGACCCCCACTGTGGGGAAGAAAAAAAAAATCTGTTTTATACAACATCAATAATTTCTTTTTTACTGCATGTGTTAAAATTTGATGCCAAAAGATAGTAATCTTTCCTGACCATTTTTAATTATACTACATTACTTTCTGCAGCAAGTAAATGACACAACAGTCCTCCTTGAAGTTCTCCTTTAGTTTTCAGACATGCACTCCCCCACTACCCACAGCTTCCTATGGTTTGCCAGACATCAGATTGCATAATCGTAAAAGCATCAATAAGCTCCATAAATCCTAAGAGGGATGTCAGCCTAACAGTCTATATTTTAATGACAGATGAAAAAAAAAAAAAAAAGAAAAAAAATCCATATAGCATGTTAATGAACAGAAACATATTAGACTGCATAATTTATAATGACATAATCTTTCTTGGAAATACATAAAACTTTCAGTCAAGACAGTCTGGATCTGGCTATGGCTATAGGTCTCCCAACAGGGTAAACAGTAAGAGCGGGTAGATCAGGTTATGGGTAGTCACAGTGGCTTAAATTTGGAGGGATTTTTATTTGAATGATTGATCACACATGACTTCCAAGTTTCTTATTTGCCTAATAAGGTATCTCTGAAAAAAATTCCTGAAGAGACTGACAGCTCATGCTGCATTTCATGCATTGCTTAATTATTAAAAAAAAAAATCTCTTTTTGCTTAATTCTTTAAAAAAATTGCCATGTGATGCAGAAACTTTTTGAGGTTTCATCAATAATTTTCATGTTTTCCACTTGGTACAAAAGTGAGAAAAATTCAACTCCTACAGGGACTTCTGTGCGATGAGTGTGCATTGACCCCTTGACTATAATGAAGCTATTGCATCAGTCCAAGTTTTTACAGTAGTGTCTGATTTTATGGGCTGTTTAGGTTCCAGGTTAATACTGTCATTCATGGGTCTTTTACCCTAGCCTGCCTTAATGCAATATCCTGTTTTTTGGGGTTTTTTTTGTTTTGTTTTGTTTTGTTTTGTTTTGTTTTTTTCAACTGTAGAATGTCCTTTGCATGAAAAGCCACAACAAAGGCCATTATCAGACCAAGGGAACTTTTTCTATTCGAATTACATTGCTAAAGTTCATAAACCAATTTGAGATATTTTCAACTGCAGGATGTCTATAGAATGTCTGTAGCCTAAATATTGTATCATTACTGCCTTTCTTTTCGTTTCACTGTAGTCCATCCCTCATGCTCTGTCATGTCTCAAATCAGACTGTTTCAGATAAATGCTAGATACTATGTTTTTCCTGCACTTTGCATTGTCTCAGAATAACTGCCTAGGAATTGTTGCCATAATGTGCTAGATTTCTATGTTACTGGAGAAGAAGCAGCCGTTGAAGAGACAGACCACTGTTTTTCATTCAGCTATTTTTAATACCTGTTTTTTTTAAAAACAGCAGGTCAAGTATCTGCATTCAACCACAAATAGAACAATGATTAAATAAGATTAGGACTGTAAATTAAATTTCAGATGTTAAATTCTCTTGTTGTGTTGCAAAACACAAGAGAAAAGAGGGAAAAGTTTAATATACCAAACTCACTGTAAATCTATTTTTCTATAGAAACATATGATTTATTAGGGAACTTTTATATGTATGCATTTTCACCTAAAAATGTATCTTCAAGACAAAATTTCAAAGAACAAATAAGATCTTCAAAAAAAGCTGAATTGTTTTGGCTCAAAATTTAAAATTTTGATTGTTCATTGTAATGTCTTGTTGGAGTTTTAATTTTCAAACTTCATTAATTCCTTCTTTTTTTGAGGGCTGAGGTCCTTAGGCTTACAGTCCATGCAGGGCATGATGGGCTCCCCTTTTTATAGACTCGGAGGCACCTCAGCAAATTTATAGGCATCTTGGATTTTGTGGTTCTCTGTGAAGCTCAACACAAAGAAACAGCTTGTTGTGTGTTCTTGCTTTGTTCTCATTTTAAAAAAGTCAACATTTTATCAAAAACAAACACTTTGAATGAAAAATGTATTTTCATTTAAAGACTTGGTTTTCCAGCAAAGACAATCACAGTTAAATTTTTCAACATACAATCATAACAAGTTATGAAAAAAGTCATATTTTTGCTGCTTAAACAGTGGGTTACCTTGTTCCATGCTTTTCCAATGAGATCTTAGTGTTATTTAAACTTGCACTTTGATTCTTAAGTGAGTAAAGACAACTTCTCAAAATAAGAGGACTTTTATGGTCCTCTATTTGAATGAGTGCTTAGGTGCAGTTTTTCTTGCACTACAATGCATTATAAACACATAAATTCCTCAAATGTGGGTGACCTGTATTGCCCTTGCATTATTTTCCAGTGCAATCCAGTTAGACCAGGACAACAAACTGGCTGAGGTTCTGTCAAAGCAGAGGAGTATAAAGTCAAATTAACATCTCTAGTGCTTCCAAAAGCTGAGATACAGTTTTGGCAAGGAAGTAAAAAGTAGTTCAGAATTGTGTGATCTGTTCAGGTTCAAATTGTAGAAAGGGTTGAGTGTCTCCCTCAGTCATTAGGCCAAATTTTCACATCTGTATTCAGGCAAATTCTAAAAGATATGAGCTGACAAAGACTAATCCTGATGGCTGTCTTTACTTGCCGTTTGGTGAACTCATCTACATACTCCATTGCAATGCAGACTTAAGAGAGGCAGGGATGTGATTGGTGGCAGAGGCTCATGACCAACACACTGTCATGGTGTAGTTTAACCTTCTTTCAGAACAGCCCAGTTATCCTGGCTGGCAAGGAGATAGGGACCCTTTCAATTTCTTCACTTGCCTAATTGCTTTAGGGACCAGACAGAGTAATTTCTGGTCTTGTTTCCTCTCTGACTTTCCCAAAACTCCCACTATGTAGCTAAAGTCACAGTCTCAAACTGCCAGAAGGTAATGAGAAAATTGTTAATCCCATTGTTCTTGTTTGTCCAAATAAAGGTCCCTCAGTTGAAGTGGCTTACAATTTTAGTGTTCTTGCAGTTTCTAATCAAATTTAAAAAGCAATCTGAGATCATTTTTAGAATATGATTTTTAGTTCCTATGACACACAGCAGAGAAGCAGCAAAGCCAAAAATATCAGTGCAAATGTCAGTGATTTGAAAGGTCAGTTCTCTCCATTTCCCTACCAACACCTCTAGTACAAAACAGTGACTTCTAAGGTAGTCACACATCCCTGTAGTTCACCTTTTTAACTAAACAGTCCAATATAATAGTAGCAAATGACTGTAGGAGTAGATGGTTTCATTTCAGCAGGCATGAAGCCTCATTTTATTCAGAGCAGTGCAATTAAGAGTAACTCCACTGCAGGTGGAAGGGTAATGGTACTAGAAGCCTTATGAGGAGAGTGCAAATCAGGCCCGGAGGATTTCTCTTCATTTCCATTTAATTTTCCTCTAAATGGGGGCATTAGCTGTACAGGATTGATGATGGTGTTATTGCCTCTCTTGGAGACACAGTGCATACTCATTTCTTAAAATAGCTACTATGTAGTATATCAGTCTGCTAAATCAGTGGTAATAGGACAGTCCACACCAATCCAGATGCTATTACATAGCTGGAATACCTTGACTTATGAATGTGCTGTCAGCACAAAAGCTCCTCTACTCCACTTGTATTGCCAGCTGAAAGACTGATCAAAGTATTTTCTCTTTATTATCTTTATGTACAACCTAATTGTCTCCAAATGATGTGTTTTACACTTTGAAGCATATTTATGTTCAGAAGCATTGAATATAAATATGAATACCTTCACACATGTCTGAGAATACATCACATAGCTAACTGTAGTGGTAGCTGTAAGGATGTCATGATGAAATTGCCTTTTCAATGCACTTTTCAAAATGAGTTTGTTTGACTTCTATGTGTGACTGTGGAGCACTCCCTATTCTTTTAGTCACCATGTAACTGAATATGAAAGTTAGAATGATATATTTAAGCTTAGTTTACCTTCTTTTAAGACCTGCTTTTATTTATTTTAATACAAGTGTCATAACATCAATGCTGTTGGTCTGGTTGACCAGCTTTCAGTCTGTTTTGGTATACATTTTGTGTCAGTATTACTTCCTCAGGATGTCACTGTGGACACTTAAGCAGGCCACAAAGTATTGTATGCAAAAGCATCTGGTGTCAGCTAGTGGAGGGAGACAGCGTATTTCATTGTTTACATTTGGGGCATCTAGCCAGGAACTCCAGGGCTCTAACCTTGGCTCTGCTTCTGGGAGGCCTGTTGCAGTCTGGACAGATCAATGCAAACAGAAGAAAAAGCTTTATCAGAGAGGTGGTTGAAATAGTGTCTAGTAGAGGACTGTGGAATACAATAAGAAGCTTTCCATACTTATATAGTATAGGAGGTGGAAGTGAAAAAAAAAAAAGATGTACTGACCATTGAAATTGTTCATTTTTTTTTTTTAATGAAAAGGCACAAACTAAACCCTTTTTATCAGTTTCAATTTTGCGTCAAGATTTTTTTGCCTTTTCTTTCATTTGCTGGTCTATGTGTTTCAGTCATGTAAATCATGACATTGGACTTCACTGCTTTTCCTTGCAACTGATTGACAACTTCAGAGACTCCTCCCCTTCATTCTGAAAACTGTACCTTCCATTGTGTGATTGTAGAATATATATGTAGAACCCAAATGAAAAGAAGATACACATGCCTTTGTTGAAAGGGATAGCCTTTGTCTTCTCCTCCATGTTATCTTTACCAAAAGGAACATACGTATGAGATTGCTGGTATTTCCATGGTACTTGCTCTGGGACTGTACTGTAGTTATTCCCAAATGTAACCCAACGCAAGCAGGTTTGTAAATACACAGGCTTTCCCACTCTTCTGTAGCCTGTGTTTCTTTCTCATGATTGATGAAAACAGCTACCACTAAAGGCCCTTGTGGACTTCATTAATTATGCCAGTGGTTGATTGGTTTGGCGCAGAAGGCTTTATAACAATAGGCAAATTTAATCAGCAACAGCTCTGATTGTAATAGCCTCACAACCTCCTGGGAGTATCATGCACTGAACTTCCTTTTGCATTATTTTCAAGTTGTCAAACAACATTTAGTCTTCCAAAATAAAAAAAAAAAAAACAAACAACAAGCATACAATGTATTATATGTAGAAACAATAACAGAACTGTCTTCACATGGGCAATAATAAAAGCGTTTCCTTATTAGGTGATTGAATGCTAACATTGCTCTTTCCTGTGATGCTCATTGTCTGGAGAAATTAAATATTTAGAATCTGTTTTATTTGAACAGTAGAAGACTGCCAAAAGCAGTCTTTTGAATTTTCTCTTTTGGTTGTAGAGAGCTTCAAAATAAATAGACCTCAGGTAGATGTGCGTGTCTGTGTGGGGAGACAAGATGGGAGCAGGTCTGTGAGGGCTTGAAATATTTGTGGGAAACAAGCAAAGCAAACACACTGAAAAAATAACACTTTCTGTAGCCTGTTCTTTACTTACACATAATAGATTGTTTGGAATTATTTATGCAAGGCCTAGTCCATTGATACAGGTCTTTTCTGTGGCATTTTAACACTTAAAACTATTAATCTTCTGAGCACTTAAAAGTAATAATGTATTGTAAAGGATTCAGGTTCCTTACTTATAATTTAAAACTCTGATTTTACTTATTCAAAAGTCTTTGACTTTCTTACTATGCATCATCTAAGTAGCCTTTAAAATTGTTCTGAATATTCTTGGGACTGACTTTTCTGCTGGTGATCCTACTGTGTGCAAAGGAATGGTTCCAGTTTACAGGAGCAGAAATTTTCACCTGAAATTTTTAATATGATAGTACGTCTTCATTCTTCAAAAGAATAGGGATGTTTCACTATCATACCATATTTAGAATTATATACACTTCAGAGAACTACTTCTTTTTGAAAACAGAGATGAAAGTGGCATGGAATTGGCATTTTAATTTTTAATTCAGATTGCACTTGTTTTTCTCCAAAGTTTCAAAGTAAAGCCAAGCCAGTGATTTGGCTTTACTCTTGAAACCAAAGCATAGGCTGATCTGTTTAACCATGGCCATATGTGAAAAGAAAAAAAGAAAAGAAAGAACAATATCAAGCTATATTAAAAGTTGTTGGAGCCAAAAGAGTTAGTATTAGAATATTCTCACTGGCTTTTACTCTACTTTGCATCACCCTCTTTATTACACACAAAACTTTGCCAAAATCAGTAAACAGTCTTCTATCTGAATCCTATACCTCTCCTGTCATGAATACTGGCATCCTACGTGCTTTATAAATAGTGTACTTTGGATATAAGGTGCTAGGGGGCAAAGACCTGTATAGCATTTAATCTAAGAGGAGCCTTTGGATTTTGCAGGGTTAAAGCAGTGCAGTTACCTTTTGACTATGCTTCATGTTCATGTTATTGAATCTCACACTGAGGACAAGAGTTAATGCATTCTGGAAGCAGTGTGACTCAACAGATGATAGCACTTTACAGAATTTTCTTGTTGCTCTGTTAAAAGACTTTCCATTGCACAACACAATTCTTGTAATTAGAGACAGAAACAATAATATGCATGCTCATTTTCCACCTGCTTCTTGCCTTTTCTATGAGAAGAAAAAGAAGAGCAAGCCAGTAGAAAAGTGGCCAATTTTAGATTCATCTGTCGTAAGTTAGCTTTTAGGGGTGTAATTATGTTCTCAATATTACAATTTTTTAATGTTGGGATTTTTTTAAACCAAGTAGGTTTTAACTGTACATATCTGAGAGGCAGTGGGAATTATGGTAGCATCAAATTTTGCATTATGGCTGTCAAAGTAACACTCCTTGAAACACTGAGGAAAAAAAAGAGGATTTCTATTTCAGCAGCCTGTTAATCTCTGTATTCCTGTTCAATGTCAGATGGGCCAATTCCTAACCATTCTGTAATGCCCATCCGGTGTGCTATGAACTAGACAGAGCTGCATACAATACTGACCATTTTTAAGATACTCTAAGACATGAAGGAGAACTATCTAAATGCAAAATAACATTCTCTTATTTTTTTAACATATCTGCACATTTTTTTAACTGTGCACCTCAGATCACATTCCCATAAAACAGTCAGAAGTCCTCTTGATTCCTGGCTTCTGCAGCAATAGACAGTGTTCTGTCTGTAAGGTGGTTGGAAATTAGTTGATAGAAAATTAAGTGTAGGTGGAGTGCAGTCACCTCAGACAGGAGTTAAGCAATAACTGGAAAACACAGCACTGATGCCAACAGCATTAGCAGTGTAGATCAGTGGCAGGAACTTGACACAGGCTACAGCCAGAGATACCACTGTACACCTCTGAAAGGAAAATTACATGGGTGCCTAAGGTAAAGAATCCAAAATCACATCCAGGCACTGGTGTAATTATTTCAGTTTCCCAAGTGGTGAAGAGAGAAAACTTCTGTTTCACTGAGGGGAAGTGTTGGATTGATAAATATCCCTGTAAGATGGCTGGGTTATTTAAGTGCCAAAAGTATGAATTTAGGTACCCCTGTTAGTCCATTTTTGTTTTTTAATTTTTAGTAGAGCTATTCACATAAATACCCTCAGCTCACCTGGCAAAGAATTTAATTTTCACAGCTCTATGGAAAAAGTGAACCAGCTTTCTTTTCACTTCAAATATTTCTTTAAAAATGAGAGATTTTTCCACTGGCAGGAGACTCACATTTGCTGGTCAACATAGTCATAAAGAAAGAATGGTAGCTTTGCGCAATTTGGTTTAATGAATGAGCCTTCAGATTGCTATAGCAAGCTGGCCAGCTAGCCACTGTGTTTGGGACAAGTCAGTGATTTTCATTTGCTGTAATTTTGGGTGATGGCTTGTTTGTTTGTTTGTTTGTTTTGTTGGTTTTGCAGTTTGAACTCAATAGTGTTGCTCAGCTCTGTCAGGGTGAGGCATCCGTATGTAGCAATAATAGGTATTAATATTTCCTCTTATGTAGGAAAACCAGATTTCATCCCACTTGGCATATAACTGCTTTCAGATGTATCCTGGCAGGACAGTACAGTGTTTTGCATGGTATCCTTGCTCATTTTAGGGAAGTCAAGTTAACAAAATCAAGAAAGAGCACCTGAAGATAATAATCCATGCTCTTTCCATTAATTCAGCACAAGAGAGATGATGGGCCTCATTTCCTCAGAAAACCACATTTTCTGGTTGTGAAGCCTTGTGCCACGTGGTTGACCTTCTCTTTGTGAAGCCTGATGCCATGTGGTTGACCAGTGGGCTTTAAATGATTTTTGGCTTGTGTAAAGGTTGCATTTAAAGATCTGTTGTAGAGGGTAGCATGTAAACAGTCCTTGGATCATGTTTGGCGCTTGCAAAGGCTTGCTGTGACTTTCTCACACTGCTGTTAAAGATTAACACAAATATGCAGCTCTTGGTTCATTTCATGGATGGTATAATGAAATGCTTGACTTGGGATCATTCAGGATACAAATTTTGGCTCTGCTGCAAAATGCATCTTTGAAATAACTCACATCTATAAACTGATGTATACTAACTTCATGGTTTTCTGCTATTTATCTGCAGTAGAGGTAAATGCTAATATTGAGACATTCAGAATCAGATTGTATCATGCTTCTAAATGAACACTAATTTTTCTGTGAGTGTTCAACAAGTCAGTGGACAAATCTCACACTAATGTTTTATTCAAACTAAGAATGCCAAATATGGAATTACATTTTATTTAAAAGAGGTAGCTAGCATGATCCCTTAGTCTGTTCAATGGCAGTGTGAAAACTCAGTGAAGAGAAAAAGGATAAAATATGAATAATTGAGTAGTTTAAATTAGTTATAATACTGTGACAGGAGAAATTTGAATACTTGCGTAATATTTCTCATCTCTTTAACCAAGAAGTTAGGCTAAAATAAACAAACAAGAAAGAAAAGAAACAACCAAAAAATGGTAAAATAGCAGGCCTTTTGTGGCAAAACACTTATTTTCTTTTACAGTATTGCAGTTACAATCTTTCTCACACTACTCCTAGTGTTTAAAATTCCAAGAAAATAACATACTGCACAGGTATGTGCAAAGTCTTCTCTAAACCAAAAACTTAAAAAAAAAAAAAAAATCCAGCAGACAAATGTGTTTGTACTTCTTTTAAAGAGCAATTTATCCCATTGCATTTCGGATCTCTGCCTTACAGCCCCCCAGACTTTCCCCTGTTGGTAGAAACAGAATTTACAGAAATCTTGATTTGACAGAAGGTTACTTTGCTACTCAAGACCAGGGTAACAGTTGAGAAAATCTTGGTGTATGCTGCTAGATTAGATGGATTGTGATAATGTTCTTTTCAGGTAAAGCTAATTGGGAGCTGGTGGTCTCTGTATTTCTGATCTATTTTTTCAGTGGGTTCAGTGTGTTTCCAGATGGTTTTCCTTGTGTATTGCAGTATCTTTGCATATGAAATCATAGAGAAATGAGAGCATCTGTTTGTGACTTATCCTGCTTTGTTCAGTGGAGTAAAGTACATAAATTAATCATTAGGGCAGTGTTGAAGCCATAAGCTTTTTGTTTAGCCACAATCATCTACCCAAACTCCAAAAGTGCAAAATAGTGGTCAGCTATACATTGCGAGCTCTCTGCAAATGCATACAAGGGGTCTGCAATATTTGGTTCTCACAAGTTTTTTTTGTAAATCAGAAAAAATATGGGTAGGAATGTTGCCAGCTTTTTCCAGGCCTTGAGAACCCTCATGCTGACAAGTATCTGAGCCTAATGTAAATCAAAACATGTGGAGCCAGATGAGTATTAATACTGTAATTTAGTCCTAGGTTTTGGTTGCCACCTAGATGTTGGGTCTAAGGTTGAGTGTTTATTAATGCTACCTTTGCTTACAAGCAGGACTTGGTACATGAACAAATATTAGGTTTAACTGGAAACATATGTGCATGTGATTATATTCAGCTGAGACCTGATGTATTGTCCATTAAATTTAGTGGGTATTTTTTCATTGATTTCTACTGGGGGAGGGATGGGCATCATAATGACTCCTTATTTGATTCAGATTGATGAATGATCTTTATATGAAGCTAGTAGCATGAGCAGATTAGTTCTTGCATTTGTTTGGAACATTGAGCTGCACTTGATTCCTGTCGGAGTTGAACTTACTTGAAACTGTCAAGAGGAAGCAGGCAGACAAATTCTTGTAAGAACAAGTCTTCTGAGGAAAGATTGGTATAAGATGCCTATACCTTGGCCATGAGGGATGAGAAAATAATTTCTTGTACACTCAGGGTAGGAATCTGCATCTTAAACTGCATTATACCCCCTCATCTACCTCTTCAGAGAAGGAATTCATCATGCTAGAGAACGTCCAGACTAAAGCTGGAAAATCTGAAAGAATATGAAGCCATGGAGCTACACTTCTCCTTCACTGGAATGAAATAGTTTAGGGATTTTGTCATTTGTATTAACTGTGCTTTTAGCAGGAACAGACATGATGGATTCTGACAAATTTCAGCTACAGATAAAGAACCTGCTAGTTTGCCTTGAAGGTGTTAGGAATAATGGAACCACTGCTGTAATGCAGCATTTTTCCATTCAGTCAACATAAACTCCTTTGCAGGCAGAGCATAGCTTGAATAGAAATTATCCCTCTTTTTACTGCCTTTATAAACTGAACATTTTGGTCATATATGGAAATAAAATTTGATGTAATCTAAGTGGAAATCCATTCAATGAAACTTGGAGACTCTGAAAAGTAGTTAAAAATGTAAAAACATGTTGTGATCAGTTTCCTTGGGGGTATTAAATTTACTGGTTCAAGAAGGGTTCATCCTAAGCAAATGGATCAAATTCTTATTTTCATTAGATGAGAATTTCTTAGGGCGTTGCATGGATGTAAATATGACAAAGCTAGCACAAAGCTCCTGTAAATCAGTATTTGAAATGTTCTAAAGGAGTGCTTAAATTAGGCTTAATTAATTAGGACAGACAGATGATTTGAACAAAATTCTGAATAGCAGAAATTGTCATACAATTTAACTCTCTGTATAGTGAAAATTGGACATGATTATATCTTGTCAGTATATACTCCGAAGAAACATTGTAGAACTACAATATTAACTGTCAGTAAGACTACACTTCACTCCTCTAGAATACACATATCACTTTTTGAAGTATTTTTGTTCACAGGTTTCTTGTTACCTGGCTTCTATAGAGGGCACTGAGCTTCAAACCCTAATAAAAGAGCCATTTACCCTGAAAACCAGGCTTTCTATATTGTCCTTTCATGGCCCATTATGGTAATGGGAGAAGGAGGGAGAAAGAACCAACTGAAAACAGAATTTCTTGGTCTGAATTCTGTTTGTCACATACACATTTTGGGGTTAAGGAAATTTGAAGGAAATGTTTGTATAGTGGCAGGAAATGTTTAAGTACCATAGAGATGCCATTGTAATTTTCTGCAGATTTGACAACTTATTTCTGCAGAACTCACTGAAATTTAGACATAAATACAGCAATTTACATTTACACAAAAAAACCCACCTCAAATTATTTATAATCATGAAATTCCACATGTTGGGAGAAGTTGTGATAAGACACAGCAGAAAAACTGCCAGAATTTCTGAAATAAGGGGCCAAAACATCTCCTGTTACAAGATTAACAAGATGATTATCGTAACTTACATAATACAGCACTTGGTGTTTTAGATGTGCGACAGAAAAATACAGTTACATACATTATTCAGGATGACTTTTCAGAAAAGTCACTGCTTTTCTCCTCTACGATATTCCCTAGTAAACACAGAGTAACAGTTTAGGTAGCCCATCAGAGATGAATAAATGAAGTCTTTCATAAATGAGGATTAATGATGTTATTAATATTGAGGTATTTTTCTCTTCATCTAAATTAACCTGATTCATTGAAATCCAGACTGTTTTCTTAGGGATAACTGGCAACAAGAATTGATTGAAGATTTTACACAAAACATGAAACTTAGCCCCAGAGTTTGTCATTAGCTGAAGTGTGCTTATCATTTATAGAAGATGCAGCATTTCAGCTGGTTTTTTGTAATGGACTATAAAGACATCTTGAACTAGAAGACAAAGATGCATTTAGTAATTAACCTTTAAAGTAAAAAGGGAAGAAATGGAATAGCACTATGACATGCAAGTGTAACATACTAAACAAACAACATCTAAAGCAGTTTTTTAAACTCACTCTTAGCGGTGAGCAAGAGTTTTACTTTGTCACTCAAAAGTGGTGGTACAAAGGCTCTTAGTGTAAAACAGGGCAAAAAAGAGTACCTGCTTACAAGATTGAAATGCCTGTGTTGAATCACCAATGCTTATGAATCTAAAATAAAATATAGTTTTGTGTAGAAAATGCATAAATGTTTATTAACCTGAAATAAATTATCCCAGCTGAGCTACAGTATGACTGACTAACATGGTAGACTATGCAGAAAGGATTTTTCAGTCATTTCTAACTGTTTATTTCACTAAGATGCTTGGAAAACACCAATTTTTGATTGCAGTAAGACAAAACTGAAGAAACTAGTTGAAATAACAACAGTGTAAGCACATTCCTTAAAAAAAAGAAGCTGGAGTGCCCGTGCTTTTCTGTTCCCAGAAGTAATGTTATTTTAGTAACACATGCCATAGAGAGTTTGATGCATT
>JAWWEV010000115.1:41053569-41116471 GCA_035583235.1 Hafferia zeledoni
GAGCAGAATATAAAAATCTTAATATCTAGATGAACAAGTCATTTAAGGAATACTAAGAGGTTGGATTTTTCCTGTTCCTTCTGCAAAGGATCAGTAGTTTAGGGACTGTGGAGTAGATGAGGGGTTTTTTGAGGTCACAGAGAAAGTATTTGGTTATCCATAGATTACATCAAGTATAGGAAAGGAGGTGTTCAAGATATTATTAGGACTATAATATGAAGCAGCTGCTTGAAAAGGAAACTAAAACTGCTAACAGTATACAGCCTAACCCAATGTAGCTGGTATTTGAGCTGTAGCAAGCCTCTTCAAACACAATCATTATATGTAAGCAAACATATCTAAAACTGATAAATCTAATAGGCCGTTTGTAGGCCTTTTCTGTCTGGTTTCTTCAGTACGTTTTCTTTTCTGTCCAAAAGCATCGTCATGTGATCAAGAACTTCAGTCAGCTCTGGAGGAAGCTAAACAGCCCCAGAAAGACAATGTGTTCATTCCAGAGTGTGCTCAGGGTGGTCTCTACAAACCAGTGCAATGCCATCCTTCCACAGGCTACTGCTGGTGTGTTCTGGTGGATACAGGACGTCCCATCCCTGGTACATCAACAAGGTAAGGGACTACATGGTCAGTGCTCAAAAGTTGTACTGAGAAGATGCCCTAGTGTCCATGTGCTAGCATGGAGATTTCTATTGCTAGTGGAATTATGTCATTTAAGTTTTTTTCCACTATAAACTGAAATATTTTAAGAAACATCAAAAGCTAAGGTCAGATGGCCATGAACTCTTTCACTGCAGTGTCACAGGCAGTTTGCTGTCCTAGTCCTCTTCTTTACTTCTGTTTTATGCTGGGGAACCAAGACTTGGAGCAGATAATGGATAATCCCAGAGAAAATTTCATGCTCCTTAGCCTGAATATAAATGAACCAAGTAAGATGGTCTATGACAGATGCAACTTCCCACCTCAGAAATGTTCAGGTTTTTTTCCAGCAACCTCCTCAACTATTTCATATGACAGGCTTTGATGGAACAACTTCTCAGGAACCCATAGAGAGGAAATATCATCTTAATGTGTTATTAATAGAAGCTTGGAGTTCAGTCATCTAAGCTGAGCCGGATACATGGTAAAGCATTGTGAGCCACATAGAGCAGATGTAGACAAGGCACATATCACGTTCCAAAGGATGTTATTTAGGTTGGTTATTGTGGTTTGGCCCTTGTAATAATGCTATAGAAGCTCATAAAAAACTGGCAGGCAGTATGGGTATCTTGATGTGATCATAACTCTTTTCAAGCTTAAGCAAAATAATTTTTTATCATTCACATAAGGTTTGTGAAAGAAACACACATTATAAGTCACTTTCTGTAAAATATTTTATTATTAGGGAGGGGTTTTTTCACGTATTCTTCAAGTGCTGCTTTAGTGCTATGTGTTTAGACCATAGTCTAGACCATGCCATTAACAGTACCATCTGAAGTGCACTTGATGAACTTCGATATCTTTTCCACTCTTAAGGATTCTATAATTCTATGACTTAAAGTTACTGTTGATCTACTTTTTCTGGCAACTTGAGGTCCATAAACTGTGAAAACAAAATAGTCCAAATTTGATCCTGAAACTGTAGGATCAGTAGACATATTGTGTGAGGATCTAGAGATGTCATCTTGAGATTGCAGAGGCTCCCTTTCATGCTCCTTTTCTGTTCTCCATTTCTAGGTTTGTTGACTGTTTCTTCTTTTTAACGCTAATCGTTCTTTGAATTATAGTTTAAATAGTTTTATTTCCTATTCTCTAATTTGAGTCCAAATCCACTTCTTGTGCTCATCAAGCAATGGGGCTTCTGCTGTGGTTTTGTTTTTGTTGGGTTTTGTTTATTGCTAGGGTTTTCTTGTTTTGTTGGCTTTTTGTTGTTGTTGTTGTTTTAGTTCTTATCAGTATCATTTTATTATAGAGTCAGAGAATAGCTGAAATAAGCAGGGACCTCTGGAGATTCTATGGTCCAACCCCTCTACTCAAAGCAAGGGCATCTACAGTAGATTGCTCAAGACTGTGTTCAGTTAGTTCAGAGTATCAGTAAGGATGAAGAATCCAGTCTCTCTAGGCAGCCTGTTTTAATGTTTGATCACCATTATGGTTAAAATATTTTTTTCCTTCATTTACCCCAAATTTTCTGAATTTCATTTTGTGACCATTGCCTCTTTTCCTGCCACTGAATATCACTTAAAAGCGTCTGAGTCCCTTTTTATTTTCCTTCCTTTGGATATTTACAGAGAACAGTAAGGTCTTTCTCAGCCTTCTCTTCCCCTGGGTGAACTGTGTCACTACCCATTCCTTATCATGTCAAATGCTCCAGTCCCTTAATCAAATTCATGGTTCTTTGCCAGACCCACTCCAGTATGTCTCATTTGAGGAGCTCAGAGCTGGACACAGCACTGCAGATATGTCTCATTCTCCCAGTGTGAATGAGAGGGGAAGGCTCACCTCCCTTGACCTGATGACAGTACTCTTTGTAATGCAGCCCTGGAGGCTTTTGGTCTTCTTTGCTGTAAGGCCGTGTTGCTGCCTCATACTCAACATCCATCAGAAATCCCAGGTTCTTGCTTCAAAGTTGCTTTCCAGTTGGTTGTTTCCATCCCATACTGATGCAGGTGCTAGTATTTTGCATTTGCCTTTTTTTTTAAGTTAGTGAGATTCCTGCCAGCCCATTTCTGCAGCCTGTTGAAGTTTCTCTGGATGGCAGCACAACCGTCTTGTGTATCAGCCCCTACTCCCAATTTTGTATCATCTGAAAATTGCTAAAATTGTTCTGTCTCCAGTGTCCTGATCGTTAATGAAGAAGTTAAACAATATTGCCTCTATGAGCTTTGGGGCACTCCACTGGTGACTAGCTTCCATCTGAAATTTTGCTGCTGATCCCAACTATTTGAGACTGGCTGTTTAGCTGTTTTTCAACACACCTCCCTGTTCATTTGTTTAGCAGATACTTCATCAGTTTATCTATGAGAATGTGATCAAAGACAGTGTCAAAAGTCTTGCTAAGATTAAGAAAATATCTGCCCTTCTCACCTTATCAGCTGAACAAGTTATAGAATCATAGAAAGCTGGCATTGGCCAAGTATGATTTCCTCTTCATAGTTAGATACTGACTACTCTCAATCACCTTCTTCTTCACATGTTTTGAAATAGCTTCTAGGAATATTTCCTTCATCACTTTCTCAGGAATTGAGGTAAGTCTGGCTGGCATCTTTGGCTTTTCCGTGCCCTTCTTGAAGGTTCAAGTGACATTTGCTTTCTTCCAGTCTGCTTCTCCATTCAGTGCAACCTTTCAGATATAACTGAGAGTGGCCCATAATGACTACATCCAGCTCCCTCAGTAGTTATGGGTGTATCCCAACAGGTTCCATGGATTTGTGTATGTCCATTTTGTTCAAATAGTCCCTGACTTGATCTTTCTCCACATGGGGTAAATCTTCCTTGCTCTAGACTTTCCTACTGGTTTCAGGGATCTGGGATTCTTGAAGGCTGGTCTTAAAAGTAAAGACCAAGGAGAAGGTGGCATTAAGTACTTCTGCCTTCTTTATGTTCTTTGTTACAAGCTCTTTTGTCCCATCCAGCAGCAGGCCCACATTTCCCTTAGTCTTTTTTTGCAGCTGAAACAAATGTAAGAAGTCCTTCTTATTGCCCATTGTCCTCCTTACCAGATTTGCCTCCAAGGGGCTTTGGCTTTCCTAAACCCTTTCCTGCACACTTGGGCAGTGTCCGTATCACCTTCTGTATCACCTGATTATTTCTGCCCTTTGTATGCTTCCTTTTAAAGCCTGAATTTTGTTAGGTAACCTTTTTTCATCTGAGCAGGCTTCCTGCCAGATCCTGCACACCAAGATGAACTATTTATGAAACTGGAGGTGGTGATCGTTAAAAATCAACCAGCTCACTTTCCTATTCATGTGTATAGTGCGTACACACTATGTGCCATTTTGGCTCCTGCTGTCATATAGACTGGAATTCTAGGTCTTCCCAACCCCTTGATGAGTCATCTATGGACCTCGAATCAGTCTTTGTCTTCTTTTTTTCCTGTTTGGTCTTCTGGCCTCCTGTGTTTGGCAACTACACATTCACCCAGCTGTGGGAGAAGAGGCAGCAGGAAGACCCTTAACTGTAATGCTTGTCTCCAAAGCTGGAAGGCTGGAAAATTGGACTCAATCATTCCATGCATATGGTTTAGACATAAAAGTGCTCTGCTTGATGACTGATACTAAAAAGATCAGCTGCTATGGTCTTGACCATTTCCAATATGTTCAGCTTTGCTGGACTTATGGTCAGTTCTCAGTGAAATTCTGAGGAAGTAATATTTAGTAATATCCCTGGAGAGGACATTTCTGAGCACAGATGGGTAAGCAGAGTACTCAGTTTTAGGAATTTCATACTAAATAAAGAATGACTGGTGTATTTAGGAATCTACAGTCTTGGTAAACAAGCAGGTGGGATTACTGCTGGGATTTTAAGAGGAATGTCTAGACCTCATTTCTGAGAAAGATTTAGGTGGGTTGGAATACCATTAATTATTTCCTGATTTTAATTTTTTTTTCTGTATTGATAAAATTCAACTTTTTTTTTCTGTGACAGAGAGAAGTAAAGGGGAATCAGAATATGATGAGGAATATACAGTTGTCTTTTTGTAATTTTTTATAGAATGGAAAGAGTGAACATGTGAGTCTTTCCTAGTTTAAAGAACCAAGGGCTTATGAAAAATTGGATGTACTATCTTCCAGTTTTCCACTGCAAAATAGAAATTAAAAGGTGTTAAAATGTTACTGAAGAAACTGACAGCATAAATATTCCTGGTAGCAATATGGATGCAGAGCATACTGAAATATCTTCAAATATGGACTGAATCACTCGGGGCAACAGTGATAGGATAGACAGATCTGGGGAGCTATTGCCAGAACAGCTTAGCCTTTTGCATGCTGTTTCTTTTGAATGTATTCAGGAGGATGATATTTGTCATATCATAAGGCTCTGAATACTACAATGAATAAAATTACTCACATTAAATAAGAACCCCAAAATGAAGGGAAGTTATTAATATTCATTCACCTTCTAATACACTGTCAAAAAAAGACAAATAATTTTTCAGTGAAGGTATTTCAGAAAAAAAAGCCATCTTGTTCTAGAGTTTAAATAAAGATATATAAATGAAGAACCACTCTAGGACATTTAAGACAGTAAAACTGAAAAGATAGGTGACATTGTGGTATAAAGCTGGATTTTATGAAAACCTAGAGGAAAACATCAATTTAATTAAAAGGAGGTATACATTTAAAGGGTAAAACCAGCTGGCTCCCAATGCCTCTTGAACATCACAGTGTGACCCTCAGCCTTTTTGTTAAGTGGGGTTCATGAGGCTGTGTTCTTACACGGGACTTTTTAGCAACTAGGATCATGTGCAAAGTGATGCCCAATCCACTTGTGCAAGATTCTCTAAACTTAAAAAAGAAGATAATTCACCTGTTTCAGGAGGCTGCCCACACTGTAGAATCCCTGTGAATACCTTCATCCTCTAGGGCTTTTACACCTCAGTAAATCTCAATGCTTTCCAGCAGACTGATCAGACATATAAAGCAGCCTTCATAAGCCCTTGACGATTCTAGAGATACATTCACTTCTAGGGATTCTTTCCGCTTTAAAATTCAAAAGAGTAACTTGGGATGTCTTTTAACTACATTATTTTAACCTGACAGCGCTCCATTCTGATATGCTATCCCTTTCTCACTCTCTCTCCATGAAAACTGAGGCAAGTCTGTTTTTCTTATCAGTTTTTAGCATGGTTGTTCCTGTATGGTAAATTTCTAATGGCTCATTTTCTTTCTTCAGTTGCTTTAAAGAGTTAAATGCAGACGTTTTGCATTTTAGCATTTAGCACCTACTGGGCTGTATTAGATTTAGTTTGCATATTCTGAACTACATATGTATTTAACAAAAATATAAGCTAAAAGTGTAGAAGAGTAGAGGACCAAAAAAAAAAAAAAGTGTAGGCACAGAGCAACAGCCGTAATGGAAGAGGATGAGGACAATGCAGTCAGGTATCAGATTAATTGGGGACCAGGCTGTTTGCCAGATACTGCATTAGTGAGTATTGCTCAGAGATTTCCCTTTCACCTTTTTTTGGCTGATTGAAGTGGTCATCCATCAAGTATCTGAATCCAACACATGCTATCAAAGCACCTTCTATTCCTACCATTCTTTAGGGAAAAAAGAATCTCTAGCTCTCCCACGTCCACAAAAACAGCACTGTACCTTCTTGCAGCAGCCAAAATTTGATGGCCAGTGGTCAGTTTCATCAGAGGATGTAGAAATAAATTAAGCCCTCAAAGGAAAAATAATGTTGGAGGTGTTTGTGTGGCCTGATAATTAAGATCAAAATATTTAGACGTTGTTCTTAGGAGCAGTCTGACCTGGACCCAGGAAATAGCCACCATTTAATGTTTTTAGACAGAATATTTTGTTCCAAAAATTTTGGATTAGCATATTTTAATTAGACATTTTAGTGTGCTGCTCAGTAGATGTCATTTTGGTGAACTTAGAATAGGAGAATTTCAGTTATATGAAATACAAAAGAATCTAGATTCAGTGAACAGGTATGTATGTGCACATACATGTACGTGGACACAATTTGTACTAGTAAGTGTATTTCACTGATAATTGAAACTTTCTCTACAATAGTACACACTAAATTCTGCAACTTCACTCTAGGAGAATAAAAAAGTAAAATTTCTCAGAAAGAGGTTCTGTAGACCTGTGTGGAAAACCATCATGTGTTGATAGTGGGACATAAAAAACCCAGGTGAGATTCAGCAGCAGATCATCCAATACCTCCTGGTCTTGCATGAAAGATACTGCTGATGGTGTTATGTCAGTCAATGTTTCTTGAAAGTAAAAACAGCAGAGGTTCTTGTTACCAGTTCAACAGAGTGACTTTAAATAAACTCAGTAAGCACAGAAGGATCAGAATATTCCAGTTGCATGTGGCGATTCAGTGCTTTTCACAATTCATTTTAAGCAGTTCCAATCCAATTCCCTCCCTTGTAGAAATCCTATCAGTTCTTCACTCTTATTCAGAATGTTAGCTGTTCATGGCTAGTCCTTCTTACTTAAACTATGTTTTGGGGGTCTTTTTGGAGAGGGTACAGTAGCATGTAGTTTTAGAGATGCAGTAGTAACTAACTAGAGTACCTGCCTTGCTGTGATTTTGAAAGTGCTTCTCTGGTGTTTCCCAACATGAATAGTGTTTGTCATACTGTTTATGGCTTTTTGGTTTTGTAGATGGAGGGACAGCCTTACCTTTTTTTATTTTTTTTTCTTTTTTTTTCTGTTTTTTTTTTAATTTTTGGGGTTTGTTTTGGTGTATTTTCAAAATAATTGTTTATTATATAATAGTTTATAGCAGTTTCTTAGTTTTTCTCCCTGTAGAATGTGGTGGTTTCTTTGAGGTAAGTGAAAAATAGGCAGATGACTTTGCATTGCCCTTCTGAGTGAAAAACAGGATTATTTCCTTAATATAAGAAAATACAAGTTTTATTTGGACTACAGAATTGGAAATAAATACTAAATCAGACCAGATTAACCTGGTTTTATTCTCTCTCTGTTTGTTCTTTAGGTATGAACAACCTAAATGTGATAATGGTGCCAGAGCTCACCCAACAAAAACAAAGGATTTGTACAAAGGACGTCAGCTTCAAGGTCAGTGAAATTGATTTACATTTGTGCATTCCTATGCTTTGTGTATCCACTGCAATAAATTAGAAATCAATTTCTTTTCTTATATTAAAACAATGTATTTTTTATATTAATTTGCCACTGACTGGAGTCTTTGACTTTGGAGCAATGTATGTCAATATGGGTCTTGAGAAATTGTCAGAGAAATTAACACTCATTTTTCTCAGTAGATTCATGGCAGTTACATTTATTTACTAGAATTATTCCTTCCTGTTGTCATAACAGGGAAGTCAGCAGATATATCTAGAATAACTTGGCACACAATTGATAATCCTTGTTCTAGCAAAATCCATAGGAAATTGGCCTCTGTCTTCAAATCAGTCTAAAAACTCTATCATCTTACTTACTTTTCCCCCAAGAGTATCTGTGTCAGTTTACTTCAGATTATTTTATTATTCTTCTCTGTAGGAAAAAGATGTTTACTAGTGGTTTTATTTTTTCATACTTTTTATAAGCATGTGAGAGATTTTACCTCTGGATAGTTGAGCTATATAGAAGTCGGTAGACTTGCTTAATTTTTGAAATGGCTTTTTAGTATGTTTGAATAACTGGAGGTGTAGCCGGTTTAGTGATATTGCACATGTTATGAGAGAGTCACTGTCAGCTATTGTAAAGAATCAGAAATAAGCAAATAATATGTGCAGATCTTTTGTATCATGAAAAATATTCCAGTTTAGCCACTCAGATAAACATTTAGACAGTAATTTTTAACCAAACTTGCACATCAGTGTAGAAATGAATATTGAATGAAGGACACATTAATACTCTCTGTCATGAAATAAATTTAATTACAAGATGTAATTAAAAAAAGCCAGATATAACTCTGTGTTCTGGTCTACATGGAAAGTAGTTAATCAAAGGATTAACTGTAAGCCATCCAATTTATGTGGCAGGAAAAATGGCAAGTGTGAGCCAGAAACATATCTAGCTAGGTATGATGGGACAGAGAAGACAGACAAGGAAACATTCATGCCATTTTAGATATCCCTATTACTTCTTTTGAATCTTATCTAGATACAATTCTGGTCATCAGGAAATGGGAACCATAGGAGAAGTTAGCTAGCTGTGATGTGTCAGGAAAAGCAGCTTCATTCCAAGAGAAAGCAACTAGCATTTGCTTCTTTTAGACAAACAAGATAAGGTCTTGTTGCTTTGAGATCATGAGAAAAAGAAACGGTTTTCTTCTGTGACGACTTTGGCACAAGAAAAATAGGTATGAAATGCCTAGAGTGAATTTCACCTGGGAGTTATAAAATGGTTTCCAGCTACTGAAACCGTGAGGCACCAGCTTTCTGATGGAATAGAAATGAGGCAGAAAATCTGATAAGTGTTTTAGGTGGACCTTGATTATTCTATGAGACAGTGGCAGAATGAGTGAGGTACTAACTCTGCATCACGGCTTATTACTTAAGATACTAAATATGTACATATACTAAGAGATGAAAAGCTGATTTACACTAAAAATTCACCTGGGATCATGATTTTCATATCTCTTACCAAACTGTTTTCATTTCTCTTTCACAAAAAATAGCAACGGAGTGTGACTGACTTGCAATTTTACTGTTTAGCTGCTCACAGATTTCAGCAATAACCGCGTGTCACATAAATCCTCAGATATGTGAAAATTAGTGGCAAATAGACCTTTGATGGCAGTCACAATCATGATGTTTATTCATCATCTTGCCAGTCAGTACTTGCTTACTGAAGTTACTGCTGTTGTAACTTCATGAAAGTTAGCAAGTATTTCAAGGATCATCTGGGAAATATTTTGAACCTTATTGCAGCCTTTCAATACTTAAAGAGGGCTTCTGAGTAAGATGAAACCAAACTTCTTAGCAGGGCCTCTAGTGATAGGAAAAGAGATAATGATTTGAAACTAAAAGAGGGTGATTCAGACTAGATATAAGGAAGCAGTTTCTCATGATGAGTGTGGTTGCACAGAGAGGTGATGGATGCCCTGTCCCTGGAAACATTCATGGTCAGGCTGGACAGGACTCTGAGCAACCAGATCTAGTTGAAAATGCCCTGCTCATTGTAGGGGGTTGGACTAGACAACTTTCAAGAGTCCCTCCCAACACAAACTATTTTATGATATTTTTACAATCCTTACTCCATGGAAACCACTGGAAAGTTAACCACCTGCAACCATCTATCTCACACAACACTTGTATATTTACAGACTTGGATAATTACTTGATTTCATGGGGTTTGGTTTTTTTCCTGAGTGAAAAGAATTTGACTCAGAAGAGACAAGAGCACAGCAGAAGCTGAAGAAACAAGTTGATGGTGACTCCTACCTTTTGCTAAAAATTTTAAAAAGCATTTTCTAGATGAAATCTTAGAGAAGATGGGCAGGTGAAGGTTTTTAAGCTTTCACATATCTATTTCTTACCTAAATTGGTAGAGCTCTTGTACAGTACACTAATAAAGATTTATCCAAAATCAAGATACACTTCTAATGAAACAATTAACAAGAACTTTCAATACTGTAAGCTCCTACCTGATAAATTAATTTTCATTAAGTTAGGTAATGGTATTTTTATTTCCTTTCTTTTACATTATGGTATTTTGCATTGTATGAGCTTTAGTCCAACAAATCACTACGGCAATGCAAGCTTGTAGTTATCATAAATGATTTGTGTGACATGGATTTGTTCTCTCTTGTCTTAACATTGCTTAAGCTTTGATTTTCTAATGCTTTTTGTTATTATAGCATAAAACAAATACAAAAATTTCCTAACATTTCTTAAATACTTATGGGTTAGATAGAAGAACCTCATTCTTCTACTCTGCATAAGTACATGCCTATAAGTACATGAATAAGTACATGCCTATAGAAGTAACAGGCAGAAGAGGCTCCTTCCCAGTTGCAATTGGGTTAAGTTACTTACTTTTTTTCCTTTCTCTAAGATTAAATGCAGAAGTCTTCAACTGGAAAACTTCTCACATATCATGCAAACATTAAATCAACTAAAAATCTATCAAATTTACTTTAGACAATTTTTTGAGAAAGGAGGTTGAATGATGATCTTTCACTGATGTGTCTAGGTGTTAACAAGTAACACAAAGTTGTGTAAATAGCTAATATGAATCAACTTTTTAGTAGAAATGAACCAGAGTTACTCTAAGTTTCTCTATAGTAAGCAGTCTTGCAAAGGGATGTGTATATTTGTGTTGTCCAAATTTAAATATAGCATATAATTTGAGTGATGCCAGGACTGAAAAAAAGTAGGTTAATTAGATCCTTATTTTTCATGAATAATACATTTTTGATAGGGTGAGTTTGCTTGATTTGAAGACTATAGCCACAAAAATGAAGTAGCCCTGGGTGAAACCAGGAAGATTTTAAAATTAATTATTTTATTACTTTAGTGCTATGAATTATCTTAAATGGGATAAACCCCACTGGTAGATCCTCAAGTGGGTTAAGTTGACATTGTTCTGCAACCACACTGATTTATATGACCTGAAAATTTGAATCCCTTACATGTTAAGCCAAATATTTTTAACAATAATTTGCAAATAAATGAAGATGCAGTTTTTGGTGAGCATTAATATCTTGTGAAGACAAAATTGTGGAAGATAAGGGCCCCTTGGAGTCTACAGCAAAATCTCCCACTGATTTAAACTGAGCTGAGACTATATGTTCATATCCTAAGGGTAACCTAATATAAAGCATCTGAAACAGAATGTAATGTTTGTAAGGATGATCCAAGCCACCTGTATCTTTTAGTTTGGGTTGGAAGTTACATAATAATAATAATTCTTCCCATTAGATTTCTAGTTCTTTTTTTTAAAGCCAAAGCATTTTTCTGAGGTTACTTGTGGTACTTCTCAGAGACTAGTTATTCCCCGATAATGAAAATGAACTCCAAAAAGGAGTCTAGAGTATGTCACATACTGGGGAAATGGAAGGGTTTTTTTTACTTTTCTCACAGACAGAGTTTTCCAACATTCATATTTTGACCTTTTGTTCTTCTCTGTGTTATACAGTTAAATGGGAACCCTGTGATAAACTGACATATTCTGTAAAGCGTCTTGAATACTTTTTTTCATACTCTTGGATTACTGGTGTGCTAAACAGGAATTCAGTTTTCTACATGAGCTTATCAAAACCATTTAAAATGGTATAGCGTGAAGGCTAGTTAAACTAAATATGTAGTATGATGGAATGAGGTGTAAGTGTCTCTGTATTTTCCTAAAATCATGAGTGATAGGTGATAGGTCAAATTCAACCAAGCTTAAGAAGTATCAGTTCCTGAAACTGTAGTTTCTTGGGCTAGGTCTATGGGTGAAGGTATTTTCAAGCATTATATGAATTCACTACTTTTTAATAATCAGTAAAATATTTTTAAGCACATACCCTCAATAGGTGTATATTTATTTATAAATCATATATATACTACTGTAATAAAAAATTAGGTACATTATAAAACATATGCAAATACAGACATTACAAATTTATTTTTTTAAATGTCATCAATTAATAATGCAAAAAATATTTTCTTCATGCACTTTAACTGATTGTGATGTGCCTCCCCTGGGTTACATGCACCTCAATTTGGATACAGTGGGCAAGCTAGCTGTTCATAAAGCTAGTCTTGCCTTTGCTCTAAGCAACCCAGGAGAAAAGGCCTTTGATATGTAGGAGAGCAACACATGATAGCATACTGAGACAGTGTCAGACTACTCAGACAATTTGCCTCACAGGCAGATTTTCTTCTTATTTAAAAAGTAGGCATTGAATGCAAGAAGTCTTTGTTTTAGTCTCTGCTGTATGTGAGGGCTGGATAAACTTTGGATCATTCTTAATATAGTCAAAGATTTTTATATTACTTCACTTGGACATTTATCTGTTTTTCCTGTAATATAATCTTCATTACCCAAACCTGAAATTTGAAAAGTAATTGGAAAAAAAAAAATCAAGTATTATGGAAAATGTAATTTTGTTCACACAATATTTTTTAATTAAAAGTACCCTTATTTTTTCTGCATGAAAAAAAAAACACAACAAAAACAACAAACAAATGAGAAAATTGCACATAAGTTTCAGCAAGGGACACAATGCCAAGCTGGATTTTCAGAGTTTCAGATTTTACTGGATTGCTATAGTTTTGTGGCTGTAAATTGGACCACTAATTTTGTTTACATTTCATTTTGGTTTGTTTGAGTTTCTCCTTTTCTTTAATGCATTTTTTTTTTTTTAAAGTTCCTACAGTTGTGATTATTCCTTTCATACAAAAGGACAATTTGGGAGGGGAAACCATAGTTTGGAAATGACAGTGCCTCATAAACTGTAACAGAAATACAGCCTTCTGACTTAGTTGCAGATTCAGTGTCAATCTACTAAAAGTCCTGAAAGTTTCCCTTTTCTGTTTTCTCTAAATAGCATAGCTCTTCACTGTTAAGTAGTTTTTCTGAGACACTGATCTCAGTTTACCTAGCAGGAATCCAGTAGAATGCATCCATTGCATTAAAGTTACTGTAAATTTCTGCTGGGGAAATTAGATTAACATTTCACTATTTTTGTCCTTCCTGGCAATCACTCATTTCAGATGCTTCTCATCATAAGTTCTGTTTCTTGTGCATTTCTTAAAAAAAAAAAAAAAAAAAAAAAAAGTATTATGATATTTTGATAGCACTAATTTAGTAAACATCTGAAAGTTTTTGGTTTTTATTGTCTGGGATTAATTTAGTGGCACAAGGACAGCCTCTATGAGACAGATTTTGAATTCTCTTTTTGGACAAGAATATAGACCATGCCCCCTCATCCCCACAACCCCAAACCAAAACCTAGTGCTTTCCATCCAGGACCTAAGCTCTGCTGATCACTGTGTTGGTACTGTGGTCATCTACAGTTTTGGTCAAGCTTAGAACTTTAAAAAATATTACTAAATTGAAATGTCTTGATGAGAGTCCCTTGCATAGTCAAATAAACTTATTTAATAACAAAAAAACCCAACAACACAAAAACAAAACACAAACCCCTTAAAACTCTTCTTTAAATATGAACTACAGGTCGTTTTCTAATTTCACAGGCTACTGATGTCTAAGATATTGTTTCGTCCTATGGGTCTTCTTAAGCTTAGTTTAAGTTGGCATTCAAGCAGTTAATATTTTCTCCTGCAAATCACACATGAGAGATGTTTAATTCATTTGTTTATTTCATATTTGTATTACTTAAGAGAAACAAAAGTATTCTAACTGACCAATTTTATTCTTACTGTAATGGCTTTATTTACTGTCTTTCCTGTGGGATAATCCTGCAGTGACCCTGAACAGTTTATGTTTTGTGGAGCAAGACTCAATGATTTAAGGTATGGGTGAATTATGTGGGGATAAGTACAGTTTACTTTCCGTTGTTGGCAGTGCATTTTCTTTTTCCAAACTTAAAGAGAAATAATCAGAAACACTCAAACCACAATGATGCAAGACCCACAGCCAAACAGCCATCATATGAAGTGTTTGACTTCAAAGGCATCTTTAAAAAAAAAAAGCAAGTGATAGAGGCTGAACTGCGTTTCCTTTTGAGATACATTGTGTTGTGCAGCAGTTCCACTTTTGACCATGACTGTGTCAGATTTCATAAGGTACCAGACTGTTTCTCAACTAAAATTCTGAAGTACCACAACTTCTGCTTCATCTTACTTGCTGCAGTTTCATGCAGTTCTCTGTTTCGTAAGTGTAGTCTGGTATCAGCACCAAGTAGAAACTAATCTTATCTTACTTTACATTTCTTAAACATTTGAATAATTAAAACATTGCTTGTTTTTAGAGGTATCAGTTAAAGAATAATGCAGATTATATACACATGCCTGCCTTCATGAGCTTCAGATTATTAGGTAAATTGGCATGTAACTCTCTACTGAGCTGTGATTTGAAAGGATTATATTTTTGTGATGTAACCAGCTTTTTGGCCGAATGAGCTAATATTCAAAATACCCCTTTCTTAAAGCTCCAAGTTGTCAGCCAACCTTTTGAAGTTGCCAGCTCTTTTGAATGAGCCTATAATGATCATCTTGAGCCCTGTGTTGCTTTATTTATCAAGAGGTACTTGGCAGAAAGGCTCTTTATGGAGCAGACCTGCCTAGCAAAAACTGTTTGCACCATGACCGGGAAATGTTGGTGCAAAGATGGTGTGAACCTTCATGGCAGTGATGGCAAAACTGAATAGCTGCATGGCAAGTTGATGGAGGGGACCTGCCTGGACCATGGTGGTGTCTGCAAGGAGGACATGAGGCTCAACAGCAAGGTGCAACTCCCAGAGCTGGAATTTAGTGATGGAAGTTCAGTTAAGCCCCCATAAACCAAGAGGAAATGGTTGGTGACCTGCTATGCCCATTAGGCACCCAAAAGTCTGTGGGCCCAGAGGGGATACACCTGAGAGAAATGAGAGACCTGGAGAGAGAGCTTGCCAGGTCCCTTTCAATCATTTACTAGTAGTTCTGCTTAACTGGAGGAGTCTCAGTTGACTTGTAATTAGCAAAGGTAGCACCCATCTTCAAGAGCAGTTGGAAAGATGATCTGGGAAGCTACAGGCCTGTCAGCCTGACCTTGGCACCAGGGAAGATCATGGAGCAGATCATCATGAGTGCCATCACACAGCACATGCAGGACAAGTAGGGGGTCAGGGCCAGCCAGTATGGGTTTATGAAAGGCAGGTCCTGCTTGTGCAAACTAATTTCCTTCTATGACAAGGTGACCTGCTTAGGAGATGAGGGAAGGGCTGTGGTTTCTGAGTATCTAGACTTCAGTAAAGCCTTTGGCACCATCTTCCACAACATTCTCGATAAATTGAGGTTTTTCATGGCTTGGACAAGTGCAGTCTCCAGTGGATTAAAAGCTGTCTGGATGGCTGGGCCCAGAGGGTGGTTGGCAATGGAACTAAATGCAGGTGACAGCTGGTCACTAGTATGTTCTCCAGGGCTCAGTGTTGGGGTCAGTCCTGTTTAACATCTTTATCTGTGGTTTCAACCAAGAGATTGAGTACATCCTCATTAAGTTCGCAGACAACACCAAATTAGATGCAAGTGTTGATCTGATGATGGATAGGAAGGCTCTGCAGAGGGATCTGGACAGGCTGGATTTTTGGGCTGAGGACAACTGCATAATGCTCAAAACGGCAAAGTACCAGGTCCTGCATCTAGGTCACAACAACTCTGTGCATTGACATAGGCTTGGAGAAGAGTGGCTTGAGAACTGCTCAGACGAAAGGGACTTGGGGTTGCTGTTTGATATGAGCCAGCAGTGTGCCCAGATGGGCAAGAAGGCCAGTGACATCTTGGCTTAAATCAAGAATATTGTGCCCAGCCAGGAATGCACCCTCTCAGACCCATGGTGCTAGGGGAAGAAAGGGAATGGCTGCTTCCTCTCCCAAAGCAGTGGCTATCACCTCTAGTGTACATAGTAGACTGGGAAGGGATCTGTGCAGAGACAGAGGCAGTACTCCTCACCGTTCCATAGCTCTATGGGTCACGCCTCCATGCAAAGAGGGAGGTCTGCAGCAGTAAGTCCTGAGCTGCTACTCTGGCTTCAGAGCAGCTGAAACTCAAAAGAGGACTATGTCTCTTAAACCTACAACAGTTTCCTGGGGCTTTTGGGTTTAGTAACTTCAATATTATTACCCCATTGTCTGGCTATATGAGAGTATGCTAGTCTCCTGGTGGACAATTCTGCTCCAGAGGGAGGAAATCCTGCAAGTTATTTTTCAAGGCTCTGTGGATCACACTTATTTCTTTCACACCCTCTTCTGTCCATCTCCCCATCCTAATTTAATTACAAATGATCTGGCCACAGTACTTCACATTTCTTTATTTTTCCCTCAGTTTCTATTAATTTCTTATCAAAATGATATCTTCCCCCCAAACTGAAGAAGAAATATTAATATCTGAAACAAGAAAAAATCTCAAGTGTACAATCTGAGAGCTGCTGTACCTTTCAGTCATGTGTGAATTTGTCTATAAAAATTGCAGTAACATTTGTGCTGCTAGTAAAATGCCAGAGAAAGACACAGCTAACAAGAGAAAAGCTTGCTAATTAAAGGTGATGCTACTGGCTCAGCAACAGCAATACATTCATTGCTCTAGTTCATATTACCCAATAATTTCATGTTTATTTTAAAGGGCTGTATTAGGACTAATAAACACTGACTTCATTTGCTTCTCAGCATTTGGTTATGCCAAAGAATATAAATTCTGTTTCTCATGTTACCTGTTGCTGGCCTCCTTTTTCAGATAAACCCCTTTTTAAAGACAGGAGCCCTGCCTATTGTGCTGCTCTTTTCCATTGGGTCCTGCTGTCAATGGGAGCAGTGGGACACTTCCAGGAGACCATGCCCAGAAAGGGAGAACGTTGTCCTGTGTATGGCTGGCTTCACAGGAAGCTGTCACACAAGAGCTGTACCATGACTGTGTCTGCACCAGCATTTTTGAAATGGGTTTCTGATTGTGTTTTATGCCTTCTTGGCCCAAGAATGAATAAGTGAGGGGATGCTTTCCCCAATATAGACCTTTCTTATGTCTGAGTGTATATCAGAAAGTTCCACTGACCTTCATGTTTTGGTTACTTGTCAATGATGCAAATGTAGGTAAATGCAGCCCTCTGCACTTTATGATTTTGTCATTAAAACTGATAAAAATGGACCCTTTTCTTCCATCTTTACCAGGGAAACTATTCTTTTTGAGTGAACATATACATAAATGTAAATATATATGTAAAGTACACATGCATAAAAATATTTAGTTTCCCATCAGTGAGAAGTAATAAACCAGGAAAACTGTTTCACCATAAAACTTAGGAGAAGATAAAAAAGATGTATCAGGAATTGTAAAAGATGTAAAAGGTAGGAATATTTCCTACCTTTAATTTATCTATATATTTAAGTAATACATTTAATCCGTAATATTATACTACGTCTACTTTTAATCTTACCTTTTTTTTTTCCCAATACCAAGAAGACAAAGAAGGAAATTAATTTATGTGAAATGTTTCAATGCAGAGATTAGCCTAAACAAGAAATCCAAAAGACAAAGCAAAACAGTACATGTTAAACAGCTTTGTTTCTTTTACAAGGGCTCTGTAGAAAAAATGTGACTATTATGAAAATCAAGATACTTACTGTTTTTTAAAAGAAATCTAAGGTTTACAGTGCAAATACCACAGACCCTTTTAAAGCATGACTGTAGATACAGAGGTATTGTCTGTACCCAGGATAAAATATTAGCATAAGCACAGTTAAACTTTGATCACACTGGAGCCTAAAAGAGATTAAAATATTTGTCCTAATTGAACAAACTTTGATACTGTATTCTTAAAGCTACTAAGATGTTAAAAATTTCAGAATAACCTCTGGTACAGTGCAGACATAGGAGATGTATCCCATAATAACTTGGGACAACTGGATTGCAGCTCTCGGGTAAGCAGTAGAAAAAAAAAAGCAACACAAGAGGGGAGGATTGATATAGAATAACCTCAGTGTTTTCTGCCAGAATGACTGCAGTCATTATCATCTTGCAATCTGAAAGCTGTCAGGAAAAACTCATGACTGAACGGAAAAGGCAAAAACCTTTTACTCTGCCAGGGCTCTGATCATAATGAAAAATGACACTTGAACTTTATCATGACAGTGAGTGGGAGTCGCATAGTAAGACACTATTTCCTCAAAGGCACATGGTATGGGGCTTCTCCTTTATAATCTGATAGAGTATAAACTGAATAAAAACATACCACAGATTTGTAATGCTATTCCCTTCAAAATGGGTATCTTGTTTTGTTGTGTTTTCATACTTGGATACAAGTTCTCCTTTATTATGTGGCAGAAACAGTTCTCATGTTTAATTTCTGGACAGGCAAAAAATAAATATTTTAATTTCAGATTGAATGTATATCTGCAGCTATATTTTTTGAGACAGAACAGCAATGGTTAGGCATTTATTCCTTTTGCTTAGTCACTTGGAGAAGTGTTCCAATTTTCAGATAATATGAGCACTTCCCTCACAGTGAGTTTAGTGTGATTTTCAGTTCCCATCAACTTTGAAAATATCCTTTACTTATAATAAACAACCCTAGAAAGTTTGTGTTTGCTATCAGTGACTTTTTGAAATGCAGAGTTATGATGCTGTGGGTTGTGAAAAATGAAGCCAGTACAAGACTTCCCACTTCCTGAAATTTTCAATAACTTAATGTGTAATACAGAAATAACATGAGTTTTGGCTGAGGAGAAATGACTGAAAGTGTCAAGCAGTGAATCTAGTTCATTTGTCAAAGAAAATGGAAAAGGTAGTCAAAATTGCTGATGCTCTGATCTCACATGAGTAGGTATATTTTTCTGAAGAAAATATTTTTATTTTAGCCCATTGCAAAGGCTAAAACCGTTCCTCCTTGTGGGCTCTCAGTTGTGGAGGCCCAGATGTGTTATTCAACTAAGGAATAACATAATGTATTTGAAAATGACTGCGAGTGTCTCATGTGCACCATCATGCAATATATTTAGCCTGCTGCAAAAAAAGAGTATTTTGTTCACCTCTATTGAGAAAAAGGCTATCTGACAATTACAAAGCTCACATTTTCTAGATACCAGCATGGCTCACCTGATGAGGCCAGTGGAATGATCACCAGCATAGGAGGTAAAGTCAGTATTGATTGCTCTCACTGAAGTTGGCTTTATTTTAAAAAGTAAAGTATCATTATTGAACAGAGTTTCCAGCTGAGGCTCAAAGTTAATGGCACGTTATGTCCTTCTAGTCATGCCGAATCAAAGACATGATTAATTTTACATGCTATGTCTTGGCGAGGAAGTGCTGCCTCCTTGGTGTAGTCACAGATGCCGTACCTACTATTATTTATATGGAAACAGAGATGAGCTTGGAAAGTGTCTGTGCTTAGTATTGTTAATTGTTTGTATTGCAGGAGCTTATAGTTTTATAATCTGGGATCCCAGTGTTCTGGGCACTGTGCAAACACAGAATAACAAGATGACGCCTGGAAATTTTGCAGTCAAGTTGATTGCAAAGCCACTTGGACAATGGGTGGACAGATGCCATCAACTGGAAAGGCAGTGAATGCTCCTGCCAATTCCTCAAAGTGTTTCAGTCTGCCAACATGTGTCACCTTCCTCTCACACTGCCTGAGCGTAAGCCAGCTGGCTTTCCTCCAGGTCCTTTTTTGCATCAGGTATTTAGACAGCAGAGAATGCATTTCTCTGTGCTCAGTGATGAAGAGGTGCACAACAAATATTGTTGTTCACAAAGATGACAGTGTATACGAGACTATCTCAGTGGTTTTCAAATTATGTTATTCCTTGGTTAAAAACAACTTCTAGGCCTCCACAACTGAGAGACTTCGAGAAGGAAATGAAATTACTCCATACAGACATCTGGGAATTGTTTCAAAGGATTCAGAATGCTTCGCAAGGTTCAGAAATTTGTTTCTCTATAGCTCAGCTGGAGTGCTACTGTTCATAGGTTCCTCATGTTAGCATATGGCAAAAATACATGAATAATTTTGGGAAATAAATGAATCACAAATTTTGCCCTTTCCACTTGTGAAGTTTTTGAATTTGTTTGCTATCTAGAAATGTCTTCTGGTAAAGCCTCTTGCTCTGTAAGTCATCCACAAGCAATTAATTGTAAATATTCCTAAAGTACGATCCATGACCTGCTGAACCCTGATCCTGCAAACACTTATTCACATTCTTCCTGTGCTTAGTTCCATTAAAATCAAAGGAACTTTTACATGTGGTTGTAAAGTTAAGCCGGGGCATAAGTGTTTGTAGGACAAAGGTTTAGGTTGTTCCATAACCCTTGATATTCTCCATGTACTATGTAGTCTCTGTTTGTTAAAAGAGATGCAGGCATTCAAAACCAGTGTAAACTCAGGGTTTTTCAGTCCCAGGGTATTACGTCTGTTCTCTAACTGGAGAGTTATAGAATCCATCCTTACAAGTCTGAATTTTGGATTCTTTGTGTACAGAATCTGGATTTGCTGTTAATGATTCTAGTTGAAATTAGCTTTGGAACACAGCTAAATACAAAGAAAAGGTCATTGAATCAAGTTCTTTTAAGAAACAGAGTGAATATTCATCAGCTTTTTTATGACTTCTTAATCACTACAGAGCCTTCTATGCTGTGAACTTTATAATGGGGGAAAGTACTGATAAGCATAATGTTTCTAGGCTTTGTAACCATCCAAAGTTCTAGTAAAAAAAGCTTCCTAGAGCTGGGTAGATTTGTTTGTAGAAAATAAAACAAGAGTTTGAAAATTTGCCTAGCTCACTGAAGAGTAAAACAAGGTCTAAGAATAACTGCTGCCTGGCATATTGAACTATGTAGTTTGCTGTATGTTATGTACTATACCTCTGGTCATGAAAAGAATATACATAATTTTGGATTTAACACATAAATTGCATTTGTCCTTTGTTTCTACAATCTCACTAATATTGCTGTGTCTCTCTCCTTTTCAACCTTTCATGCATGAAGGCGGAAGTTCCATTAGTTGTGTACCTATGTCTATATATGTACATGTAAATATAATCACCAGTGACTAAAAAGAGGTGGACATTTCCATCCTATAATTTCAGTTCAGAGAAGTGGTATTTAAATGCTCACAAAACAAAATCTCTGAACTACTGAATATATAAGATACTTGGTTTTCCATGGATACATAGCACATATTTATACCCTATATTTTTCAATATATCTGATATTTGGTCCTTTAGGCTTTGAATGTAGAAAGTCAATTTGAAGTTATTTAGAGAAGGATTTTATTACTTAGAATTTTTATCTCCCTCCGAGATCTCTGTAGCTGAATTCACATTAACAAAAATATTCCTAATAAAAAGTTTTAAAACTCTCTAAAATACTTATACAAGAGAGTTTTGGTTTCTTTTTATTCATGCTTGCACAGGGTTTGTGAAGGTGCGTTGGAGAATAGTTTCTATTGGTGCTTATTTGGGGTGATGTGTGCTTATAATTTCACCACACAGGAATAATGTGTGTCTGATTTATGTAGATTAGAAGTGTTTATATGGTAACTAACATAGCCCTAAATTTAAATCTGGTTTAAATCTGTGTTTATACTAACATGCACATATACACACAGAGATCCTCTTATGCCTCTCAACTCACTCTCCTATGAAAGAATCATAAACAGTTTCTACTTAAGAACATATTCCATAAATATTCTCAATAGTTTTCTCATGTATTGAATTGAACTGAACCCATTGTGTGAGTTGTATCCTATCTCTGCTGTTTGCAATGAATTGCTGTGATGTCCCTTAGAGAAATAAATTACAATTTTCCTGAGCTTCACTCAGTGGAATGTACTATACAAATTTAAGAAAACAGCAATTTTACTATGAGAAATTTAAAATTCATTTTGTCTTTGTATTAAGGGAAAAAAAAGTAAATACATATTATGCTAATACTTCCAATAGTTGACATCATCCAGGTGATTATACAGATATCTGCTTGAAAGTAGCTTTCTAATTATATGCATGGCATTTACGTGCTCCAAAGATGTTTACTTTACTTCATCTGTAAAACTGTAGCTCAAATTCCACTTCTGATTCATTGCTTTGAATTGAAAATAATCTCACTGTAACTAGCTTTAAATTGGTACTAAGGACACTGATAACTAGGACAGGATGACTACCAGTCCCTACAAAGAGCTAAATACAGAGAACTCTGATATTTTCATTAGTATTTTTATTGCTTTTTATTTCACAGAAGGGGAGAAATAAGTGAGATTCAGTAGCAGGTGTTGTCAGAAGGTTTCAAGCAGTGTCACTATTTCAATCCAGGTATCTATTGCAAATACTAATTTATCCTGGGTGGAAAGTGCTGGGAGCTGGAATGTCGTGTCCTCTGCTCTCCAAACTCTCTTGAGTGGAGATTCATTCCTCTGCCTCTGCTCTCCTACTCCAGGGTGAGAGAACTCAGATCCCAGACTCTGGTGGGTCTGCAGGAGGTGAGATTGGGCTGGCACCCTCTGTATGCACTGCTGTGCTGAGATGAGTTGAGACTATCAACTCCTTCCACACATGGCAGAGTCTGGCTTGCTCAGGCATGAGTCTGGGCTGGGGCTGAGACATGATGAATGAGCTCTTTTTATATTTTGCTGTCAGTGAGACCTAGCAGGACTTTTTAACTATTTCCTTAACCACAAGTGGGATGAACTGCTCTGACCAGCCCACTCTTCATGTTGGCACATGTATGTACCTGTATTTTTTGCCCATAGCTTGTTGTGTGACACATTTCTCCAGGGGAGAAGAGTTACTCTGTGCTGCGCTGGCGAGCTTAACAGTCTCAGGCAATGCTGGGCTCACTGCACGATGATAACGTGATTCCGTGAGCATATCCACACTCTCCATTTATCAATGATTTCCATACACCTTAAAGCTACTGAGTGGTAGGTTACCATGTATTGCACTAGAAATGACCACCTTTGTCTCTGCTTTGCGTACTTATCTTTCAGGTTTGTCATGCACACTTGTTAACAAATTAGAGTGTACTTAACTATGAGAGAAAATTCAATTTTACACCCAATACAACAGTGTCTCAGCATCTTTTGTCTTAGAAAATCAGGAAGATTGCTTCTGAAAAAATGTGACTGATACATCTGATGCTATATGTATGTCAGAGAACTACTTTTGGTATACAGTGGGTTTTTCCCCCTGGCAAGCCAGGACACTTAGTTAATTAAGAACTTTTGGTAAATATCTCACTTTTTCCTTAACAGTTTAGCTGGATCCAAGTTTTCCTATTGGCTTTGTGTAAAGCATACTGCAGCATAATTAGAACACCAACTGGGCTGTAGAGGTTGGGGGTCATTTAGGCTGCATAAACAGCACCTACAGGGAGTTCCTGCTCTAGATGTCATTGACATTGTCATATCAAATTGAACCAAAGTCATGAATAAAAGCAATTAATATTAGATATACAATCCTAATGTTACATTTTGAAAGGAAATATGTTTCTCTGACTGAACTTAATCTGGTTCCTACTAAATCAAAGGAAGCTAGTCTCTTTTATATAAAAAGACTTTGTCCTCTGAATTCCTTGAAGTTTTACTAATTTTTCCATGGAACTTTGATGCTTTCCTATTGTAAGCTGAGCTAAGGGTTTTTCTTTTTCCCAAGCAGTAAAATGCCAATCTGTTATGAGATGTTTGAAATCAAGTTTTCTGTTTTGACTGTCCACTTTCTTTGACACAATGACGATTTCATCCCTTGCCTGCTGCGTTTCTTTTTGTTCCTGATTCTTGATTAAAAAAATGAAGGCAAACAGAGCTACAACATCTGTGTCTCACATGTTTACAATCCTGTTTCATTAATTCTGTGAGCTCTCCAGGATTTAGCATTTTGCTCACTAGGTGTGATTGTCGATAGGAAAAGTTTAATCCAATAGGGATTACCAAAAAAATCACTTACTTGAAGCTCCTATAAAAAGTTGATTTCTTAAGACAGGTATTTTGACCCTTGCATTAACGGGATGCACAGTTCTCCTGGAGCCAAGCTCGTGGTTCCAGGCACGCATCACACAGTGTTATTGCAAACTTGGTGACTGAATCGAGGAAAGAGATTAATGTGTAGTGCAGTGGCTGGACGTGTAAGGTCCAGGAATCAGGCTTTAATTTACAGTTCCCTGTGTGACTTGGTAAAAAAGAAGGCACACTGCTGAAGTGCTGGCATTTGTGATGTTTAGAAAAACAGGGCTTGCTGTTCATTCTGAGTTGTTTTTACTTTTGAAGTTCATTAATTTCCCTGACATAGACAGGTGGCTTGGAGAAACTGGGGTTATTTGGGAAGGTAGGATTCTTCTGGGAGAGTGAAAACTGTATGGTTTGTTCTACAGTGAAACCTTGTTTTGTCAAATTCCTTAGCTGCTTGAGCTTTAAGCTTGGAGGCCTAGCTAAGCACTCGGGTGAATGCTTTGTTGTTGCTAGCTCTCGCTCCTATCTGGCTGTGGGGCATCTTGCAGACAGGCTTCACTTGATAGTCACTTCATGTGGAAAGCAGAGAGGGAAGGAGGAATGTGAACAGATATACACTGCTCTGATTCTTTACAATCTGCCTGAGGAAAGTTGCCCTTGGAAGCAGGTCAGAAAACTCCAGTTTCATATGAGAGGCAAGCATTTCATATCATAAAACTTACCTGAATGAGTCTAATAAACCTGGACTCCTCATTCCAAATCAAAATTTGGAGTGTGAAAAAACCCCACTGGATCTTACTCTAACTGCAATGATATCACTGACACAAAAGATGAATTCATTGTGAGGTACAATGAATATCTTAATGCTAAATTTTTTCCATCTACAATGAATTTCAGAAGTTGTTCAACTATGCAAAAGGAGAAGGGGACACTGTATGCCTTATATCTTAGATGGAACTCCCAGGTTGTCCTGCTTTCAGTCCTAACGTTGAGAAATATATTTTAAAAAAATACTTCTTTACAAATGAATTTTATATTCAAGTAAGGATTTTTAGCCTGTGCACAGGCTGAGATCAGGTTTACCCTCAGAGTTTTGTTTTTTCTCTCAGATGTTTAGCTTCAGCACTTTCCCTTAGTAACATTTGTAATTTGGACACAGGTAGGCATTAATTGGGTTAATTTGCTTGTAACTAAACCAAAATTTGTACTCCTTTCTTCAACAGCAAAAGACTAATTTCCCAAACCTCAGTTTCCTTCTTAGTGATTTATCTCTGTTTACAGATAAGGCAGAATGCTATAAAACAGGACAGATAAAGTGAGGACATCCTATACTCATTATATTTTCAGTAGAGTTGACAGATAAAGGCCTGTCATAAAAGAAGAGCAATTTATTCTTAAAACGTGTCTGATAGCTAGTAATTTATTTTCTTTTTCAGTGTTTCCTGGCAACCATTTCCAAACACATCAGCAACATTAAGGAAATTTCTCAAATACTTGAGAGATGAAAAGTAATCCTTTTTGTGCAGAAAAAACAGAAAAAATATTAACTAAGGGTCACTAAAAAATGATTGTAAAAGTTGAGTTTGGAACTTCCATCCTCTCCACTTGTCTTGATAGACATATATACCTTTAAACATTCATGGAATTCATAGATCATATTGATTCTGCTCCATCAGAACAACTCAGGATACACTTGATATTACAGACAAACCTAGGCGCTTTAATAAGTTAAGTCATAAAGCAAAAAGTTTGGTGATGTTTTTGGAAGTACTGTGTGAGAACTCTGAGTTCCCTTTCTATTAAAAACTTAGACAATTGAATGAAACCTTTCTCATGAACATAAGAGAAGGCATAAAAATGAAACTTGTGCTCTCTGTTGTGAATGGAAATATAACTGTCAGGTTGAGATAGAACCACTGAAGTACTCTGTGCTTTTTGTTGCTGTTGCCCCCAAAAATAACCTCTCCTTTTTCTTTTCACTCTTTTCCATGATGTCTAAATGTTTTATTCCCTCCGGCTGCCCTGTTTTTTTCCATTGTGCTCTGAATTCAACTTTATCACACTGGAAGTTGTATTGTCTACCTTTTTTATGTCTCCTAAGTGAAACAGTTAAACTGAATAATGGAGAAGCTAAATACTCAGTTTTAAATAGAATAGATTTAAAGTTAGAAAACCAAATCCAACAGACTTAATGAGTTTCTATGTCAAACAACAGGCTTCTCTTTTGTATAGGCACTGGTGAAAAAAAATAAAAAGAAAGTGGCTTATAGTATGGGCAGAATGATAAAGTGCTGCTTAAGCATAAGTTCCCACAACTCTGTTGTTTGGCAAAGCAGAAAGCCTTGAGTCCAAAACATGCAAGGCAAAAAATATCTTTACTAATATTTCTACTCTTCAGTGTACAAAGTGCAGTGGCCTTTATCCAGCAAAGCACTGAAGCCCATGCTTTTCTTTAAGCTCATGAATTCATACTATCTATTGAGAGCACTCTGGTGACATACTTGGTTTTTTAGAAGATGTTGGTTGCATTTCTGTATGACATGCATGATTAAGCCCTGACTTAAAGAGTCTGATGTCCAGTCTGATGCTATTGTTATTCTTCTGAAGAAAATATTTTAAGGTAGCAACAGAAGTGGTTTCTGACACTCTCTTTGTTCTGAAGAGTTTGCTCACAACAAAAGGAACCCTTCTGCGGACACATAATAGCTTGATGATTAGGCTACTCAGCTGAAGAGGAAAGAACCTAAGTTCAAATCCTTGATCTAAACCAGACAGAGCAGGGAATTGAACCTAAACTCTCTAATGTCAGAGATTAGAATATTCCACTGGGATACAACAAGCCAGGTTTCAACTCCCTGCGCTGTCTGGTTTGGATCAGGAAACTGAACCTCAGTCTCCTCCATCTCAGCTGCGTGCCCTCATCACCAAGCTATTTGGTGTAGTGGAATGGGGTGTTTTGTTCTTAAAAACAAACCGGAAAAAAAAACAAAAACAAGAAAACCCCAACAAAACAAAACGAACAAACCCAAAGAAAAAGCATGAAAAAGCTCATTTTGCACCAGAGTAAAATCTGAACTACCCAATCCTGCCTATCTCCAAATGATGGAATTGTTGTTTCCAGGCCAGGCCTAGAGAGAGCTACTTCGTGGTCACACACTGAGAGCGCCAGAAACAATAGGAAGATATAAAACCCTTTTGTCTTTGCAAATGCAGCTAAAGATGCAGAGATTCAGCCATGTTATCCACATGGCTTTGGCAGAAACAGAGAAAACAAAACCACCAGAAGCCAGTTCATGTGAACGCCAGAGCTATCTCAGTGAACCACAGTTTTGTTTGGAGAAGAAGAGGGGAGGAAGATTAATATTCTGTCAGTGCTGTCAGAGGTGTCTGTGTCAGAGCACAGGCTGTCCCTGTGAGTTTTCTTGAAACTTCATGCAGCTTTTTTCTTCACTGCTTTACATATCTCTCTTCTCTCCCTTGCTTTGCTACCTGTTTCTCTCTATTTTCCACGATTTTCTCCTCTTTTCACTGCCTTTACCATATATTCATCTTTTTTCTACTTTCTACAAAGAAGTTGTTTTGGCTTAAGCTTTAGTCTTTGCAATGGCACACATAGTCCAACCTCGCTGCAAAATCCTCTGCGAATGTGCTTATATCAGTTGACAGAAATGAATGGGTGGGTTGTAACTGTTTATCTTGTCCTTGTAATCCACACACACATGTTTAATTTCTTAATCTAATCCCAGGCATTTTTAAAGGTTTAAGTGGGTTTCTTTGCTCATTACCTTCTCTTTTGTCTCCTGATTTTAACCAGCAGTAGACCACCTATTGATTTTTGACAATATAGCTTGTGAACCTTTTTACAGGCATCTGCAGAGGGCTTGTTTACTTAAGTCATGCAGAGTTCATGGACTGAAAGTCTGTGTCTGTTGGAATTTGCAGTGTTGAGTATCTCCAGGTATGGAGTATGGGCCTCTACTTTCACATAAGAGTTTTTATATTCATTCACTTGTAATGGAAAATGACCACTGTTTACTAAATCAACATTAGACTGTGCATATTTATACCAAATAATTATTCAAAGTAGAGTTAGGATGGAAATGTGGGGTTTATGAATTAATCAGAGTCATTATTTCAGTTCCATTCACCAATGTGCAAGTACTGTTGCAAAATGCATGGTTGGAAATCAGATTATTATACATGCCCAAGAGGGATTCAGTTTTGCTGGGTATGAGTGTTTGGGATACTGATGTTGCACACTCAGATTGTATTTTTCCCCCACCCTCTGCAATACACAGGGCACAAAGCTATGATGTGATATCTTGTTTCCATCTCTCCATTCACTCAGCAGCACAGAGTAAGATTCATGAGAACTTCCCTCATATGTTTGTGTTGCTGTGCTATCAACAAATAAGATTCCATGGCCTGCTCCAGAAATTGTACACACACACTCCCATAATTATGTACACATGCTCAGTCTTCTAACATGCCATGCCATGTCATGTCATGTCATGTCATGTCATGTCAGCCAGGGTATAAAGTGAGATCATGTTTTTTTGCATACCATGCCTGACTGCTGGAGGGATATGATAGGATATTTCTCTATTTCTTTGTTCCCTCTGAGGTCCCTTGGTCAGTAAGCCTGAGCTGGTTTTCACATTTCAATAGCCTCTCCTCAACCCTTTCTGATGTTACCTTTTAATACCAAGTGACTGAATCTGTGGAACCTGATTAGCATTAAGCTTCGTGATGTCTGCTGAAGGTAACAGGTTGGGCTTCTGCACAAATGCAAGGAAATCCAGGCCTTGGCATGGCTGCAGGGTTTTCTTACTTGGGTTCCTGACCAAATGCTGGATATGCAGCACACAAGAGAAACAGCCAACACTGTAGACAATGAAACTAGCATACAGTGTAATGGTCTAGTGAGGAAACTGTCTTCGTAATCCTGAATGGAGTACTATCATGGAATTGTATCTCTCTGCTGTAAAACGACCCAAGTCACTGTGTAATCAAACTACACACTATAAACCATATTATGTGAAGTCAGCTGCATTACATCCTTCCTGGCAGACACTTTAGAACCATAATTACATTAATCACCATCTTTAATTTGCTCTATTGTGCTTCTGTCATTGCAGGATATTTGCTACCAAGTGAGATGTGTTCATTTCCTCAGTGCTTACTGTAACTTGGAAATTAAAAGCGGCATGATTAACACTCAATTGCCATGCTTTTCGTGGGATTAAGTCAAGATCATCATTACTTGTACATTAGTTTTTGTGGTTTAATGAGATACACAGTACTATTTTTGGCTTGGGGGATCTGTTCCAAATGGAGGTCTCTTTGCAAACAAAGTTGGTTTGAGAACCTGCTGTATGTCCACAGATCTCTGTCAACTCTGGGGAAGTGAGCTGCGTAATTAGGAGAGAATTAGGAGTGGACTGTCATCTTTAATTTAAATGACTAGTACCTAATTATTAAGGCCTGGGCCTATTCAGCCTTTCATAGTATGCTCACCTCCTTCAGCAGGAACTAAGCACATTTAATTCTAACCTAATGTTGTACCTTGTAAAAGTTTCATACTGAGCAATGTTAAGACTGTATTTATGTTTTCATATTAGTAATTTTACAGGTTTTTTTTATTTAGCAGAGGATGAGTCAGTGAGATTTGAAATGCTATTTGCAGAGGAAATCTATCATGAGTAGTGGAAAGTGTCCCTGAAGGTAAAACAAATGCAGATCTCAAATTAAATACTAGAGAAAGGGAGATTTTAGTGATGCCAGGTTTCCAAGAACTGGTTCATTCCATAGTGTTCAAGTAATGTTTCAGTGGTTCTTGCTGACTTTTGTTTCACTTCAGTTACTTACAGGATTTATATTTTATAAACCTCTTTTAATCACTGTTGTAAAAATCCATTCTGAGTTTAACTTCAGTATATAGTTTATGTTCCAAGAAATAGACATGCCTGTCTCATTATTTCTAACTCCCCTCTGTGTTGGAAATCCAATATCTAAATCTTTCACTTGACAGTTATGGAAGGGAGGGAGAAAAAAAAAATCAGATAATACTGATGAAACTCTCCTAATTCAAGTTGACTAATCCTAGGTGTCTGTATTAGCAAAATAAAAGCATGGATAAAGATTCTAATACTTTACCTGACTGCTTTCAATATAGCTAGATCTTCTGCCTCCTTTCTGTTCCTCCCTTCCCCATCGTTTTGTCCATCTCATCCTTTACCATCCAATCATATGCTTTGGGCCCTGGTAGCAATGACCTAGCTTTGCAATTGGTGGTTCTGCCACTGCTTTTATTTCCAAGATCAAGAGACACCAAACCACTGCGTCTGTAATTCTCCATTTGTGCACCACAATTTGGGGTTGCTCTGTACCATGTATATTTGTGCAATGTTTCAAATGTGCAATGTTTCAAAGGTGTATTTGAAAAATTCCATGATGTATGTAATGCTCTTTGAGGGACTGAAAGATGAGTTTGACGAGTGCTGGCCTTAGTTCTCCATCTGACCTGTGTTTCAACTGTAGAAGAACCACAGAGGGGCATGAAGGTACCACTCTGTGCACAGGGACTCTTCGAAAGCTGCCCTCACATACATATGTACCGCTGGCCTGACAGCTCTGAATTTCCTTCATAATTTTGATTTAATGATCATTGGCTCTTAGTGTCTGAATAGCGACCTTTTTTGTGGCTTTAGAGGAGAGTGGATGCTTTTGGGATTTTCAACTGATAGTTCCAATGGTAAAAGGCTCAGTAAAAGATCTTCAGAAAGGTTAAAATCAACAGCAGTTTGTAGAAGAGGCCCTTTTTCATGAACGTTTCCAAGGAGCAGACTGCTTAGATTAATTAAGTAATGTAAAAAACATCCCCACTAAGGCAAGTCCCCATAGTTCAATTTTTTCCATCAGGAGACCAGAATTATGCACCTTATTTCTGAGGTCACTTCCATAATTGCAACAACATACACTTTTTGTAATAGCTTTTCCTTTTTAATGGATATTTAAATGGAGGTAATTAAATATGGGGGTTTTTTTATACCCATCTCCTGAGAGGAAACATAACAACATGACGAAAATACAAGTGAATGGGAAGTAATAAATGTCTACTAAAAATAACTAAATTTTTACTCCCTAAGCAGTACTGGTTGCTAATTGTTAAGACTCTCAGAGTGATAATGTGGATATTCAGAGGCCTGTAATACTGTATAAAACTGGATTACAAAATATTTCAGTTTAATAAGCTATTGTTGAAAGTGTATGCAGTCAGAAGTACCAGCTGTATATAACAGAGCCAGGCAGTCACGAAATATGGTATGTAAAGCAGATGTATAACCTTTTGAAAACCAGACCAAGTTGCTTTTCTCTTCTAGATATTTTTGGGCCCCTTTCTAATTTTGAAACTCTCCTCTCTATGTCCTAATTAGTCAGATGATTGATTTCTGTCACTGTGCCAACACTTTAGTCAAATACATTGTGTTTCTTTCACTGGAGCTAAACCCAAATGGCTGTATTGCAGGTCATGTTAAGCTTAAGGCAACAAGCCTCTGAAGGTTAGGAGTTTGCATCGGCACAGGCTGAATCTAAATGCTCAGAATTTCAGATCCTTCTCAACATACTGAAATGCCTTTGGCCTCTAAGAATGGAGTAGATACTGTGGAAGTATTGATTGCCTGATAAAAACATCACCTGCCTTGTATCTAGTTAACCAGCAAAGAGGCAAGACCTCCTTATCATCTAAGTTTTTAGACCTTTTTCTGTGCCCAGTCAAAACTAGAGAGGTAAAGGTCTACAAGAGAATGTTTCAGAATGTCAGGTAGGGTCCAAAGAATTTCTGAAGTTCAGTTTTGATTTTTGGATGGCCCCTGAAAGGGTTACAGTGTTCTAGCTGTTTCATCCCTGCCTGATCTCACAGTCACATCTCTGAGTGTTAGCAGCAAGACATTCACTTCTCAAAAGCCTTTCAAACTCTCACTGAGGGAAAACAAAACTAAGAAGTCGTAATCAGAAATTAGTAATTTTGCGTTGCTTGTCTTATGCTTTCATGTTCTGATTCTCCTTTTCTTGTTTAGCAATAATATTACTGGAACCGAAATAAATGTAATGGACTGCTTTTGCTATCAACAAATGCCCTAGTCTAACTTTGTCACTCAATTGCCTGCAAAAACTGTTTGTAGGGTCGTGTGTTTCTGCAATGAATATTATCACTTCTTTCCTCCGCATTTACCAAAGAATAAAAGTAGCTTGAACATAAAGGTATTTATAAAACATATGCAAATAAAATAAATCACAAACAGTTTTAGACCACCTGGAAATATAAGTTAGCTATCTGGGCTTCCTTAGTTAATGGGGAAGAAGAGAAATGTTTTAAGGGAGATCCTATTCTATTTCAAGAAAAAAATCTCAGGTAGTTGGGATGAATGCCTTCTGAATGGTTTCTTTTATACTGAGCTTAAATAACTGTTATGGGTGAGACACCTCATTTCAGCAGGCTCAAGTTCAACAAATCCCACTCAATGGACTTTGGTATGATATGAATGCCTAGGATTGAAGGGTAGGGCCTTGGGACAACATACTTTATTAACTCTTTAGTGTGTGCAAGTGTGTGTGTGTGTGTGTCCTGAAATTAGAACAGAAGGTGATTTTAAAATAGTAACAAAAATAAAGTTAAATATATGTTAAGAATTGAAATCTGCTTCCTGCCCTTCTTAAGAAATAATACTTCTTCCCTGTAAGACATAGAGATCTAGGGCTACAAAACAATGGATCTGTAGCTCTCCTGCAGCCAATATCTGTGCTATTCTTTTCATTATTTCTGAAATTTTGGTAAGGACATATAAAAGAGAATTTGATTCTGAGCTTAACATTTATTTTAAATGACAAGAATATTTAAGAGAAAAATAAATTAAAATTCTTTTAAAAAGGCAATATCTGAGGCATGTTAGCAGGGAGAGATGATAATGCTCTCAACCCTTCTAGGATGGAGACTCATAGGTATACATGTTTTGTCTGTCTTTGGTTACCAGGAGCTGTATGGAGGGAAAAACTGTGATGTGCCATATAATCATGGAATCATAGAATTGTAAAGACCAAAAAAGATCTCTAAGATCTTTGAGTCCAACCATTAAATAAGACTATAAAAGCACTGACTCTGTTGAAACCATAGTTTTTAGTCATCAACAGAATTACAAATTTCAATTCCCAGGCTCATCTTTTGAAGGTTTTTTTTTTCTGGAGAGGGAGTCAGGAAGAGTTCAGGAAATCCTCCACAAAATGAGGAGGCCCCTCAGCATATATAGATAAACACAAACTTGTGGTTGGTGTAGATCAACAGAAATAAACTCAGAAACTGTACATATAAGTGTGTATAGAATAGAAGTCCAAGAAAATATATTTTCCTTGTATTGTCTGTTCTCCCGGGATAACCAGTAGCACAAAAATACTTTATTCTTTTCTTTCTGTATATCACTATTTTCCAGTGAAGTCAAAGGTGCAAAAGAAGCATGAATAGTTCTGATCATTCTGATTTTTAGCAGATCAAAACCTTATTTACAATCTTCAGAGGTATTTTAGTGGTTATTGTATTTAAAATCACTGCTAAACCTGATGTTCATATGAACAAATAGGGAATAAAAGAAGCTTTAGATTTTCCAATTGCAAGTTGTCATGCTTTTAGTAACTTGAGTGACTGACTCAAGACAATTTCCACTCTTGCAGGAAGATTAAATTCCTTTTACAGTGCTTAACCTTACCTATTGTATTCCAATTTTTAAAGAAATTAACTAAATGCTCTTATTACCATGGCTTCAGATGTGCTGTAAAATATAATCTTCCAAGAGTGGTAGTAGTAGATTATTATCGACCAAGCAGGCAGCTGCAAGGCACTTGGGTGCTTATTTTAGAAGGTTTATGGAAAACCGTCCCACAGCTTTACCTTCAATAATCCATTCTCAGTACTAAAAGTAGTTATATGTATAGGGAAAGTGTACATTTGAAATATATAGTGCATAATGATGATTCTTTGATTTCCTTTATATCCTTTATATTATGGCTGAAATGAGGTGTTTGTGTATTCCTGTCATTTGTCTTATGTATTTGTTGGTCTAAGGTTTACTCTGGGTAAAACTATCCTTAAAGCAAGCATTCAAGTCTACATCTCTGAACCTGTAGGTTAACTCCATGTGGTTTCAACTTCCACCCTTTAACAACAAATTACTATTTATGTAAGCTGTCAAATCCACACAGGACAGGCAGCTGCAGAAGAAACTGAAGCATATAAACCATAGCAAGAAGCATAAGACTCCCGTACTAATTTTTCCTTTTTCTGTATTTAGCCCAATATGAGTGAATTATTCATTACAATCAAGCTAAAACTCCTCCAGACTTACCAGTCCATCCACAAATTTGTTGAAAATTAAAGCTCAACATGAAGCCTCCAGAGAATTAGTATGAGTTAGTAACACCTGCAAAGAACAGAGATTTCTCTGTGAGGTAAATTGGTGTGTGATTGCCTACACGTCAGCAAAAATTGTAATTGGGAGAAACTGAATATTTTCTCTGTATTTAACTGGTGAGGATTTTGTGGGGTGTCATTTTACATTAAGTAGTAGAGTTATAATTTAGAATGTTTCACAGCAACTGATTGTGTTTATTTTAACAGCAATTTTTCTTTTCTATGAGAAGATTTCTAGTGCTGTCAGCTGCTATTGCAACTTTATGCAATACACATTTAGAAACCTTTCGTATTCTTAGAGAAAATTGTCAGAGACAAGCTTTAAACTGTGGAATTTTCTCCCTATGATTTCTTGTGAATTTAGAATTCGATACTTTCCCCTAGCTAGCTGTATCTCATAAAGAGCAAGCTAAGTCAGGCTTTTGATCTCCACATCTGTAGGATATGTACACTCAGCCGCTCCCTGGACAGCAGTAGAAACTACCTAAAGCACAGATTTTTGTTTCTTCCAGATGTTTCAGAAATACACTCATAAATAACCTCCAAAAATTCAGGTGGAGCTCCTAAATCAAATTGGATATTAACATTATTATCTATCCAAAAAATGACAGAGAAAGAAAAATAGTCAAATTGCCTTTTCTCAATGTTGTGCTGCGTTGTTACATGCTGACGTCTTATTTTCTGCATTTTCCATGAGTCCTCTATTAATTCACAACTTATGTTCATAACAGGATTCAGGCTTCTGACTGATGATGGTAATAAAGCTCCAGCACGGAATGGATAAAACTTACATAATTCATGATAGGTCTACATGGAGAGCCTTGGGCAGACTTCTTTTTGCCTGTTCTTTGAAGAGAATCAGCTCTGGTCCACAGTGCTGTCCTTGTTAGCACTGAGCTCAATAGGTGGCTCAGAGACTTGGTTGCATGTTTCATGCATGCTAACACAACTGGATGTGCCTTCTGCATGGGAACTACATGGCATCTGTCTGCTTGTCTCTGGACAAATGTGCTTTTGTGGCTTGCAAAGCTATGTGATCTCATTTAAATCACAATGCACAATGTACTTACATGGTTGCAGTGGCTGAAACTAATTTAACAGCAAGCTCTTTGCACTAGAGAATATGCTTTTAAATTATGCACTGAATGCTACCGGAAACTTGTTGGTTCAGTCATCCTTATTAATCTCTTGCCACCCTTCTCGCTTTTGTTCCTTGCAGAGATAGCTCAATTGCTTGCCTTGCTGAACTCAAACTTACAGTCATAGCTGTTGAATTGGATTGGTTTTTTTCATTTCTTTTTTCTCTTTTTATTTTTTTTTTTAATTGTGACAGGAAAAACCCCACAGTGTTTTAAGAGTAAGGGAAGAGAGACATATCTAAGAGTGACAACTGGTTTCATATGTGTATTTCTAGTATTGTGAAACTTGCCTCAGTAAATTCCTGTTATACACCTTTTACAGTTACTGGAATAAAATGTCCCTGGTGCCAAAGGCAAACACATAAGTGACAGGGAATGCATAACTACATGAATGTGTTAGACAATAATATGTAGTGGGTGCTCCTGCTGTACATAACAACTGAGTTATTCTTACTGCAACACAACTAAGGGCTAATATAACACAGGTTTATTTCCTTGGATCAACATGAGATGCATTAAAAAATAATTTTCTGGGCAAGATGAGACATTTCAGGCTCATACAGTTCTACTGCCTGCTCCAGAGGTTGCTGAGAAGTACAAGAAAATAACAAATCCCTACTGACTGACTAATCTTCTTTTACCACAACATTTCAAAGTATTTCCAGTTTTCACTTTAAAACAGAATTGTGAGTAAGTGGCCGCCAGCACAGAATTGTCTGTGAAAATCCTGCCATGGGCTCCAGCTTCAAGTTTGTAATCTCTGTGTCACTAATCATGGATCATCCTAGAGTTTAACTCAGGTATTAGAGGGCTAGGGGAAGACCTGACGTTTGGCTCAGGGCGCTGGGAAAGAGGAGAGGAAACAGGTGTATTGTATAAGCAAACCTCCAAGTATCAACATCCATGTGCTTGTCAGAGGAATTTATCTGCTCCAGCTGTGCTGCTCGAAGAGGGGATCTTTCAGTATATATTTATCTGACATATTATGTGTCTGAAATGTGCTGTCAGTTTCTTTCAGAGAAGAACTTTGTAGCATACGGAATGTAGTTATGAGAATGATCTAGCATCACCATAGGATCCCTCAGTATTAACCAAAGTACCAAGTAACAGCAGCTGTTTGGGCTAGGTGCCATATAGTGGGAGTTAACCTTTGTCCCAGAGAAAAGGGAATGAGGCAAGGAGTTGACTGTCATTTTATAGAGAGGAAAACCAATGCACTAAAAGAATGTGTATTGAGAAGGCCAGTGGAAGTTCAGAGGAGCAAAATTGGAAATCTGAAAGATGTCTTGTTCTATGGGCTTCTAGTCCATGTTTACAACAGTCTGTGTCATGCAAAAATTTCTGTTGCTTCAAAGGTGTTATTTTCATAATGTGACACCCATATTAAAGATATATCAAAAAGGAAAAGTAATGGCCAAAATTGAAAGACAAACAGGTATGCAAAACAGATTCTCACTTGCTTGAGTTCCAAAAGTTGTTTCTTTATTCCTACTTTGTTACAGATATGTACCTGAATTTAAATACTTGTCTTTGAATTATGAACATTTTCACAATTTATGGAAATCTGTGTACAGGAGTAATATTTATCTCTAATTTTGAAATTTTGTTGGATATATATGTTGTAAAAACAGCTAACAAAAAAAGGAAAAAACTCTGGTTTTCTAGGTTGTCCTGGGGCCAAGAAGAATGAGTTCCTGACTAGTGTTTTGGATGCATTGTCCACAGATATGGTGCACGCGGTCTCTGATCCATCACTGTCTTCTAGCCGGTGGGTTTCGGATCTTTTTGTGTGTCTTTAAAAGAATTCTGGCAGTTCTGAATGGATTGTTGAGGGCTTTGAGAAGCCTTTACAAAGGGTAAATTTCCAAGAATCTGTCTAGGAGAGTTTACTTCAAAGTTATCACTGTGGACTATGTCCACTAAAGAGAGATACACTTGATAGATGAGTTCTCAGCAGTACAGATTAGAGTTTATCTGTAGCTGCTGGTGCAACTGTCTCTCAGTCTTTGTTCTCCTCTCAGGGTTTATTTGATTAATGTGTGCTACCTTCCTGATTCATATTTTGCCTACTTGCTTGCAAAACAAGCCAGTGCTATCAACATTCACAGGTAGCATTAAAAATGCATTAAGTGCTGTCAGACTTTGGGCATCTGTAGGTCAGGTGTTTACCATCTGACGAGGTGATGGCATTTATTGTTATAACTTATCCTGTAATTCAATACATTTAGGCGTTTTATCTCTAAGAGCATCCATCATGAGTTGTAATTGGAGTCTAGGTATTTGGCAATGCTGATTGTTGATCTACTTCAGTTGGTTCCTTTACACATTTAATGCATCTGCTGTCTATGAAGCTGTCCTTTTGGTCTTTATTTGTCTCTTCACTTTTCTCTATTTCAGGAAATTAAAGGGGAAAGCACTGTTTGCCAAGTGATGCTGACCTGAACAGGGTTTCAGAGAGTTAATAAAGAGCAGATTCCAGACCTTACTGTAAGGTTTAGGATAGAGTTGGCCAAAGTGAAAAAACCCAATGATTTGTTACAAGAAGCTAATGTCCAAATACAGGGAGGTTTATGTAGCAATACATCTGATGGTGGAGTAACTATTCTGAAATAAAGGTATAAACTGACATTTACATATGAGAATTAAGACTAAACACTCTTTTTTTGCTGCTTCAGGGTTTCAGAGCCTGATCCAAATCATACTCTGGAAGAGAGAGTGGTCCATTGGTATTTCAAACAGCTAGATAAAAATTCCAGTGGTGACATTGGCAAGAAAGAAATCAAGCCCTTTAAGAGATTCCTGAGAAAGAAATCAAAGCCCAAAAAGTGTGTGAAGAAGTTTGTGGAATACTGTGATGTGAACAATGATAAGTCCTTGTCAGTTCAAGAATTAATGGGCTGCTTGGGAGTAACAAAAGAAGAAGGTAAAGCAGAAACAAAGAAACGCCATAGTAAGAACCTTTTCTGTCTGTCTTTTTTTCAATAAATACTTCAAAGCTCATGAAGTCTGATATTTCTAAGTGCCAGAATTTTACAAAATAAAAGAATACACCTGTCTATAGCTAATGCAGCTGTTGCTTAGGGCAGATGGCAGACTTTGCTCCAACAGAATCAAAAACTTCCTGTTGATTCTGACCATTAACTGTATTACAGTAGAAAATCTAAGAGGATATGATAACATTTACAGTCATCAAAGAGCCAGTTTAATGTTATTACGGTCCTATGTTCAGAATGAACGGAAGTATCGCACTTGTGCTTTTTGGATTCCTGGAAGGAAGCACATGGTTGAACTTTCTAATGACTTCTCATTTCTCAAATGTTGTTTAGAGATACAGTGAGGAATGTGGTCATCTGCCAAACAGGTGGAACAACTGCTGATACATAGCCACCTTACTTTGCTGCTAAACTGGTAGACAGGGGAAACTAACTACAGAGTAAAATAGTCCCTGCAGAGTTCAATGACACAATTCCTGAAGAGGAAGAAGAATCTAAAAAAAAAAAAAAAAAAAAAAAAGGTTATAAACAACAGCAGTAGATCCCCATATTTTTAAGAGGTTGTAGAACAATGAATAGAGGCAAATTGATTTGTCTGGCACCTTAAAATGAAGGGAGGACAGTAAAACAAAAGTGCCATTTGTTGTATTCAAGACCAGAAAGGGAATACTGCAGAAAGACAGAAGAGCTCTACATTTTACTAATAAAGTAAATTGTCTATGTCTCACAGAAGGAGATGTCTCAAATCTCAGTCAAATCCAGGATTTCTTTTTTCTGTTGCTTTTTTTTTTTTTTTTTTGTGGACCTAATAATACCTTGCATTTTCACTTATGTGATGGACCTAATAATAATAATAAAAAAAAAAAATAAAATAACCACCTTGCAATTTTCACTTAGATGATGGAGTTTAAAAAAAGTATGTGAAGTTGGATGACTGTTTTTATCTTTATGCTTAAATGTTGAAAGTTAAATGCTTCTGTCTTGCTGCAGCTGGCACTCCTTGGGCTTATTTTATGTGAAATTTGGGTCCAAAATCACTGCCAAGGAGGTAAAGAAAAGCCATAGCAAGACTGAAGCAAGCATCAGTCTTTTCTGTGCATATTCCAATAAAAAACACAAAGATGGGGATAAACTGCCTGTTTGGGAAACAAAAGTTGTAAGATGCATTAAATCATATGAAGATCACACACAGATTTGGCTGCAGTAAAAATTACATCCACTACAACAGGAGTTTTTAACAGATCTTCAAAAAACATCTATTCAGTGAGAACACTCAACTTTGGAAAGAAAAAAAAAATCTCAGAATTTTGACATTGAAACACTAATGGCGTTGAGTTGGAAAAAAGTTCTAAATCAAATAATTGGGTTGTCTTACTAGAAATATGTAGCTTTAAGGACAAAATAATAAAAGATTCTTTTGTAGGAATATCATTATTCTGTTTTTTTTCTCCTGGTTGATAGTCGAAATTTCCTTTCTTATAATCCTTTCACTTTCATGAATGAAATCAATCGCCACTTCACTGCAGCTAGAGTTACATTTCTAGAAAAAGATGAGACAGTGTGAGAGCTGAGATAAGGAAGTGGCTCTGTATCATTTTGAGTCCCAGGTGTTTTGTGTGGGAACATTTTGAAGCAAAATAAAAAGTGGAAAGTTGCAAAACATGCTTTCTGAGGGGAGTACTAGTTCTGCAGTGTTTTTCAAGGTTCATTTTTGTTCCCCTTTGTCCCAGTACAGTTTGAATGCCTTGCAAACTGACACAGTAAACCAAGAGAGTGAGTTCCTCCCTGGCTTCACAAGTTTGCTTGTGAAGTTGAATGGGCCAGCAGATTCATGTAGCTTGTTGAGTTTTTCCCCCCATTTTAATGCTGTCTTGGATTTTGACACTAGAAAACTTAAAAACCCAGTGATAATCTTGTCATTTTACAGATTAAATGTGAACAATGTCTTTGGCTTGTAGAGCTGTTTCTGTAAAATATTTAAGCAAAGTGAATGTTTTCCAGACAGTCTGATTGTTCATGCTGCTTTCTTGCCAGGGATAATAGACTATATTTACTACTAAAGATTTAATAAATTTGAAATGCTCAACAATAACTAGATGTAATCTCCTAAGGAATATGTCACATATTACTGTCAAGAGATGGTGTCATTCAACTTTCATATATCTCCATGAATGAAGCAGCATCTACATTAAGGAAAGAAAAATGTGGAAGTTTCAGTGAAAGATATGAAATATTTTAGCTCATTTATTGAAAGCTGTGCACTAACCTTGCTCTAAAAAATACCTTTTCAGAATGAGAGCTTCAGTTCTTGGGGATGCTGCATATAACTTGCCAACCATATTTGTAATGATTTCTTTTCCTTCCTTTAGCGGCCCCTAAAACCAACACCGAGAGCACTTCATCCAGCAGACAGGTGAGTACTGAGGAGAGCAAGATCTTAATTTCTGTCCTGCCCAGTTGAATTTTGGGGGTGGGGAGGGGGCAGTGTTAGCAATTAGTATTTCAGCTTCAAAATGCATTAATCTGCCACTCTGTAGACTTGCTAGAAAAATGTGGAGCAGCATCCCAATTAAGAAATTTTGGCTTAAGTTATATCTAGGGAATGCTGAATCAGGCAATTACAGATGCAGTGTAAATGCACATAATGTGCAAAGTAGATTAGACTTGCATCTGGAAGTTCCTAGGAGTGTAAGTGGATGTATAGGTTAGTGATAATTTGATGAATTTAACTGAGCCCTCGTGAGTCTTCTGCATTCCTGAATGACAGCATTCTGATACAATTTTAAATGCACACTGATTCATCTACATTACATGTTGCTTTAACTGAATTTTGTCAATTTTCCTTTGTGAAAGTTGAAATTACTGTTTGTGAACAAAGCCATGCATTTCCCATGCCCTGTGAAAATCTGTACCTTTCACAAAACCCACTTAAAATCTTAGTGTCACTTTCAAATACTTTTTCTGGCTGAGCAAAATGATGCTGAAGAACTGGGATTTGCATCAGTCTGCTAATGTATATTTAAGCTAAAACTGGTTTGGTCTGCAGAATTACTGGGGCAAATAAAATGTCAAGTGCCATGACAACATAATCCATGACTTGGTTTTGCATCAATTTTTTGCAAAGACTTGATTTTGTTTTTTGAAATAGCAACAGTATCTGTCATCCATGGAAGTTTGGCTACTCAGTGCATTCAGAGATGCAAGAGGTACAAAAGCAGAGTTTTAAAATGAAGGAAGGATACATTTTGTAAAGGAGGGACTCAAATGAAAGCTCAGAAAAATAGGTTAAAAAGGGTTTTTCATTTATGTGTGTCTGTTTTTATAAGCATTAATTCTAAAGATTCGATTTTGTGAATGACATCAGCATACCTTCCTAGTACATTTTCATGGTCCTGAAGGAGGACTTGCAAGTCCAGTTATTTGACTGGTCTAATAAAAGTCATCTTCACACTATTCTTACCTCACTATTATATTAGTTTGAGGAATTAAATTATTAATTCCCACAAAAGCATCAGTAAATTATGAACTGGTTTAAAAATATTCATGTAAACATGTTATAAGAGCAGCTCAGGGAGTCCTGCACCTATGAATTTGGCTAAAAATATGACAAAACCATAATTTTGGTAAATGTTGTCCCATCTGTCATAAAGCTAGTTTGTTAGAAACTGAACCCAAGGTGAACCTCCCCACAAGCCAAGAGAAATCTTCCTTCCTTGTTGCTCATCAGTTGGGGTTTTTTTGTTTTTGTTTTTGGGTTTTTTCGTGTTTTTGTTTGTTTGGTTGGTTGGTTGGTTGGGTTTTTTGGGTTTTTTTTTTGTCTCTCATTTGTTTGAGGTTAGGTTCACTCTTCTTAAGGCAAGCTCAGCATTGGTTGTGGGTTTTACCAGAGACCTCCTACATACCTTTGATGGAATATAAAATATTCTCACATTTACAAAGGTGTGATAAGTTTCTGTTTGTTTAAACAAATGTTTGTGGTCTTAATTTTTCAACTTTCTCCCACAAATCACTTATGCCTTTAAACAAGGCAGCCTGAAAACAATCATCCTGTCAGAACTCCAAAACACTCAAAGGTGTTATTTTAATCATATAATGGCAATTACTGGCACACGAGCATTTCACTTGAAGCATGACAAGTCCTCTCCCCTGTCTTGCAATGTGATCCTGACTTGCAGAATCTGTAATAAAAGTGTTCTTAGACCAGCTATGTTTTTTAATTTTGTCCAAAAACTTTGGTGACTCAGCATCAATTCTTTTAGGAGCTGTTGTTGACAAATGATAGCCTGAAATTAAGGCTGTCTAAACAAACCATCTGTTGGCAGTTTCATACTTGAACAATACATGGCTGCAAATGCAGGAGGTGGCTTTCGTCACAGAAGTTCTCACTTGAAAGGAAGTTACTGAAAAGCATAGGAGCCACTCAAAGGAAACCACCGATCTAAGGCATGATCATATTTGTGGCACTCAGGAGGTGCACACTTAAAAGCTCATTTTCTACTAGTTCATTGCAGCAGTTCAGTTATATGTATACTTAGTGTGCTTAGGCATGCATTCCTGATTACATTTTCTCACATATGTGCACATCTGTATGTGTACAGGCACATATAAGCTTAGTAAAAGAAAGCAGATGGAGAAACATATACTAATATGCTGAGTCTCAACTGTGGTTTCTCTAAAAGGGGTCAAATATAAGATGGGTCTGACAGAACTAGAATAGTGGCCAGATATGTTTCCCTTGCTCATCTCTACCCTGTCCAACATATACATATATGCACACATGCTGACAGTGAGACCCAGAGGGTATTTTGCAGCCTAGCAAAAGGTTTATAAGGAAACTATAGATTGTTCATGAGACTTTGGCCTGTTGCCTATTCCTCATACATCACATGCTATAGAATGATATATTACACCAGGGACTTGCCCAGACAGTTGCTAGAACTGTGTGTTTAAATATAGATTTAAAGGGGTCAATGGTAAGAAATGGTGAAGATGTTGCTCATACCCTTGCTTGTAGATGCCACGAGGGACTACAGGGAAGGGATTTTTTTATTCCCCATATATATTTGTGCAGAACTCTCCTTCTGATAGTGGCATGTGGACATTCTTGAGAAATAGAGAAAGGTGTTTATAGTGGATTTATTGAAAACATCATTAATACTGCAATTTTTTCCAACTCCCTTTCAGCAAGTTTCTAAGAAGCAAGGATGAACACCTTACTGATCCAAGGCAGATCTCTTTGACATGTGGGAGATTTCCTCACCAAAAGGCAATAAAAACAATTGTAGTATTTGCACTTTGTACTTAAAAATGTAAATTCACTTTGTAGAAATGAAATATTTAAACAGACTTTTTTTTTAATCTGTGAAAATGTAATGGCTAGTTTTGAAAAATTATCACATACAATGTATGTGTATTCTTTTGCTGTCTGAAATATGTAAAACATGTTGGAGATGTAAAAGTTTGCATTTAAACCATTTTTTAGAAAATTACTTTGTGGCAAACAGTAGCGTAGAAACCTGGTTTTATGTATTTTGGTTTCAATAGTATGCCTTTTTTTTCTTAATACTGTCATTTAAGTAGAGTTATGCTGAAAAGTCTACTGTATTCTCAATTTTGTCCAAGCAGTGTTGAAAATTTCAGTTTTGTAGGACTGAGAGAATTGTGTAAATTGCTGTTTACTTGGTTTTGTAGTTTTTAACTGAGCATATTTTTCATCGGTGGCAATATTTTATTTTGTTTTTATTGTAATTATTAGGCTTTCCAAAGATGCAATGAGAATACAACCACTAATGGATTCAAAACCCAGTTATTATACTTGGGATGCTTATAGAAAAATGTATCCTTTTATCCATTTTTGAAGTGCCTTTTATTATAAATTTTGATAGGATTTTTTTCCTGTGTGCTTTCACTTGGGCTGTTAATACAGCAATCCAGAAATGAGTAAGCAAGATTGGATCGTAATGTCACTCCAGTCTGGTTCAGCCTGGGCCTAAATGTATGTTTCTGTGGTCAGTGCAAAGCTGGAGCAGAGTTTATATGGGTCAGAATTGTAAATCTTACTATAGAGACAGGGAGGGATAAGCATGCAGATGGTTCAACCTTTTTTCCCTTATACCCTGTCAACTCTTTGTCTTGCCTCAGGGTCTACTTGAGGTAAAGCTGAACAAATTATGAGCAGTTGCCATAAGGAGGGGTTACTCACATTGCCCCTGCCTGAGGTTTTTCACTTGCTGTCTGAAAGAAGTTCTCACAAGTTTTCATACCTTCTCTGTCATTTTTTCCCCCAGTGCCTTTTTTTTTTTTTTAATTTTTGTGTCTGAAGGGAATAAGAACTTGCAGATGTGAATTTAGAGCAGGGGATCCAAGTGAAAAAAAGCTCTGCTTTTGAACAGTTGTGAGTTACAAGCAGCTGGGTTGATCGATGCTGTGGGAGATGGACTGCTGGCATCTAGGAACTGACATGGGAAGACAGGAATGTTGCAACAAACAGTGATTTCAGTCTGATTTGTTTAAATAATGTGTGGGATCTGACTTGTGACAAGCTAATCATAATAGCACCCTGGCTTGAGCTTGTACCTGGAGAAGCTTTTTTGCAAACAAAAACACTTTATTTCAGTTCCAACACTGTATGCAAGGAAATTGTACCCCAGAAATTGTGTACTCTAAGCTTTGGCAGCAAGAGAAACCAAGATGCAACTGTGTGTTATCATTTATTTTTGTATTAAAAAGTATTTGTTATTCTTTTATACTGTTAAACTTTGAATTTAATCTCCTTTATAGATTAAAGATCAATATGTTATCAAACTATGCTGGTGATTTTTATTTTGCAACATAGAGTGCCATATTTGGAAGCAGATACACACAGTGATGACTTCACCACTGCATTGAGTTTATAAGGAACCTCATGACTCCACATTATGTCCATCTGCTTTTCTTTCTTTGTCCCTTCATTGAATTCTCTTCATGCCTTATTCATACCATTGCTTTCTCAAAATAGTGATTTTGAGGCTAGATCCTTGGATGCTACTATCTCTATATAGTTTCAGCTTGGTCTCTTGCCTCTTCTCAGCAAAGTACAATATGGCATAGAGGTGACACCTTAAGCCCTCCATGGGTGTGAGACCTGCTGGTCAATTTTCAGCTTGGCTGGAAACAGAGACTGCAAACCCTGAGAATTCTCATATCAGCTTAAGCACCTGATTAAGTGATCACAGTACGGTTAATAGCAGCATTTCATAAGAAGCACCTACCTTTGTCACTGTGGACTTTGGAGACAATATAAATGAAGGCTAACAAATATTTTGCCATTTTCAGGGTTTGCAAGTGCACCCCATTAAAACTAAGAGGGTGCATAGGGAGGCAGATTTGGACTAGCCATGTGATTATATAATAAGTAGCCATAAACACTGACCAAAACACAAATAAATGCTAAGGGCACTTATAGGTATTCAAAGACTTCTACAACACAGAGTCACTTAATAACCAAAAGATGAGGTACTTCCTCTTTGTACTTATTTCTATGTCATCACTTTTATGGTTTATTTCAATTACCAGCAATTATACCACTTGACTATAAGTAGCACTGACTTCTCATAGTTCCTGGTAGAGTCCAGATCCCTAATGGAATCACACTTGAAAGCTTGCAAAATTTACCTTGGGTTCCTGTATCTCCCATTTATCCACAGGGTACTTAAAATTGGATAAATCTTGGTCCTTCTAATTGTAACCAGGCATGGCCTTGATACCAAAAAGGAATCCATGTGAATAGGCCCTTAGGCTCACACTACAGTGCCACTGTTTATTTAGTTCCACAGTAATTAATTAGATCTAGTTTTTGTCCTATTCAATGTGCAACAATTTAGTTTCAGTTTTAATTCTGTTCTTAATGAAAACACAATTTATATTCTGCTTCTCATTGACCAATATTTGTTCTAGTTCCAGCTATTTCTGAACATATTTGTTTAGAGCTTTTATAAGGTTGTAAATAGAAAACTATAAAGTTTGAAAAACGTGTATGTATTCAGTGATTTGTCCAACCTGTTTCAACGTCCGTTAGTCAACAGGCCACACAGTGAGAAATGTTTTGTCAACACTTTGACACTTTGGAAAATTTTCACATTTTGTTCCTATCCCTAAATATAGGCCAATTTTATAGTTCCAGTTTTACCAAAACCACTTAATTCTCAGTCTTCTCCCAGTCTAACAAAATGCCTAGCTTTCAGATACTCATATTGTAGAACTGGGACCTAGATAATTGTCTGAATGACAATTTTTCTTGCTATTGGATGTTAAAAGAGTGATAGGGAGAAGACTTTAACAATATTCACTGCATATAAATAGAAGAATACACTATACTTTTTTATTTGAACCAGGCTTTTGCCCTTCGTAAGTGCCATAAGCTGTGGAGAATACAGCCATTCCTAGAAAGCTGGAAGGAAAACAAGATATAGATTGAATCAAAATCATTTAACTGTGTCCAAGATTTGATAGATGTAATTAATATTTTCCTTTTACAGTAGTAATAAAAGATGGATTAGTAGAGGTTAAGAAATCTTTTCTGGCAGAGATAATGCAGTTATCCTATTCAAATATTTACACTATTGTATTACATAGCTAAGTGAAAGAAACTAATATGAAAGAGTCTTTAAAGCAGAAAGGAAAAGCTTTATTACTTTTGTTTCTTTTAGGATGGCAAATTGATATAATTTTTGAGTAATTATTTTGACATTAAATAGGAACCAACTAAGTTTATTGATGTCTGAAACATTAGAATGATTTTAGTAAATTATTGATAAAACCTGTACTCTTTGTTCCATTTAATTCTTTCAGTTCAAGTTTTAGAAGTGAAAATATGTCTTTTGTTTAAAAAGAAAAAATAATATGTCTTCTTTTTTCTTTAAACAAAAACTCATGTGGAAAGCATTCAGAACAACACATTTCTCTACAACATCCATTGAGGGGGGGTAACACGCAAATTCTATTTTTTTCTAGGATAATAATAGAGATATGTGCAGTATTTTGCCTTTATTACATTCACCTTCCCTTTTTCATCATACACTTTCTCCTCTCACTCATTTCACTCATGGTATACAAAGCTTTTTGGAAGGGAAGATAATGAAATGAAAGTCCATTCCATGCATATGAACAGTCATTTCCATAAAATAGATTCCTTTGAGTAGCCCTTCCCTTACATACCCTATTATTATTAATTCAATGCATAGGATTGCTTTTTTCATATCAAATACAGATTCCTTCTCTTCACAGGTATGGAATCCATTCTTGGCTAAATGGGTACTGTATGAAAAAAAAACACTCATAAAAGGTCAGCACAGTCCATGAGATTGTAGGTGGACAGCTGCAATTTTTTATTAAGCTGAAAAAATCAGTTTATAAAGATTTATGAAGCCCATTCAGTATGTGAAGTGCATCCATGAAGATGCCTATATTCAGTCAGGGAAAAAAAGGAAAGAAAAAAAAAAAGAGTAAAAAAAAGGTTGAATGAAATTTCCATTGAGAAACATTGTTTCACTAAACCATGATTCACTAATCTCATAGGATTGCGGTCTTCTATGAAATTTCACTTTTAAAGGTATTTTTTGTGGTTATTTTTGTGTTGAAAATTCTTTTCCTTTGCCTAACAAGCATAAGGTATCAACACAGAAAAGGCACATTTGAACAGCAGTTTTGTCCCAAAATTAGATTTTGTGAAAGGTAGCAGCATTCCTGCTCTTCCACAAACTTAAAAAAAAATAAAACCAAGAAACCCCCCAAAACAACAAAAAAACATATTCAATTGAAAGAAGTCAGGTTTCCAAACATTAATTTGCCCTGCTTCATCTGAGTTTTTGGGTGCCTTACTATTCACGTATGAGGCAAAGAATTGCTAAATTTTCATTTAACAGGACTGGTGCTTGATGAACTGATGGATTTAGCACTGTATGCACACAGAACATGAAGAAAACTGCAATGTGAGTAAAGGTATTTATACTCATTTGTATCTGTGTAGCACAGCTGAAGCAGTGTGAACTACTGACCCGCAGAAATAGAAATGGCACTATTTCAGCTTGCAAAACGAGCCTGCCATGGGACATTGCAAACATGCTCAAACCTGAAATAATCTAGCATATCTCTACTTTTATCAGTCATTTCACTCAAAGGATAATCTGAGCCAAACCCCACTTCTACTACTACCCAAGGAGCATCTCTGTGTGTTGCTTCCCAGGTAATCTTCCTGAATCCACAGCTTGGACACAGTCTTCTGAGATTCCCAGGCTGTGATACTAGTGGGATCAAGACTCAGAACAAAAGACACAAGAAAAACCACAATGACAAATACTTTATATTACAGGATATTACTTCATAGCTCAGATTTTTTGCCCTGATGAGCTGTGTTCTACTGAAAAATCCTACCCATTATCATCAATGACAAACCCTGACTTCTTGCTTCTTATTCCACCAAATCAGAGTGACAAAACATCATGCTTCAACTGAGTGTAAGTCAATGTGAGTCAGCTAAAGGGCATTTGAGAAATACTGTGGCCCGTCAACAGGCACATGTGCTGAGTTAACTCCCACTTACCAATTCCTCCTTTTGCTGAGCACTATATGACTGAGCGGTGTCTGCACATACCCATTCTTTAGTGCTCTGCAGATGGGAAGTGTGGTTCTCAATCTGTAGTGTATTTCTTTGTGTTGAGTTCTCAGCATTGAGAAAGGAAGCTTATTCTCTAGTTGTCTCTTGCTGTTTTCCCAGGAACCTGAATTGTATCATTGCTGCTTTGGACAGAAGAGAGAAATGAAAGGAGGATCATGGAGACACCCCAGGGGAACTGGGGTAGGTGGCCAGAACTCTGTGCTAAAGCCACATATGGGAATGAGGGAGAGGCAAAGAGACAGAACAAGTAAGGAAGGAGAAATAAAAGGTAGAAGTGCAAGGAGAGGTTAAAAGAGGGGGAATGTCAACAAAAAACAGATGGAAATGGTAAAGATAGAAAGAAATAGAATGACCAATAAGGCCCCCACCAACAGGAAGTCAGGGAGGCCCAGGGGGAAAAGAGGAGGGACACAGGTGAAAAGGAGATTGCAAACTTCTTTTTCCTGGGCACAGTGTCTCTATACGTGTTTTCTGACCAGTACAAGACGTCCATCCTGCCTTTGGATTCTTTCCCTGTCCATGTGTAAAGTCTGAATTTGGTCCTTGGTATCTCAGTGGCTCCAGCATTTTGTTCCAAAAGACATTTGTTTTCATAGCCAATCCCAAGGCTTCCTTTAGATCCAGGAAGTCTGAGCAACATTTAATGAAAATGTGAAAGAAGAAACCATCATATTTCTAAATTAAGAGCAGATTTGAGGAGGATGAGGAAATCTGAATAACAAAGATAAATTTCCATTTGTATTTCTTATTCAGTAAAGATGCAAGCAAAGCATGATTATATTTGGTTTTTTTTCTTTGTTTGTTTATTTCTTTCATTGTACCAACAGATCTTCTGCAGGGTTGGATGATACCCTACAGTTTACATTTTCTTTAATCAACACATCGATGGCAAAGAATTACAAGAGAGTGCTGGCTTCTCATTCTCTCTCTCTCTCCTTTTTTTTTTTTTTTTTTTTGGGTTGCCATTACGTTCCCTCTTGGGGTAGCTAAAACCTAATTATTTAAATATTTCTCAAAATCTTTGCTCTTTAAATGTTTGTGTGACAGAGAAAAAGGCAGAGAAACAGAGTGCAAGAAAGATGTTCAATAAAACACAGCAGATATCACAGGTTCATATTAGAACTATTTTCAAGGTTCCAAATGTTTCCATGACCTGATGACAAGGAGTTTGACTTCATGAGATTTGAATAGCTATCTGGAAAATGACTTGGAAAACAGTTAATGACAAGTAATGTCTCCCACTTCAGATATTCAGCAGTGCAGGGGAGAGGGTAGAGGAAAAAGTCACATGATGTCCTAATGAAAACAGCAAACCGGCATAGGCTGGAATTTCTCTAGGGAGGCTGAGAAGGGGCTTCACCTGATGCAACTGGGAGGGAGGGAGGGAGGGAGGCAACTACATGCCCACAAACAGCTTGGAGGAGGATGGGGAAGAAGGACCAGGTGAAGAGGAGGCTGCCCTTGTGTGTGGTCAGAAGCCTGTCTTACAACCTGCATCTGCTGCACCACTTAAAGCCCAGTGACTTTTAAGTGTCCATAAGCTGTGTCTGGTCAGTAAGCAGCATCACCAGTCTGTATCAATTCTGCCTAGAAGACTTACATGTTAAGCCAGGCAGAACAACTAAACAATAGTTAAAAATGACAATGAGCACAGATTTGCTGGCTGCTTTCAGTGCTTGTAGATAGGGAGGAGGGTGGAGTGATAGAAGGATTGTGTTAAACTCTAGAGCCTCTGCTGCATTTTAACTATTTAAAATAGAAAATTTCATTGTCTTCTGAAATCTATGAGATGCAAATTCCTAGGACTAAGTGTCCTCTTCAGAGTGAGAAAGATGGATCATAGCACCACTATGTGCCTGACGTGTCTGAAAAGAGATGGTACAAATGTTATGGCTGTTTAGTCAGAAACATTGAACATTTCTTTTAATTAGAAGCTAAATGTATAATGAATACTAGAGGATAGAGGCTCAATTATCATATACCCTGTCCCTCTTCCCTTTCTTTCTTTTAATTTTCAACATCACTTTTGATGGATTTTGCTTAAGATATTACTACGGCCCAACCCATAGAATTAAAACAGTAAGTTTCAGATTAATTTTCCCTTATAAGTCTTGCTTTAGTTTGTATTGTTGGTATATGGGCCTTGTCACAGGAGGGAAGTCAGTAATGGGTACTTTAGCAGCTTTGGCCAATTGCATTTGTAAGTGTATATTTTATTTTATTACCATGTTTTTTTCTTGGGGACTTGAAACAGTCTCCCACACAATGAAACACCACACTTGTTATCAGTTGATTTCTGTTGAATAGTGTTGCTGATCTTCCTCTGGCCAATAGAAAACAGAGAACAGAAAATGCAGCATCAGTATATTGGTGACAATGCTTTGCTGACAGTATTTTCACATTTTGCTCTTCATGCTTTTAGATTATAATTATCTTTCATCATAATTCAATTAATAACTACTTTTAAAATAAGAAACAGGAAAAGCAAAATTAAATTCTGCCAGAAAATTCATTGTATTTGAAGTCTGTTATAGTTTATCATCTTTTACACACATTTCCATAAGCAAAATTCAGCTCATGCTGATCTACTACTTGGTTTCATCATGCCAGAGGATTTCACAGAAGAGTTTCCCATTGCTTGAGTGTCTGTCATAAATATAAGGGAGTTGACTATTGTTGTCCTAAACCTTCTGTACTTGTAATCTGTCACAAAATCATGAGATAGTTTTACGCCACTGACAGCCTTTGTTTCAAAGATAGCAAGGACTGAGGTGGAAGTGCAAAGACAACACTGCATATGGAAACTTGAAAAATGCTTTCTTGAACTATTTGTAAACTTGCCTTTTAGTGGATTTTCAGCTCAGTTTTTGAAAAACAGCATTTAATAGATAGTGAAGTAGGATACGTTTGCTAGAGGAAAATGTATACAGATGTTTCTGCATATAAAGATAATGCCCTCTGTCTAATAGCCTTTGTGAATTGCCTCTAATAAACACTCTTGGGGTTAATAGCAAAACCTGTATTTATCCAAGCAACCTAACCAAGCAGGTAGAATTCTATTTCTACAAAAAGAAACTTACCTTTCTCTAAAATACTGTGCAGACCAGCAGTGCTCTGGTTCTCTGGGAGCATTAAAGCAGTACTCAAGACCAGAACCTGGGACTATAATGAGCACAGTGTGGATTTAAAGAGTAAACCAGATTTGAGAGGGGAATGGAAGCATCGCTCTATCACATCTTGTTCCTATGAGAGTCAACATACAAATGCTCTCACAAGCAGGGAGTTAAGCTGTGCTGAAACAAAAGTACTCCCAGTTTCCTGGAACCAGGGGCTGCCAGTGAAGTGAGTGCAGGCTGTGAGCTAACCTGCTTGCAAAATGCTGTTGCCATTTCTCCTTTCACCTCAGCCTACAGTGTGGTGAGTGTGTTATGGTCTGATACTGCATTCACTGCAGAGCTTCTCATGCTCTTTGCCTTAAAAACATGTCAGGAGGGTGCTGCTAGATGGGTTAAATGCACGTCTGGTCAGGTGCCAGGTTTAAATGTGGCGCTTGGGTCCATTTCAAAGCAGGGCTCCAGCACCATCCCTTCAGATCATGGCTTTGTGTGCTCAGGCACAGAGTGAGGCTCTTGACAAGCCCCAGCATGAGCCATCCCTATAAATGGTGCCTGGCTCAGAGCAGCCTTCCCATGAGGCTTAATAAGTAGGCATGAATAAACAGATGAAACAGATGAGACGTACTCTGTATTACAGAAGTACTCAAAGATTGACTTCCATGAGTAGGGAGGAGAAATGATCTTTCGCCAGGACTAAGTTAGGGCAACCATTAGCAGAAATTTATTTCACACTAAGACCTCAGACAAGGGCATAGTTACCAAAGATGCAAAGGAATGTATCTGTGCTTATTGGCTGATTTTCTCAGTAATGAGCAGTATGTGAATTTAAGATAGGGATTTCAGGAATAAGGCAATGTTGGTTTTATGGACCAGATACATTTTTTTTTAAGTTCAATTTTATTTTTTCTCATGGGTGAAGCTAGGATCAAAGTAGCTAATGTGTAATCCAGACATCTGTACTGATGTAATCGTTTAGGCTATCATCAGAAAGAAAAAAATGTTGATACATGTATTGTGAAAAGTCAGCAAATTATAAGTTTTACAGTGAGGGATCTAAAGAAAGTTGAATTAGGAGCAAGTGCATAATCAAAAATAAAGCAGTAAATCAGGAAATTTGGTTTATGCACTGTTTCTAATTGTGAATAAAATCTGTCCTGCTAAAAAGAGTCACAGAAGTTATATGCTTATATCCTAGCTGAATTCCATCATGGTTGTACAAGTCCTCTGAGAACCTGTTTTTAGTAATAGACAAGGTTGGCAGCCCAAGCTATACACATATCTGTTTGCAGGAGCATGGCAAATCTGCAGTTTGCATCACACACTGGATTGAGCATGTTCTAGAAAGCCTAAGGCACTGTCTCTGAAGAAAACATTCATATGGATTGTTTTAGAATGATTTTCAGGTTTAATTTAGTTAGTTCCTTTGAAAATAGAAACTTACTTTTACTTCAGTAAAAGTAGACTGACTGGAGTCTTACCATAAAGTTTTTTTGACTGCATAGAAGGATAGTGAAATTTGTGGTGAATAGTTCTATGCCAAATTCTTGTAAGGCTTAACAAATCTTGTTGGCCACCAGAAGACAGAAAAAAATATCTGCATGAAACAAAAATGGATCACTAACTTAAGTGTCAGTTGACTTGAAGCAAGTTTTGTTTGCCTGCCTGACAAGCACATACATCATATGGAAGATTCATGTTTGCTTGTATTTGTGTGGTCTGGTAACAACTGAAATATAAGATCTATAGCAGCAAGTTCTTGGTAACTTTCCAGATTGTGAACTGATGTGAAACCTGAGGTGTTGTGCAAAACATTAGAAATTATTTCAAATAGGATTATGAGTGTAGTCAATGCATGTAAAAAAGAAGTGAAACAAAGACATTGCAGTGAAGATGGATTTTCTTTGCATGTTTAGAAGTTACTTTTGTCAATTCTATTGCCCTGGGAAATATACTGACATCCTCAGTGCTAACCTATTGTCCTTCTAATTTAAGGCTGTAATCTGTATTTCCAAACCATGCAGAAAATACCACCTACCTTGGTCACCAGGGCCACCAAGCATGGGACATAATATAGTTAACTCCAACACTTTCAACATTACACAAGGCATTCACTGGATTGGAGTCATCTTGACACCAACATATGTCAAAGAACATTATATCCTTGTGACTTTATAGCAATTCCATATACTTCACCAGACTGGTAAGTCAAATATGGATTCAGGCAGTATCATTCTTCATGAAAAATTAGTGAATGAAATTTAATTTAATTTTAAAATTCTTAGGACAAATACTATTTTTTTTCATAATACTTTAATGTAAAATTGTAAATTTCTTTGTTAAATCTACATAATTTTCTGTTTCTTTTTTTCTCAGCTTCTCTATCAGGGGTCAACTGTCCTATCAATTTCCTAATGCAGGGAACAGGCTAATAGACTCCTATAACAGTAGTTCCTATCATTTTTCAGTTTATAAGTCTATTTCTTTTTTTTTTTTTTTTTTTTTTTAAAGGAGTTACTTTCTCTTATTGAGTCAATGCAAGGTACAATCAGTAGATATTTCTTGACAACGTTTTGTGGATTTCTCAGAAACAGTCCGTAGACCATCAACAGATACAGTTCGAAACTACCACTATATAGAAAGAATACTGATGGTGTGAATAATACTACACTTGAATCCACTACCATTTATTTTCATATGCTAATACTTATTCTTGCATGTTGGAAAAAAATCAGTTCTGCCATGAGGTCAATTGGAAAATCTGATTTCTCCCAGTTTGCAAATTAAATGATATTATAACCTGGTAAATTTGCTGGTTTGTGTTTTGGTATCTGCAGCAGTGCTGATGATTGCCTAGATTACAGTGTGTTTGTATGTCCTTTTGAATCTATCTCTGGTCACATGTAATGAAATGAAGAATTCCTCAGAGCTCTAGAGACCAACCACTTCATCAAATAACATCACTAGAGATCCCAAACACAGAGATGTGCAAAGCAAATATCATCAGGTTCCTCTGGTGATTTTTCTTCTTATTTGCTGAAAGTTTATCATAGCCAAATGTTTAGGTGGTTATATATAGGCAGGATGTGGGGAAGACTTTCCATGTACTTCTGTGGGGACAGAATTTCACTTCTTAAATCATAATTTGTATAGCCCTGAAGATATTCACTGACTCATACAGAATTCTGAGCCTGGAGCGGTAGTGACTGAGCAAGGATCTATGTAGATAGATTACTATGACAGGAAGTCAGGCTGTGGATTATCTTTTTTGGCTTTCACAGCTTGTGAATTTCAAAATAGGTGTGCAGTACAGAGGAAGAAAGTTAAAGTACCTTTAATGCCACTCATTTAAAAGAACTGTTCAAAGTAACATTAGAGGTGAGATTATTTTGTATGACGTGGATCTGTCAAATTTTACCAATGCTTGTTTTCCAGGAGGAAATAGTGACTCCAAAATATGGCTTCAGACTTGCTACTTTAGATTTCAAATTTTTTCCACCTTCTCTTTAAGTAAATAAAAATTAAAAGTTTGCACAACATTTCACCACTTGATTGTTACAAAAATCCAATGATCCTTTCAATCCAATCCTTTCTTGTTTGTTGAAAGCTAGGACTGGAGAAGGGGGTGGGTGGGGGGGAAGACTAACCATTCTTTTTTTGACTGATACTGTGAATCTTATGTTTGCTTCTCATTTTATCTTCTGCCTTTGCACAATGAAATGTAACTGCATTGGGATGAAAGTTTTGAGAGAACAGCCTGAGATCCACTGTCTTACAGAAACTGAAGTGGCCACAGAAACTTTGCTTGTCCCCCTGCTCCCTGTCCATAAGCAGTCAAACTTCCCCTTGACCCTACTGAGAGTTACCTATCACTGCAGCTCAGCAAACTAAACAAAAATTTATTGAAGTACTTTGTAAGTGAGACACATTCTGGAAGGGCTTGCAGATTCAAACAGTTGGGAGCGTACATCTGGGCTCACCCATGTCTACCTAGCTGGGAATCTCGCCCCACATCTTACGCTAACTTGTTTAGGCATTTCTCAGGAATGCAAAGAGGTCCTGACATTTGATGGAGAAGTTTAAACAAGTTTCATGAAGGTAATTATATAAATAGACATAGAACCAAGTACTGGAAGCAGACTTATAAAAAAAATATTATTTCTATGACCAGTGGCTGGGATTTATTTTGATGGTTTGACATATGTGATTGAATTTCCTGGTATCTAGTAAGATATGGGACACTTGTGGAAACAGTATCTTAAAGATCTTCACTCCTTTGAAGTTGTCTGGGGAGTTCAAAATTTATTAAGAATACACATAAATGCATCACAGTTGCTTAGCAGTCCTGGGTAACCACACAGAGAGAGGGACAAAAGTTTCAGACTTAGACACTTTAAGCCGATTATCTTAAAACACGTTCCAATGCTCTAACCATTTGAACAGCAGGCATGACTGAGTAGTCTTCAAGAAAATCAGGTCTCCTCTTGTGGTGCCTACCACCACAAATGTGAAATCTTTTTTCCAAAGCATAATTCACATTCAGTGATTGATTTTATACCAAAATATCAAAGCTCAGCTTGCCAGAGAATGCTGATAATAGCATCTTTCAGAGCTTTCCTCCAGATGAAACATCTGTCCCCCTGCTGCTGTGCCAGTGTGTATAAAATACACTATCACTAGTTCGCAAATGATTTTTATTGTGTAAAATGAAACCAGAAGTCTGTTTTGGTTTAGATTATTATTTCATTTATTAAGTACAATTTCTCAAACAGTTTAATAAATAAGAACTAGCTTGTGATTATATCTGAGCTTACTGTTAGTGCTGTAGGGGAACAGTATCACAGGAGTTCTTCAAAATTCAGTCTGTTCAAACTGCTTAGGATCTTATTAAAGTAAAACACAGAATTGCAGAGGTATCTGTAATGGTTACTTAGCAACTCTGGTGGAAGAAATGTATTGTTCTAAATAAAAACCTTATTATTGGTCTTTGGCTAGAAGCAATCATATACTGTTAAATTGTCTACATATTTTTCATAACACAATTACACAATTTAATTGGAAGATATATTAAAAATAAAAGAAAGGGGGAAAAAAGGAAAACCAGTTTCTTTTCTGTACCTCTCTTTTCCTTCCCCATTCTGAAATACAATGATGAGTTTAGGTTAGCAAGTAAAACGTGGATTCCTGCTCTGTTCAATGCACCATCTGCAAAATTATGACACAGTTATTTTGGAACGTTAATGTTTCTCTTTTTTTACCCTGAAAAATTGAGAAACTGACACTAGTATGGGTTTCTTCAGTGTTAAAACTGCAAACATGAGGGTGTGCAAGATGTGCAATTTCTATATACATAACTTGAAGGGACATCCTTATATCCAGTCATTTGGTGGAATATCTCATTCCCTTCCAATGGCAGCAGTGGAGCCATAGCACAGGACTTTATTGTGAAGCTGTGAAGAATAGTGTGAATAATTACATGTGGAGCACAAGATGCTTGACTTCCCTGAGTTTCATGGAGCCAAGTCTGGTTCACATCTACTAATTTATGCTGTGTTACACCCAGGAGAGTCAGAATGTTTCTCTGTCTGAGGCTGAAGGATTTCAGGAATGACAGGAGGTATATGAACAACTTTAATCTCATGAGAATACATAAGGGTTTAATGAGGACTTAAATACAACTTTCCACTATCCCAGTAGAGAACTGAAATTCAGCTTGTATGCTAAGTGCCTTGACCTTGTGCTATTCATCTTGCTCAGTAAAGAAAATTTTCACTGGTTTCACCAGCAGTAAGATCTAATTTCTAATCCTGTTGGTTTTAATTATGAAATGAACTTATGAGGAATTGGCTGGATGTAGCATTTTTGTGCTTCAGCTACGGCACCTCACAAGCAGCTTCCATGTTTACATCTCGTGCATTAATTTGTAAATAGTTCTAGATCAAAATCTCCTCCTACGTCTTGTTAAGCTAGTGGAAATGACTGTTTTTCTCCATCCCACAGGCCTGAAAAATCAATGAGCAGTTAGACCATAACAGCATTTCCAGAAGATCTCTGCCACAGTTACCTTTCCTAGTAGCTTACAGAAAGTTTGTCAAACCAGAGTGAAGGGAATATGCTCAGCTAAGTTCTAGGAAACTGATCCCTAAAAATCCTGCAAAAGATTTTCAAGGCAACATAACTGGAGATACATAGATAAAGTAGTTCTTTTATTAGAATCTTCTAAGGTGCACACTAAAAGCATGCACACCTGTGTGAGCTAGATGTTACAGTTTTTATAACCTTCCGTAAATAATGGATGTGATATCTATAGCCAACCTGCGGTCCCATTTTCCCTGCTGCCCATCCTCAGAACTCCTCGGAACTGCCACTTGGAGCCCCTCCAAGTGCTCTGAGCTTACTCTCTTGTTTTGACTACCAGCTATCTTATTATCTCAGTTCAAGTTCTTGCAGGTGTTCTTCAAAAAAATGTGTCCTTGGCAATGTGATAATAAAGTTCAGAAATGTGTGAGAAAAATGCTTAGTGACTTCTGAATACAACCTAAAATGTAAGAAGCTCAGGAAAACTTATGCAATTCATATAACTCTATAGAAATGTACAAAATACACATGAAAATCCTTAGGCATCAAAACATTCACCAGTGCCACTATAGTCTTGGTTAAAGGTACTGAGCCAGTGACATGGGAAGATTTTTCACTTGAAATGATCCATTGTCCTCTACTCTCTGGAAGACAGCAGAACTCAGCTAGTCAGCTAAGCCTTACCTTAGGTTTAATTGGAATGCCTGATCACTCTTCTGTATCAAAGTCAATTTGTGAAGAAAAAGTCTCAAATCTCCATGACTGCTAAGGATAGATCCTATGCCTAGTATCCATTCTAGCAACATGTTAGTTCCAGTGAAATGAAACCTCTCCATAGCAATTAGCCATTTCCATTAAATAACCATATCTGCACTTCATGTTTGCCCCTTTAGCATGGACTATCTGAGAACATACTTGTTTGAGAAGGAAAGGTAGCTAGACAGAATTAGGAATTTCAAGTCATTTCATGGAATCAGATTTATCATCTGTGTAAGGAAGTGTCAATTTGGTCTCCAAAGATGAGTGTTTTATAACAATTTGGAACAAACCCACTTTAGTGCTTGACTTGGCTAATGATGGTTTCCTTGCTAAAAATAAATCATGCTTTTGATTCCTTTTCTTTTCCAGTCTTCATTCCCTCACTGAACATTAAGGAAAACTTGTCCCATGAAGCTGCCAGGTTTAAGAGTAGGAGAAGTGCAGCAAGGTTGACCTAGGGAAAGGGAGAGTGAGGTTTTAATTCATAGCGAGACTTGTTTATCTGGTGGGTCTGGCCAGACCTCAAACAACCCATAGTATGGGAAGAGTGGGTGTATTCTGCTTTACAGGGAAGGTGCTGTTCTTAGGAGTTTGTAATACAATAAGCCAAGTGTACCAAAGCTCTCTGCATATCTGACCACACTCAGACATGACATTAACTGGCACAATTTAACTGGAGGCTGCCAAGGAAGTGAGTCTACCTCACTCCCAGTCTTTGCTCAGTTGAGAACGAGTAAGCTGAGAGTGTGTGTTTAGGTGCACTTCCAAAGCAGGTTCAATGCATGCCATTGTGCAACATCATCAGCAAATCTGAATGCATTTTGAAATAAATTATTCTCTGCAACATCCCAGCAAAATTCAGTGAAAATCACAGCCATGATCTGCACAGAAGCAAAGAATTACTAGATAGAATTACTAGATATAGAATTTGCCCAACACCGTGAAATGGAAGACTGGTTTTTTTTTTGTCTACCTTGACTTGCTCCATACCTGGCTAGGTTTATTACATTTCAATAATTAAGTAGAGCTAGAAAACAACACCTTTATTCTTGGAAAAATTCTAATTTATAGATTTTGTCTGTGGTTTGCTTAATTTCTGTAAACAGGTTTGCTCAGGGAGAGGTAGACACATGACAATTAATTTGAAACCATAATCAGACTATGGAGAACACAGTACAATTATTCTTTCCCAGACTAAACAAGCTTTAAGAAATTTCATGACAGCCTTCTTCTGATGGGGCTGACTGTTATTGAACAAAAGCATTCTTTCCAAGATCTTCACAATTTCTCTCCATACCTTGTGTTGAACAGTTTCCCTAATTCTTTTATTGCTGTTCTGATTGGAATTTTGTAAGATAAATTGGAAATGTAATGAATGAGCTGCTCAGGAGCCTGTTTTCATGTTTCCCATGAGGAGTGGAGTATTTTCTCAAAAGACAGATGCCAGCTGCATTGGTATTATACTGATGGTAATCTTTTCCTTTTGTGTGTTTGCTCCTAACTACCAGGTCTTCTCAAAGGACACATTTAGAGAGGTATTCATGCACAGTGGTGTTTTTTTATTACTAATCTGCCAAGAATTGTTATGTTGTTATGGGCATATAATATATTTGTACGAGGAACAAATATCCAGTCTAATCTGAGACCTGTGGTTCAGATCAAGCACAGAACCTGACAACTTTCACTACAGTCAGACTTGGGGTTGATACAATAAGTGCAGAAGCCAAATCTATATGGAGCCTAATACAGACTTTAAGTATGAGAGAAATATTGCTTCATGTTTGATCTCAAAGGAGAAAAGCCTGTCACTTGCAAACACTGCTCTGAAGTTATGGCAGGTTTAGTTTCATTTGGACAACATTGAACTCCAGCTCCACAATCTTGTGTCAGAATAAGTAATTTCACACATAAGCAGGAACAAAAATTCCATTATAGTAATAAGGTTCTTTAATTCTTTTCTTGTGTAACAATCAACACATATTATATTTTATTATAATAATTAGGACTAGAGAAATATGCTCCAGCCAAAATAAAAGCCAAATAGGTATTTTTGTTATTAATATTATCTCATTATATGATCTGCAAAAATAATGAGTATATTCTAAATGTCTTGGATGAAAATATTGAAACTTGAAGGCATAAAGTTAGCATCTAAATTAAAGGCCTGATTTATTTTTTGTAGAATGCCAAGCTGTTAAACAAAGCCAAACCGAGTGGCGTGCCAGTAGGCTAACAACCTACCACCATGAGAACAACTTCAGATAGATTTATGGTCCCTCTGTCTGAACCTTTTCTCTTTGAAGATGCCTAACTTAACACTTCACCATGGGTGGCAGGAGTGTAAGAGGACGAGAAGCCTGCAGTGACTTTCCCAGTCCCTCTTGCAAGACAATGGCACAACAGCACCGGTAGCCTATAAGGACTTTCTTCATATTACGAAGAAGCAGACAAACTGTCTCCTCTTGTTCAAGTCACAGCATTGCTTTCTTAGGGAGTTGGTTTTTTCTCAGCTTGAAATGTTACAAATAATAAAATGGAGCATTTTTTTTCTAATATAAAGTTCTTTGGGACTGGAGGTGGTGTAAAAAGTTATTCTGAGTTGAAAGAATTATTTTCCTTTTTCTGTTTTAACTATTGGAACACAAGAAAGGAGAAATGTGCTGAAGGAAAAAAAGCTCTCAAACATTTTACTGAACAAGTAAATAGTAAAAAAAGTCAATCCTATCAAAGCAAAACAACTTTTACTTTTGGAGTCCATGTGAGTTAATTTGGTATTTTGTCTTTCTCCTGGAAACCTTAAAAATATAATTAGGCAATTTTTCATGGTAACTGTTGGACAAAATCCCCTTTACTAGCAGAAAGATTACACTACAGGTTTTTGACTAGTTCTGCTTCACATGTGGAAGATATAGCCAAGCCCTCCTTCCTATATTTCATACTTGTCAGGAGCACAGGCACTCGAGGGAGAGATATTCTTGAGTGTACTCTTTCTCTGGAAGTCATTCAAAACTGGTAGGAGGAAAATAGGCATCATGCCGTGAGCCAGCATTGTCCTATCTCTGCTTTCCACATCTGGCAGAAATCTCTTCTGCCACTCCCACCCCATCCTATTTTACGACCTCCTAGAACCTATATGGAGGGTTGTTTTATTATCATTATTGTAATCAGTTATATGACCTTTCTCCTTCTGCCCAGATTACTCCTCTGAATATTTGTTTACTAGTTCAAAGGTGCCTTCTGTACCCATCCTTTCATACCACTGAGATAACTGCATTTATACTGTCTCATAGAGGCTCAGAAAGATACTAAAGTCATGACTGTACATTGCATTGAGACATTGAGAAACAAATCAATAATAAAAACATGCTGCACTAGCATGTGCATTGTAGTTTATAACATTCCTGCACTACAAAGTGAACTGGATGAACAAGAAATACTGTACTTAATCCATCTGTGGGGTGAAATTCTGGAATTTCTCATATTTAAAATAGTTGTGCACAGCTGTT
>JAWWEV010000115.1:41116571-41134939 GCA_035583235.1 Hafferia zeledoni
AGAAATACTGTACTTAATCCATCTGTGGGGTGAAATTCTGGAATTTCTCATATTTAAAATAGTTGTGCACAGCTGTTTAGAAGTTTGTTTTAGTTAATTCAAACACAGAGTAGAGAGCGCCTATGGATCTGCTTTAATTTGCACCACCTGCCTTATTTCCCTTGCCTGAGTCTAACTCCCCATAAACCTTTGAAAGCCTGATGTTTGAAAGTTGTGCTCTGGGTGGTTGTCTAGACAATCTCAGTTATGTGGGATGTCCTCGAATCTCACCCTGCCTCAGCATGTTCAGGAGAGCTTTTGGGAGCTATTTTTGTCCACTCTCTTAGGAACACCACATAAGAAAAATAGGTTTCCTGCCAGCTGTCACAGTGCGTATATGGTTTTCTCTGACTCGCCATCTCAAGCAAGATACGGCCCTTGGAAATAATCTGTACTAGTGCCAAAAGGGATTAATCAGTTGAATAATCAAGAATATTGATAACAAAAATAACAAAGTGGTCACTTCAAACTCTGATCTCCATGCAAGCTGAAAGTCTTTCCTATTCAGAATACTCAGAGAATTAAAAAGTACTCAAATTAAACTATACACATAGAAGTGGGCAAGTCACATGGAGAAAATTTTTCACTCAGAGAAAAAAATAGAAATTTTCTCAAACTCCCTTAGCAGATTTTTTTTTAAATTATTAAATAATTCCTCAAAGCTGAACTTAATTTCAGTGCACATGGAGATGTTACAATTTTTTCACCATGTTTAGACAACAGGAGAGGTTGTAAGTGGTTTCATGGCTGTAGATAAGGGAATTAGATGAGTACAGTTTTAGTGTTGCTGCATGTGGCAGTGTCCTAGAAAACATTTAGCATGCAATGCTTTCATCAATCTTTAAATAAACTTCAGTTTCAATCTGGATATGGTTTGAACCTGACATCATGATGCACTGATGCAAATGTTCCCATTTTCAGTTGTGCTTCTTCAGTTAATTGGGGTCATATAGGTGACCTTTCTCTACAATAGTGAGACTGGCAAAAGAATGCACCTTTATGTACCATTTTTGGCTTAAAAATGAAAAATGTGTTCCTCAGAAATTCATCTCTCACTGTATTCTTTAGTTTCAAGTAAATGTTTTTTGTTTGGAGCTATTATGAGAACACTGCTCCTTCTCAGTCTTTCCAAATGAGAACCACATGCTGGTAACTTGCGATCTCTTGGAGAACAGCAATGCAGTTTCTGCTACATGATTTTGGCTGTTTGCAGTGACAGCTATCTCAAGGGAAGTAATGAAAAACTCAGAATGACAACTGTTCTATTACAAATATTATCATCTTGGGAAACAGGTTGAGGGAGAACATAATGAACAAAGGTAGTATTACCTAGCCTTCTATAAAAGGACTCTTTTCATCATGAGCAACCAAAATATATTAAGCCAACATAAGCTGTGACAATAATTTATATTCCCGAGTAGACAGAGTATGGAGCTAGAGGTGAGACTTAGATTTGTTTCATAAGTAAAAAAGGGACAAGGTGATTAAGATGTATGAGTTTTATTTCCATTCTGACTTGCAGAGGGACTCAGGGTTTCTCATTTTCACCTTCCTGAATTTGAATTTGCACATCTATTGCCAAAATTCTGTCTCCCAGAATTCTTTCCTCCTTCTCACCTTCCCCAAAATTGCAAAAATGCCAAGCATTGATGTCATATACAGGCTGCAAAACCAGAAAATACTGTGGTTGAGGTTGAGGTGCAACCTGTTACTTTTACATCCTCAAATGATGGCATTAATATAACCTTGCTAAACAGGACCTTTGTGGGAGTGCCAGAAAGAAAACCCAAATCATCTGAGTACCAGAGCCATGCTTTAAAATATAAATATTTATGTGTTATGTAAAAAATATAATTTACATATCTATTTTGAATAAGTTCTCCTCTGCCCTATGACTGTATAGTGGATAATACAATTTTCCAATAAACAACATATGTGTTGTCATGTAAGTGTGCATGCATGCATAGAAGGACATGTTTTGGTCCCACAGTCAGGACATGACAGTAATTTAATCTAAGTGCACTGGGGTTGACACTCACAACACCCTTTGAGTATTTTTTTCAAAATAGACTTCTTTCTTTGTCTTTCTAGTCAGTAAAAAACAAGTTGAAAACAACACTTACACCTGGAAAAAAATTGCTGAATCTAACTTGAACAATATTAGAAGGAAGTATATAAAATCTTTAAATCTGTATCATAAACCAGAACCACTTGAACTACCAAGTAGTTGGTAGTAGTGATGTGTTAATACTTACAGCATAGACCAGTGCTGGACAGCACAACTTGGGGATTCTGTTAAGCAACAGAAGAATAAGAGGCAAAAAGTAAGAATAATTTCTATTTGCTTTCTTGAAATGTCTTTCAAGCTCATTCAGTTTTGTTTTGTTTAAGCAGTTTTCATAAGTGGGATGAATTTTTATTGTATTGAATTAAAAGAAATTTTAGTAACAATAGTTTAACTACCCAAGACATAAGATAACTGGAATAATTAATTTAGCTTAATAACTTCTTGTGAGACCCCCATTGGCACTATCATGTAAGTAGAAAGGCAGAATAAAAACCCTAAAAAATTAAATTAAGAGAAATGGCACATAAATTTATAAATTTTCACAGAAAAAGAGAGTGGGAAAAAATTATCCGAATTTTCGGTGTATTTTCCAGAAAAGAATAATGGTTTTTGCAAAATGTGGAGGCTATCTGAAAACTTTCTGTTTAAATTAATTGAGGAAAAAGAAAAAAGGTGATCTGAAGCAGATGAAGCAAAAGCATCTGTTTTTAATGGGAACATGAATTTTCTGGTAAAAAAAATATCTTGCAAGATTAGATTTGAAGTTGTTGTCACATAGGTGTTATGGTTCAACTGCCTTGGTCTTTTCTGGCCAACATGAGGGCTACAGCATGAGATTGACTCTCTATGAAGTATACCACTTATGCTTGGAGAGACCTAATTAGCCAGTAAAGATGAAAGCAAATGAAATATCAAAAATAATGCATCAAGATGATAATTCAAAAAAAACAGTATTCAGGTTTGTTATGGGTTTTTTGCCAAAAATGGACATCAAAGTTTTGAGTAACACTTTTTGTGTCTCTTTGCACGTACAACATAACACTTGTATCCAAAAGGCCCTAGAAATGAGCACAGGGGGACTCTGGATGCTTTCTCAGTAAAGGCAGTGTCAGTGCTTTCAAATTTCTATCAGAGACTGGAAGATTATGAATAGGATGCTCAGGAAACTCTGTACAGAACAAGAGTATGTTCATGAAACAGCTCAGCTCTTCTCTACTTGACGGGAAGGTTATGACCAAGAAAAGATGGCTCTGAGCCTTTCCTTAAACTGTCTACTACAGTTGGGATTGGATGTATGCTTCTTGGCTACTTTAAACTGTTCCAGCAGTAAACCTCAGTCAACTCTGTTTTCAAGTAGGCTGCAAGGTAAAGGCTTTGTTTTAATTGACAGTGTTGTCTAGGATACAGGAAAGACAATGTGACTGGAATAGGAAGATGCAACAGACCTACAACAAAGAAGGTTACAGTTGCCTTGGCATCCACTACACTGGCTGCTGTTACTGCTGGCATTCCAAATATTTCCCCCCATTTTCCCCCCTTTCTTTTATTTTGGAAAGACTTCTTTGTAAATCTGAAACAGCTAATGACTAGGGGCACCCACAAATATTTATTAGGGCTGATAAACAATGGAAAATTCAGTGAATGATCTCAGCTTATTTTTACAAAGATGAAAAGCTGTTCATGTTTGCCAGGTCTAGAAGCCTCAGGCCATCACCATTAAAATAGTAAAGGCATCATCAGACTAGAAAGGACTTAAAAATTGTGTTCCAGACCTTGTCTCCACAGCAAAATGCACATTTTTAAAGCAAAAATATGTCTTTCAAACCACATTACTCAAGCATACATGAAAGTCACAGTGTGGGCTTTAAGTACCTCTGTCTAACAGGCAAATATAAGCCTCTGGTTGAAGCCCTTTCCAAAAGGACTTCTGGCTTTTTACCTGTGCAGATGAATAGAGGAGTAATAAATCTTTTTCTTAAATGGGCACAGTTTGTAGGAAAGCAGGGCTGCGCATGACTATCCACAGTTTTTGAAACATTTTCCAGAACCAGAGAAGGTCCCCCAAAAAGTATGAGATGAATGCTTATAAAATTACTATGCATGGAGAAAAGTAAACAGTACGATATCACAGAATATCACAGAATATGCTGAGTTGGAAGGGACCCACAAGGTTTATTGAGTCCAACTCCTGGCCCTGCACAGGACCAACCCCAAGAGTCACACCATGTGCCCAAGACTATTGTCCCAATTCTCCTTGCAATCTGTCAGGCTTGGTTCTGTGACCATTTCCCTGGGGAGCCTGTTCCAATGCCCAGCCACTCTCTGGGTGAAGAACTTTTTTCTAATTTCTAACCTGAACTTCCCTGATACAACTTCAGACCACTCCCTTGGGTCCTGTCACTGGTTACCAGAGAGAAGAGATCAGTGCCTGCCTCTCCTCTTCCCCTCACAAGGAAGTTGTAACTGCAATGAGGTCTCCCCTCAGTCTCCTGTTCTCCAGGCTGAACACACCAAGTGACCTCAGACACACCTCATACGGCTTCTCTTCAAGGCCCTTCACCATCTTCGTTGCCCTCCTTTGGACAGTCTCTAATAGCTTAATATCTTTCTTATATTGTGGTGCCCAAAACGGCACACAATATCCAAGGTGAGGCTGCCCCAGTGCAGAGCAGAGCGGGACAATCCCCTCCCTCGACTGACTGGCTGGTGATGTTGTGCCTGATGCCCCCAGGACACAGTTGGCTCTCTTGGCTGCCAGGGCACTACTAACTCATTGAACTTGCCATCATCCAGAACGCCCAGGTCCCTTTCCATGTACTGCTTTCCAGCATCTCATTCCCCAGTCTGTACAAACATCCGGGGTGGCCCCATCCCAGGTGCAGAGTGGCACTTTCCCTTGTTGAACTTCCCATGGTTGGTGATTGCCCAGTCCTCTAATCTGTCCAGGTCTTTCTCTGGGGCCTCCCTGCCTTTGAGGGAATGCACAGCTCCTCCCAGTTTTATGTCATCTACAAACTTTCTCAGTATCCCTTCCAGTCCTGCATCCAAGACATTTATGAAAATGTTGAAGAGCACAGGGCCCAAGATGGAGCCCTGTGGAATCCCACTAGTGTCACGTCACCAGTCTGATGTCACCCCATTCACTATTACCCTCTGTGCTCAACCCATGAGCCAATTGATCACTCACCACATGATGTGTTTGTCCAGTTGTGTGCTGGACCTTTTTTCCAGAAGGATACTGTGAGAGAGAGTATTGAATTCTTTACTGAAATGCAAGAAGATTACACCACCTGGCTTCTCTGGGTAAATTAAATGGGTTACCTTGCCATAGAAGGAAATTAGGTTTGACAAGCAGAACTTTCCTGTCATGAAGCCACGCTGTGACTGTGTTGTCTTTCAGGTGTTTTTAGATACCTCTCAGAATAACCTCCATAATGTTACCAGGCACTGAAATGAGACTGACAGGCCTGTGGTCCTGCTTCTTGCCTTTGAAAACTGGGACAACATTTTCCAGCTTCCAGTCAGCTGGAACCTCTCCATATTCCCAAGACCGCTCAAAAATAATCAAGAGAGGTTTTGTGATGATATCAGCCAGCTCCTTCAAACAGAAGGCAGAGAAGCACTTTAACTGGCATGGAGTATCTCCTTGGGGAAAAATAACCAATACCACTCTACTGAATCTGCCAGGGTCAGGGGGACAGCCCATGGAGGTCTGTCAAGACAAGACATGACAGCCAGGACCTGTTGCACCACCCCAACTGGTGTGGGCAGTTGGAAGCACTGGGGCAGCTCCATCCCCGGGCATGAGGCACCTCACTGGGGAGGGGACAGGTCAAAGCCAGGAGAAGATGTAGACTTGACTCAGCAGGGCTGAGGGGAACTGGGGACTGGCCCTGCTGTGGAGTCAGTGGGGCAGGGGCTGGTGCACCTGGGGGCTGTCCCAGGGCTCTGGGTTGTGGGCAGTGTCAGAGGAACCACAGAAGTCTGGGCAGGGACATGGTGTACCAAGGTCATGATTCTATAGGATATGGACTTAACAAAGAGAGCGATCACCCATAGTACAACCCAAGGAAGTAGAAGTGTCCTTTTTTTTTTTTTTTTTTTTTTTTTCAATTCAAATGAATCCTGTGTAACATTTCCAGAAGACAGGATTTTGCAGTTGAAAACATGTAACCCTGGTCAGGGAACATGACCTTTTGGGGTTATCTCACAGTCTGTGAATCTCCTCTCTTCAGTTTAAATCTGATTTCCATTCAAAAAAAATCAGGCATCAGAAACAATTAAAAAATCTCCTCTTGGTATTGTGTATGAACAGTTAGCTATGAAATAAATCCAAGTAAGTTTTTGTGCATCTATTGGCTTATGTTTGGACTTTAACCTCAATGTAGGATATTTTTAGATATAGTCCTGACCAGGATATCAGATTAGAAAACCCTAAATTAACACATAATATCTTCCAATACCATTTTTCCTCAGGTGCCAAGTAAAGACATTGCCACCTGTTTGTGTGCTTCATTTGAACAGTCTAATGAAGGAAATCAAGCAACAGCATTTACCAGCTGCCTGTAGTAGGTCTGGCTCAAATGGGGATAGGAATTAGGGAGCTTCCTCTTCACCATTACATTACCAGATGATCCTGGCCTGGGCATGGTTCAGCAGAACAGAGTTTTTCCAAATGAAACCCTCTTCTATATGGTGTAGTGCTCTGACTTGTCATGTGAGATGACACACTTTGTGCGCAATTCTGCCCAAACTTGGATAGACAAATTATAGGCACTTAGTGCAATTGCTTATGGAGCCAAGTATTTTTGAGAGCTGGTAAGCACAACTGTACTGTAGCAAGAACACTGCCACTTGCCAGAAGCTGCTCTTCAACTGACTTCTGTGTTAGCAGACTGCCAACTGGGTTAATAAGACCAGGAGCTGGAGGGCTTGAAAGCTTTTTGGCCTGTCTTCCTGCAGCAATCAGTAAAGTTGGAATTGTTACTACCTTTTGCACTATGGTAAGTTGTCGTGTTATTACAAAACTTCCACTACCTGTTAACATCTTTTTTGAAGTATCACAGGGGCTTCAGAATTATTTTTTGGAGTTTTTAGGATTCGCATAATCATTTGACAACTTGAAAAATGGTAGGTAAACGATAATAGGAGGAATAGAAAATTATGTTTAAAAGTTGGATGAGATAACCTTTTGAGGTTACTTCCAGCCCGGGTTGTTCAATGTTTGTTTCTAAAAGAAAACAGAAGATTCTTGGCAAAAGCCTACAAAGACCTGCAAATAGTATAAAAAGCCAGCTCCTCTGTGCTGGACCTTGAGGGAGAAATCAGGTTGTGAAACAAATTCTGAAAGGCCTGAAATGGAGATTTTTGTAATCCTCATGGTACCAGATCATATGAGACCCAGACAGTTTTTGTCAAATACCAAAGTTTTTATCATGTTTTCTCCTCTTGTTTTTCCTATGGCCCAGAGACTCTGCCTAGCTGCAAAGTTCAAAATTTTATCTTGCTGTCCTGGGCATTTCTAGACTGAACTTTCAAAGGGGCATGAAGGGGCATCTTCATCTGCTGTGCCTGGCAGTGACTGGGCTGCCCATTGCAACACAGGCAAGCTTGGAGACAACAGTGCTACAGCTGTCCAGGCTTGTGCATGAGACCTGGGAAGTCACTACTTGAAGCCCACTTAAAACAACTTAATGATGTAAAAGGCTTTCAAAGAGTTTTCCCAATTTCAACATCTCAACAGTACATAATGAGTCAGTTGAACTTTTTTCTTTTTGTTTTGTTTTGTTGGTGAATAAACAGTTAGTTGTCTCTTTTGTTTGTGTGGGTCTGTCAGACTACAAGGATAGGGACTTTGTTATTCTTGTATTATTTTTAATAGAGCAAATGTGAATGTAAATCCATCAGGAAAAAACCTGTCATACTGTATTAATGTAGTACCTGAAATTACTTAAATCTCATCAAATGAAAGTGATTAGATTGCACACTGACTGCAACGTTGCTAGAATTGTGTGTATTTAGTGTCTGTGAGACTAGGAAAAAACCTGTAATGATGTTCACACACTTAAAATGTTACTGTGGAAAAAAAAATATGTTTTTGTCTTCTGTCAAGGAAAGGAATGGAAATAATGAACTAAATCTGTAGTGGGAAAGACTGGTTTGCCACCACAAAAGCCTCTCCATTAGCAGGGACAGTGAAGTGCTAAAGATTGCAGAAGAGGCTAGTGCATAGGGTGTTAATGAGCAGCATGCATATGTTGTAGCCAAGAATCAGACATGAGTGATTCTCAGCTGGGTGAAGGGATGTAGCAAACACCACCTCATGTTTCCTTTTAGCCTCTTTTTCACCATTTTATGATTTTTTTTTCAGACTATTAGAATTTAACTTTTAGGGTCTACTGAGATTTTTATTTCCCTGACCTGTCACCCAAACAAGCATATCTAACTCTAACCCCAGTCTCCAGGTCCTGATACTTATTGCCTGTTGGTATATGATCTTGTTCCAGAATGGCATTCCTGACTTTGTCTCCTGAATAACAAGTAAATATCATCAATGCAGAACTCTCCAAAAGTTTGTGTAAACAGAGTTTTAAGCCATTAATTTTTTATCTTTCCTATCACAGAGTGCTAGTTTAGATATGGCACCAGCTGGGGCAGTAGAAGAAGGGGAAGAGTGCTTTGGATGAAATACAAGCACATGGAAAACAAAAAGAGTTTTGCTATTAATTTTAATATAGGCAAAATTAGTGTTGCTTGTCCAAAACATGTTCACTTTCCTCTTATTTCTACAAGTAGTATCTCTTCTTAAGAATGAATAACCTTAGATTAACTTTGTTGGTCTCTGTTATTTTTATCATGATGCACTGAAGAAGGCATAAGATAGGCCTCTCTCTTCCTCTCAGACTTTCCCTTTCTGGATTCACCTGGTAGTTTTTCAACCCAGCATATTCGAGTCTTTTATTAGAACTACATTATTTCATTGTATTTCCCTGAATAGTTCTGGTTCCACTGCAAAAGGTGTCAGTGGTCTTTTTGACTGTTATTTTTTATGTCTTTGAAGACAAATGAAGTCTTGGGACACAACAGTGGAGAAAATGTACCTTTGGTCCAAAACCTACATGCAAGATATTTGTCCTTCATGTACAGCCTAAAGCTTGCAGTTTTAAATACAGGTTCTCTATTACAAAGCACCATTTTTTGATGAATTTAGCGCGTTGTTGTCTGAAAAAATCTGATCCTTGACATCTATACACACACACCCTAAAAAAGTGGGTTAACAGAAAGGCAGTACCTCCATAAAACGATAGTGGAAAGATTATCAGATGAGGAAGGACGGGACATGTCCTTTTTCTTCTTTCCTCCAATTTCCATGGTGTTTTTTATCATTCCGAAACCATCTCCATAAATACATCAATTACAGGAAACTGTGGATAGACAAGATGTGAACATGGGCCCCAGTGGTTCCCATAGCAGACACAAACATGTATATGCCCAGCATTATATTATAAAGTATTTTAGACCAGGTTAAATTCTTTTCCTCCTCTCCTGCATTTACTGATATCTGGTCTTTGACATCACTTGACCTACAGTCCACAGTCTGTGCCTGGCTTTGTTTATCCCTGGCTCATAGCCACCTTTGTTTTGTTTCAAGGTAACATTGAAACAGAAATGCTGAGATAAGCAGGGATAAGAAATTCTTTGCTCCATTCCAACACCCCTGTGAAATAATAAAAACCATTACAGTACTTTCTGTACATTTGGCTAGGCTATAACTAAGACAGGATGTTATAATATTGACTACCTTGTCCTACTGGAATACTTTTCATATAGCAATTTTAAACCACTTCATACAATTAAGTACCTTTTTATGAAGCAAGAAGATTGACATATAAAGGCTAAGGCTGAAGAACAAATCAGCTGAAGTAACAAGAGTCAGACAAGAACAGTGAGAATAGACCACATATTTCCTAACACAGCAGCAACCATTCTTATGCACAGTTTCAGGACTGGTTGAATTACTTTAGTTGTGTTGGTTTTAATTTGTTCCCTGTTATGGATGTGCATTGCTCTGATTCTTGTCATAATTTTACATGTTAGAAGGAAAGCAGTTTAAGCTCAGTATTACAGACTGAGAAGTGTACATTTGCATCTCAAGATCAAATCCATGTAGCCACAGCTATTAAAATATAGCATATTTTTAATGATTTTGACACTCTTATAGACAATTAACTGTTAACAAGCAAATAAAGAATGATATTTCCAATCTGTCTTGGATCTTCAGCAATAAACCACCACTCCTTTCTATTCACAACTCTTATGCATTACAAAATAAGATTTTTAAGTACTTTTTATCACTGCAGAATGTGACCAGAATGCTCCACTTCAACAGCATCCAAATGATTGTGGAATAAAGAAGCTTTTGTTTCAGAATAACATTTATAATGGATATTATTACAGAAGAGGTTTTTACACAGTCTCTATTTGATTCACTTTTTTCATACAAACTGTAGATTGATTTAGTTAAATCGATATTCAGACTTTGTGTACACCACATACCAAGCTTTTATCCTCAAAATAAAATGTATTCTGGAAAGAAAAGGGAAAAAAAAAAAAATTGGACTGACTAGGTTATATTAGCCAGGAGATTTTAGTCTGTATGTATTTCTATTTCACCTTTCAGATTGTCTATTTGTAAATAAGACATGACTTAGCCAATTCTGAAAATATTTTTCAATTTAGGAATAAATATGAAGTAATGTAGCAGAAACTTATAGCTATTTTTTTTTTTTAAATTTTATTATTATTTTGTTGTTGTTGTTGCTTGGTATCCAGTTCTGGTTTTACCTGGCTGATTCAGGAATCCTATGGGACTACTTTCTTTATAAAACATGATCTGTGATTTCTCCTCCTTAGTAACTACATTAGCTTCAGAGGTGTGCTTAGGAGAATAAACAACTCAGCTTTTCCAGACCTCCAAATCTGACATATTCTGTGCTTTGGGCAAGTTGGTCATGTAAGTGTTTATTTTATTATACCTTGTTTTTTCTGTTATTAACTGTTAGCTATAGAAGAACATAAGACTGTGGGTTTGGTCTGTTGCTCTTTTTTTAATATAAACAGTCTTTTGATAATCATGCTTTGCCTTCCGTGGGCTAGGGGTACAGAAGAAAATTAAACAAAACAAAACAAAGAAACCACACCAATGAACAAATGAATAATGAAACGCATGACCTTTTCTGTATGGAACGAGCTGCAGACAAGTTCATTAATTAAATCATCCAACATGAAATTTAATAGATAGCAACATTTAGGCTAGTGGTAGTTTCTCACATTATTTATCTTCCTTTAAAGCATTTAAGCATTCTCAGAATCCCTTTCTTTCTGACTAGTGATATTTTGAATAATACTTTCCAAATGACACGAAGTTAACTTTGGAAAACAAGCCTGGATCAGCGTATGAGCCAGATATCCCTCCTAAATTTGACTCCAAGGAAAATACAGACTTCTGAAGGGCCTTCATCTACCAGAGCACAAACACAGGCATTTAGCAGGGACCAGAATGTCAAGCATCTTACTGGAGTAAAGTTTTACGTCAAATAAAGTATTACTGTTCCTCAAGTATCTCCATAGGACTTGCCCTGAGAGTTAAATGCTGGTGGCAATGACAACCTATCCTGGAGGCTTGCTCAGGAGCAACTGGGTGTGTAAAATTTCCATACCATTTGCCAACCGAAACATGAAGGAAAAAGTGCCTACTTGTATGGTTAAGAGAAGGGGAGAATCTAAACCAGCATGGAAAAGAAGCAAACAGAAAAGAACATTTATCTGAATTAACTGGTCATTGATGAAGACAAGTTTTACTTGTTGAATGGATGAATTGCTGAAGGCAGTGGGAAGTTTTAATTTAGTGGGTAGATAATTTAGGGTGAAGTAGATTTTTTTTTACTTATACCTAAGAATTTTTGCCCAAACCAATAGGAACTATTAAGATTTGGAGGCATTTGACATGTCCAAGAGTGCCATTTTTGAGGAAACAGCATGTTATATGAAGACCTGTGAGAAGGAAGAATCCCTGAGACTTTAAAGGAAAAAAAACCAAAACACAACCCCCAAAAAAAGATTATGAGCTTTTCATACCAGTTGTGCAGACACAAATGGGTTATACCATTCAGAAGAGTTTCAGATAAGGATACAATTCTTCAGATGAATACCAAATCTTGTATTCTTTTCTATGAGGAAATTTCAACAGCTGTCTTTCCACTCATATTCTTTGTTCTAGCATGGAAGAAGCCAAAAATTCTGGAAGAGTTATTGCTGTATCTCAGAGATCCATGGAGATAGACACCAGCTGCTGGGGCTCACTGGCTCTGGCTGGTGCCTGAGGAACATATTTTTGCTTTGAGTCTCTCTGTTCCTCCAGGAGATTCCTACAGTATTTCTGCACCCCTTTTTAGCCTCTGTGTGGCTTTTTAGGGGAGTCCTTGCAGCACACACACACATACACACACACACAAAAAAAAGTGGTATTCCAAGTATAGGTCAGCACCTCCTTGGCCAGACTCATTGTCTGTGTAGGGAGAGCCTTAAACACACCCTCCAGCACATAGAGAATCTTACAGGCCTGAGCATGCTGATCAGGTTAGCATGCCAATAGAGACGCTCGGCAAACTCTCTGCAGTCTGTCTGCAAGAAGAAGGAAGCACACCATGCTGAAAGGCACTCTTAATTTTTTTGCCAACTTTGCCACTTTTTGCCCTGCTATCAGACCAAATCCTCACTGTCAACTGGGACTAAAGTTCAGTTGCCTGTGAAGAGATGTATTCAGTGTCCAGCTGAAGTGGGACTTGTAGGAACTTCCTGTCTTATGCAATGGATGCCTTCAGGCAGGAGCTTTGAATGTTGTCTACCCTTCTTTCAAAGGGTCACTGCCAGATGACCCTGCTGCAAAGTCCCTCTAGCTACCTCCAACCTGCAGAGAAGACAGTTGGTCTTTGTATCTGCCTCAGATACTGCCTGGTGCTAATATTATTCAGGTGATTTAGGGAGTCAGGTTCAGTTATGCATCTTTTGTAACACTGTGCAGAAGTAGGGATTAATGAACTCATGCTAAAATGTTTCTAGTTTTTCAGGAGTTCTACATTTGAATTGTTCAGTGCAGAGGTTTACAAAATAGCAGTTAGCTTGTCAGTTCTATTTGTGCCCTTATTCTTTCTGAGTCTTTAGACCCTTTCTTCTACTGTCTCTATTTTTCTTCTTAATGGTTTCTTCATACTGTTGCTATTGTTACATTGGCTCAAAGGTAATTTTTCCTGGCAACACAACCTTTTATTTGGGGGCTTATACTATTGTTGTCTTTTGAAAGGATTTTCCATTCTGCCTGGTAATTTTAATCTTTTTCAGTTTTTTTTTTTTCTTTTCTCTTTCATCAAGCAAAGACCATTCTGTTATGGCTAACTTTCTTGAGTATTGTACTGAAAAGAAACAATAATGCAGATTATATATATCTAAACACGTGTATCTTATATATATAAGATTCTCACACATATATGTATGCAAAATACTTATAGGTAAAATGTATACATATGAAAACCACATACAACCAGGCTAGGAAAATATCAAGGGAAAGGGGACCTGCAGCTGATTTTGTGCAGGCCATAAAAAATTACTGCCTCCAGTCCATTATTTCAGAGTTGTGTCAACAGCAGGATTGTAAATGCCCTGTTCCTTGTTTGAGCCAGGGACTAGCAAAGAACAGCTGTGTATATATCTCCTAAACCAGAACTGTTCGTTTTCCTTGAAAAGGTCACTTCTTGGTGAAAGAGCTCGGGGGAAGAGTTAGATGTAGCAGTAACCTCCAACTGGGAGTATGCTGTATGGGAAGCACTGAGGGAGGAGTGGGGTGGGTGTAGTGAGCTGGCAGCTGTGAGTGGGAAAAGTCCACCCATGTACCTAATACAGATGCAGCCAGATGTGGAAGGATGCCCATCACCAAAATACCCTATCTGCGCTACTAGGCCAAGAGGAGACATGGGATGACTAGATGTTACTGCAAAAGTGTGAGACAAAGCTGACTCTTCATCCCAGTTTCATGGGAAATGGGTCAGAGCTAATGCTTTCAAGTCCCAGAAAAGTTTACAATTCAAGTACTTTAATAAGAGCTTAGATTTTCCCTGAAGTCTGAGCCACCCAGCTCCCATTGAAAACTCTAGCCAAGACTAAATGGATTTTTTTCACCAGACTGAGCATTCAGACATTACAATGACACTTGGAATAAATCCTAATAACATTGGGGTAGGGCAGGGGAGGGGAATGTGGTTTTTAAGAAATCACTACTTAGTATCTCTTTGAAAAAACAAATCATATCTACAATACTCATTCAAAACAATGTAATTGCAATAAACTATTCAAGCTCTTCCACCTTGTACTCAGTTATGGGTGGCTTTTCTACACTGAAATTGCAGAAAAGTATTTATGAGGACAGGTTTCAAATTCCAGCAGATCTTTTACCTCTCACTTTCTGAGTCACTTCAGAAATATTTGATATTGTAAGCAGAGTTACAAGATTAATATTCCTCATTTATACACTGATTTAGCTTGAAGCATGAAACATCCTAATAAAGTCTTTATGACTCCTCATGTATTAGATTATTCATATGTGGAGAATCATCAGGGCCAAAAAGTCAGGAAATATGTAAGTTTGGTGTCTCTACTTCCTGTGTCTCTGTAAACATTGGTTTGTTTCACAGGCAGATTTTGAAGAAAATAAGTAAAACCCATTCACAATTGCTAATTGAAAGTAATTCTGGTGACATAAATCAGTCTATATGATGCACAGAATTAAACTATTATGAGTGCAATTGTTTTTTATAGTAGATTTGAAGGGAGAAACTATGACTGCCCACCAGAATAGCTCTTCAAAGCTCCCTCAATGCACTGGAGAAGTGCACTTTAGGCTCAGGTTGCCTGGGATTTATTCCTGTCTAGACTACTGACTTTTCAATTTGTACTATTGCATCTTGGTGTACATTGGTTTCCCACATTGTAAAAAAGAATGAAAATATTTGTCTCCCTTTGTAAAGTCACTGAGGATGCACTGCTGGAAAGTATCCTTTGAGAATGATGCCTTATTACTGAGTTCATTCACATGATGGTAATTGCAGGACTGGGATTACAGATGCTTTATTGGGTATTTAAATAATCATAAAAGCCTGAACTGTTTCTGACTTCTACTTCCCTTATCTGCAAACAGATTCTGAGTGTAGTTTCAAGGATTAGTATTGCCTATGTGGGATTGGACTTACTTTCAGCAAGGCCCTACACTATCCATGAAATAACTGATTATTAGACATCTGTGTGCTGACTTGCTCTCTTGTGATATATTATTAGAGGTTGGTGCTTAAGGGAGGGGTGCAGAGTACAAACAGCATTCAACCAGCATTTCTGATATGGCCCCGTATATCCACCACTGAGCCAACACGAATAATTTTGTCACAGGTCATACTTTTTTTTATGTATTTCTTACAGCATTGAGGCGTGCAGCTCTGTGATTACATCAAAATCGTTGCCATCAGCCTTCAAAAACAGTGAGTTCATTTGCAAATAAAAGCTTGCCAATATGAATTTAAAACATCAGAAGCTGGGAACAACGAATATATCCCATTGCTTATATTGTTCCATCAGGACATGGAATATCTGGGAACTATTTCAAGGTGTCCCAGTAGCTTTCTGTGTGATTCTCAGCCCATCAATCAAGTTTCAGAGACATGTAACCACCTAACACCCAACAAAATCCAGTAAAGAATGAGATACCTAATCCAGTTTGGAAATCTGGTCTTTGTTTCTTGGGTTCAATTCCTTTCTGCAAAGTGAGGATTGCAGACCATTTATGTTTACCATAGTTTGGGAAAGGTTTAGGCACGAGGCCTAGCAAGGTAGAAGTCTTACAGTAATAGAAATTACATGCAATTACTAGAAATACAAAAGCTATTTACTTAATTGACAAAAATGTGTTCACCAGTATATGCTTGTAAAAGGGAAGGTCGCTGCCAGTATATGCTGATAACATGAAGGTCAGTCTTCAAGGTGAGGAGCAGTCATGTGAGGAGACAGAGATTCCATGTTTCCCCAAGCACTACTAGCGCTTCTGCATGTGAGGAAGTGGGAGATGCCCCAGATCCTGTGTTGTCAGAGGACAAGTCAGGGGCAACCGGATCTTAATCTTGGCCAGATGCTGTTCACAAGCATTCTTTCCCCTGACATTTTCATGTTTTTCTTTACCAGTTGTATATGAGATCTGAACCCTCTTTCTGCTGTTCTCATTTTATGAGTAGTGAAAGATACTGTTCCCCTCCATTTTTGATCCCACAAAACTGTAACCAAAACCAAGGACAAGCATGTCTTCTGCTAGAGTATGATGTATTGTGTATCATATCATTATCTTTTGGGTTTTGCTAGCTAGCAAAATAATAATAATACTCAGCACTGACATAGCAATTACTTCTCGGAGCCCATTGTAACCATTGGCTAGGTCAGTGGTTCCCAAACTACAGTCCATGCCCTGGAAGTGGTCTGCAGAGAGCTGTTGCTTCATGCTGTTGTATATCCGTGTTTACCACTGGTGCATTAGTCTGAATACAGCTATATATCTGTTCAGTTCGGTGATGTAGAGTAGCAGACAGGAATGTTGGTGCATGAAACCAGATGGGACCATGTGCCAAATTGCACGGTGTTGGTAACTTGACATCTGGAACAGCAACAGTTCTTTCTTATACACCACAGTAAAGGAACATTAGTTCTCACAAGAATGAGTTTTCCAGTGGCTTCAGGGATGTAGTGTGACCAGGCAAGTGAATAAAAATGGTCTCTAAGAGGGCATGCAGGTGGGCTTCTACTGGTGGTTCTATCTTCTGAAGAAGTTGGAATAAGGAAAAATGTACTAAATCTAGAAAAACATTTCATGCAAATACAAAATTTTGCATTAAAGGATTACTAGTAATTTATTTTTAAAAGGCTTACACTTGTAAAAATAATTACTTTATATTTCTGCATATATCCATCTGGAACAAATACTCCAAATTGGGCCTTTCTAACAGCAGAGTCTGTTCTAACAACCAGGACACAGTTGCTCTTAGTCACCCTGACCAAAATAAAACATCAGTGCTGCGTATAAGTGGAATAGCTTTGACAGCCTGAAATAAAGGCTCTCTACTAGCACATGACAAACCTTGGTGAAAAAAATATTGCTGCTCTTGATCACAGAACACAGACGAACCCAAGTCACCTTAACTGTAACTATATAAGGGAAGAAGGGAGAACACACCTATTCTGTGCCTTGGTTGTTTTGCAGCTTGCATCTTTGGCTTTTATTAGGTGTGCCCAGAAGAAAATGCATTTTATTTCCAGAGGATATAAACAATATGTAGGGATAATTTTTTCTGCTGATCTTTCCAGATAGCTAAAAAGAAACAAACAAATTAAAAAATTAATTCCCAAATACATTTAAATTTTTATTTGGCTGCCCCAAAAGTTCTGTAGGTCATGTGACTACATCCACATAGCAGATGCCATTGTTTAGGGTTGATAACATTTTAATTTTCATCAAATGTTCTTTCTCCTCTTAAGAAAGAACACACAAGATTGATCAAACAGGCATAGGCAAGGGTGGGCACAAGCTATGAACCTTGATCATCTGTGCTGTGAAATTGTTCAAACAGCTCCTGGGATATAACTAGGCACAACCAGGAGAAAGCCCAGGCCAGCAACCACTAGCAACAATCTGGTTGGGTGTGGCCAACCTGTTTTAAGAAGTATAAAAGTGGGTAGTCTAACCAGTTGCTCTGAGAGTCAAAAAATGGGACCTGGCTGGATTTAAATTTTTAGTACACATGTAGCTACAAAGGTTCTGCAGGTCCAGGGAACAGGAGGATCTTCAATTCTCTGTCACCTAGATGTGTCAAAACATTTCAGATCAGGCTGTGTCAAACCAGGCAGGGCTCTGGACAAAAAGGCTGAGTTATGCCCTCAAGTGCTGTAAGTACAGACAATGCCAATCAAGAAATTAAGACCAGAAGAGTAAAAGAAGTGTATGAAAACAAGAACTTCAACTGTGAATTTCAACACATCTTAGGAAGAGGTGCTCAGGAAAATTTTCGTGTGTGTGTCCCTGAAATTTATTCTTTTCCACACTGTCTTGGGTTGAGCTGGCAAAATGCCAACTGTCCGAGACAGAGTGAAAAGGGTTCTTCCCCCCCCCCAACCAGCT
>JAWWEV010000115.1:41136045-41149806 GCA_035583235.1 Hafferia zeledoni
CAGTCATGTCTGCTATACATAAATACCAGTCCTAAGTGGGCAGGGTTTGCTCCCAACCAGGCAGGACCCAGACCCAGACCCAGACCCAGACCCAGACCCCGACCCTGCTGAAAGAGGAGCTCAGTTGGGTCTGATATACATCATTCCAGTCCCAGGTGGGCAGGTGGGTTTGCTCTCAGCCAGGCAGGACCCAGACCCAGATCCTGCTGGAAGCTGAGCTCAGTTGTGTCTGATATACATGATACCAGTTCTAGGTGGGCAAGGGAGCTCTGAGCCAGGCAGGACCCAGACCCAGACCCACACCCAGACCCTGACCCTGACCCTGACCCAGACTTGCTGGAAGCTGAGCCCAGATGTGTCTGATATACATAATTCCAGTTCTAAGTGGGCAGGGGAGCTCTGAGCCAGGCAGGACCCAGCCCTGCTGAGAGCTGAGCTCAGTTGGGTCTGACATAGATGATACCAGTTCTAGGTGGGTAGGGGAGCTCTGAGCCAGGCAGGACCCAGCCCTGCTGAGAGCTGGTCCCACCTCCTGCCCACTTCTCCTGGGGACCTTCCCAGCAGAACTCCAAGGATGGAGGGTGGTGAGCACATCCCCAGGTTCTGTGGCCAGTGCAGGAATTCCCTCCTGTCCAACCCCTCTCCAACCCCCCTGGGCTTTCCCCCAGCCCCTCCCCTGGGCAGTGAGGAGTGGGGCAATGCCCCCTGCCCTCAGTGGTACCCAGGGCACTCTTTCAGCCCAGCCAAGGCTCTGTCCTCCTACAGAGCTTTCCATCACTGCTTGGGGTTGTTTTTACCCCCAAACAGCCTTTCTGATTTACATCCACAGCTTCATCGTGGGGTTTGCTGTTGACACAGAGCTGAGGAGCTGCTGACAAAGAGCTGAGGAGCTGCTGCTGCTCCTTTCCTGGCCCTTTTTCCCTGCTGGCACCAGGCAAAGCTTCCCTGACAAGTGAGCTCTTTGCTCACACTCTCTGCCTTCCCTTGTGCTGCTCCTTTATCTCCAAAGGGCTGCTGGAAATCACTCGGAGCTACTTGGAGATGAAACATTTACTATTTATTAGTGACTCAAGGAACACTCTGGCTGTTTATTGGCCCCAAAGCAAAGCTCCCCTCTGTTGGCAGCTCCCTGATTTATCCTTGAGAGAGGCTGAACTCCAGCCCAGGGACTCCAAAATGCTACTTCAGGTTCAGGAATGTTCTGAGTTTCCCTGGAGAGCCATAAAAGCCTCCAAGTCCCGGTGCTAAATCCGGAGCTGGGCCGGGGGAGGGGGCACTGCCAGCCCTGAAAAGCTTTTCATTCCTTGAGCACTTGGAAAAGGGAGGACAAACCCCACCCAGGGGGCACCAATTAACCCCCTCAACAGCAAAAGCCACAAAACCCCCTCCTAAGATTTTTTGCAATTTGGTTTTCATTCTGAGAATGAGAGAAAAACAGATTTTTGGGGAAAGGGAAGGAGCTCTTTCACTGCTTTTTTATATGGTTGGAGGATGCCCAGTGTGGCAAATACCCCAACCCTGAGCTCCAGAGGGGGATGGGAGGGGAGCCCAGGTGAGATTTCCCCTCTCAGGGAATCCCTCAGGGATTTGTGGAAGAGAAATTCGGGTGTGCAGGGAGAGGCCGGAGGGCACTGGGGGAGCCTCAAACACCCACAGACCCTGAGGGTTCTGCTTGGGGTTTGCCCACTGGGGGGGGGGGTTAATATGTTGGGCATTTGTTACAGCAACAAATAATATAATATATAATATAATATAATATAATATAATAAATATAATATAATATAATATAATATAATATAATATAATATAATATAATATAATATAATAATAATCTTAAAATCCCCACTGTATGCAAGTGAGGACTTTTTTTAACATTTTGTGCCATTCAAGTGACTTCTTAGCTACCTCTTTGTCAAAATAAACTTTGAGACTTTAAGAAAAAGGCATGTTTCCCCACAGTTTAACCAATCTTGTAATGACCAGAATCAGACTCACTGTTTTTAGAACTGTCTCAAATACAGGAATTCACTGAAGAGAAATAATAACCTCCTTATTTCAGCTCAATACATTTATATTCACGCAGTTACAGAACATTCCATTCTTTACCCATAGACTTGCAATATGATCTGTTCACCACCATGGCTTGCAACTGGTCAAAGTCAGGGCTTTATGAGACATTTGACACATACATATAATTCTGAGATGGATATTTTTGCTCTTAAATACATGATTTTATAGATTATATATTTTTAAAAATATGCTTTCTTTGTACCTAGCTTATAGTAAATTTCTTTTTCTTATTATTGTATCCATAATCACTTTGTCACCTGAAAATTTGTCAAAAATAACTTCACATGCTTCACCAAAAAAAACCAATAGAAATGGAAACCAGTGTAGTGCCTGAACTTACTGTCTGGACCTCCTGAGAAACCTACCCACTCAGAGATGGCTTCCAGTGAACAATTACATTTCAGCTACTGCTCATTTAACAAGTTTTCTATTATGGTTTTCTTGTTTTGATGTTGTTTGTTGGTTTTGTTGTTATTTGGGTTTTTTTCATAAAGTGGAACCACTAGCATGACAAACATGTCACAAAAGTTTGGCAATATTGTATGAATTCTTGCATTTTAATCCATCAAAATGTTATCACAGTTAAAATCCAAAGTCTTTTGTGAAAATAAAATTTCCTGTAAAGTCCATCTTAATTGACTTCTATTATATCACTTTCTCTTAATCTTTATTGATGATTTTCTCCATCAGTTGTTTAGATAGCCACATTAGTGTTTAGGAGGGCAAGGATTATAACCAGTTCATTTTATTTATCCGTTATGAATAGTGGCATGACATTAAGATTTTTTTCTGTTCTATTCAACCTTCTCCACTCTTTCCAAACTTACTGGAAAATAATATTCACAATTTAAACAGACACTCAACCAACTCTTTTTGAAATCTTGGATGCAAGTTAACTTTTATTCACTGGTTGAAATGTCAAGTTTTAGTAGTTTTTGTTTAGTATCTTCTGTCAAAGTGGAAACTATTTCATCAGACTGAGACCTAACAGAAATTTGCCAAGAACAAATGATGCCTAATTTGTTCTCTAACACAATAACTGAGCAGCTAATACACTGATGACATTGTATGTTCTCATTTTAATGAAGTTTTGACCATCTTATGAGGATCCAGAGTAAATCTTGTGTCGACTATGCTCTGAATGCAAGATCAAATGGATAGCAGTTCCAGACAGTAGTTAGCAATGGTCCCAGGTCAGTGACAGAACATACCCAGTCACATGCTGCTCCGGATCTAGCTGTGTTCAATATTTTCATGACTGATGACGCTCAGAAAGATTGTGCTGATCAAATTTACAGTTGATTGGAGACAAGAGTAGGAAGAGAAATCAAAATTATCTTAACCAACTGAAGAAATTATCTGAGAAAAAGTCTAGATGGACTTCAGTAGTTACATGTTGAAGATAAAGTCAGCCACAGAACAGGATGTTTTAAAAAAAAAAACCAAAAAACACTAAAAAAAAAAAAAGTTGCCATTTTTTAGAAGCTTATCATGGGATTTGACTAAATTGTTGTTGAATACATGTCAGAAAGGTTCTGATGTTGTGGAAAGGCTAACATCACAGTGGGATGCATAACTAGACAAGACACAGGAAATAATCCTGCTTTTCTTAGTGCTGTTAAAGCCTCTGCTGGAGTTCAGTTTTAAACAGTACATTTCAAGAACGATGTGAAAATGCTGAGGATAATCCAAACATGATTGACAAAAAGCTCAGAAGTTTAGAAAACATGACCTGTGATGGGAGATAAAATAACTGGATTTGTCTCACCTAAAAAAAAATGTAGGCATGATAACAGCGTTCAAGGGTGTAAAAGAGTTTTGCAAGGGTGGATTGGACAAGAAAGAAAGGGCTTAATCTGGAGCAAGAAATAAACATATTGGGAAAGGTTAAATAGGAAATGACTTTACATGGGCAAGTATAGTAGAACACTGGAATAGAAAGCCAAACGAGATTGCCACATTTTCAGTGATGTAGGTCTGTAAAAACACATTAGAAAAGTAGCTGTCATGAAAAGCAAAGGCATTTGGGGAGTCAGGAAATTAACTAGATAGCTTCTTAAAATCACATCAAGATGTTTTTCTATGATATTGTAAATTATGAAAAAAGCCTCTGTTTTCCCTCTATGTAATGAATACAGAAAGATGGTGATATTTTCATTTTAATGTTCTATTTAAGCTTCATCTGATAGCATACATCTTAAATAGTTCTATCTCCTTCATAATACAATTAACAATTCTATCACTACAATAAGATTTATTCTGCAGGAATGTTATTTCTTCATTACAGCCTTTAGTTTATCCAACAAATTTTAAGTCTTAATTTCTAGTTTACATTAATTTATTCCAATTTACTTCATTTTATAATAGTTATATATATTTTAAATAGCTGCTTTAATTTGTCACTCTCAGTCAGGCTGTTTTCTAATCAATGTAGTCCTCCTTTTAGATTATGAGATTGAAACTTCTTGACTAACAACTAAAAATATTCTTAAACAGCTCCCAATTACTGTTCATATTTTTCTGCTTGAAGTTACTCCTATAAACTGATCTTGCAAAAAATTTCTTGTAGATTTTTTTAAAATTGGTAGTGTTAAAATGTCACTAATTTGGATTTTATTCTGTTTGTGTCTATGAAATATTGGGTGCTTGTGTTAGCATAACTTTTTAGAGTACTGTGAAAATAATTTTTTTCTATCTTTTTTCCCCAGAATTTTGACCTGAGAATTGTTATAGGCAATAGTGGAGCATTCTAAGGCTGCTTTTTTAACAGCTGCATGAGCAATTTCACTTGGCACAAACCAAAGGCCTTCCTCTTTCTTCTAATTATCCTCTAATTTTAATTATAATCCCTTTTTTCCTAAGTGGTAAATATTTGTCCTTAGAGCATTGGTGTCACTAGAAAAGTCTATTTGGGCAACAGTAGCTGTAAATTATTGAAGGAAACAAGCTTCATTGCAAAGTAGAGAACCAGAATCTAGGGTCACACTGTGGAAATGTCACTAGTGAATGTGTGGTGAGAGCAGCACCACAATGACCCCCCAGGTTGCACTACATTTTACTGAAGAGAAGAATGCAACAACACCATGGCCAGATAGGAAAAAACAAGAAATTAAGGTTGTCCTTCTAATCTAATCCACATGTAACTGCAGAGACCTTGGATGCAAAGTCTAGAGGAAGCTGCTTGAAACCACTGCTTCTTGAAGAAATTCCATCTGTAGATCACAACTCACTAAAATGTGAGTAATGTCATGTGTGGGTCAGAAACTAAATTCAAAATGGAAAGCCTGTGATAGTCCTTTAAAGAGTTATATATAAATTAAGTGCAGAAACGAGTAAAGTTACATAGTTTCTCCTCTGCATACTGGAACATTTGTACCAATACAGCCTGTCCCCACAGATGCTGTCAACATTTTAATAGTTACTGTAATACAGAATCATGCAGAGATTTGTAAGGGTACCTTGTAGTTTTTGTAATACCCAATTCAGCCATCATAACAGTCACAGTACTACAGTTATTGCCAGGATACACATACAATACAGGGAGAACAAACCATGGATATTATTTTGTTGTTGTTCAAGGGCTCAGAAGCATCCCAATAGGTGTCAATTATTTCTTTTTTGTGTATTTTTGCAAAATACTTGCTCTATAGCTATACAATGCTTGACCTAAACCCCAGGACTGAACACAAACAGCATGACTCAGTCTGAGCCCTCAGTACCAGAAAGGCTGTGGGGACAGAGACCCTCAGGGAGCCCACCTGCCTTGACTCCAGTGTTTTTGTGGTTTTTTGGGTTTTTTTTTTGTTGTTGTTTTTTTTTTTTTTAATATGTTGTATTTGAAAGAACAAAAATCAGAGAAGGGGAAAAAAGTGAAGGGCTTAATTCATTTAAAATTCTCCCAGAAAGGAAAAAAACCATAAACTGGAATGTCATCAAAAACCTGAATGGCCTCATAATTTTATAGATCTGATTGAATCTCTAATGTGATGGAAAGAGGTAAACACAAGAGGTGGGCTTGAACTCTAGATTGTGTCTTCCCAACAAAATGCACAACTTTACCAAAATACTTTGCAACAAAGGGACCACAAAGTCAAGACCAATTTAAAGTGCAGACAGGAGAAAGAGAAGATTATTGTGTAGGGCTTGTCTGCATGTGTGTATAAGTACCAGCTTAAACCCTTCATTCCTCCAGCAAGAAATATATATCGAAAAAACCAGTGACTACTATAACAAAGGACATGTGAATCATTGTGTCCTTGTTTTTCTTTCCACATTTGCTCATTCTGAAAAAAGAGTCCAGCCCTCAAAAAAGCTTCTTTATTAACTATGTAAGAAATGCTCTAATAATTTTCTAAATTTCAGTCTTTTGCAAAAATCCCTCATAAATATCAGTTTTCGTATCCTTATGTTTTCAAAACATATGTGAATATGCCTATTTCCTCCTTGTTATCACTTTGCAATGGGTTTTTACAGCTGGCACAATTTATTTGCACTCAGTCATAAAGAAAAAATGCAAAACAAACCACCAACAAAAATCCTTTGTTTTGGTAATGTATGGCCAAGATATGTAGAGGTGACTGACAGTTCTAAGTGGTGAATTTATTGCCTTGCAGCCTTGAAGAGTTGGTACTCAGCATTTTCTGAAAATTAGGTATGTGGAAAGTGTCGTAAATTAAACTCCCCCAAATAAGTAGTTATTTGATAAGGTACTGGTCAACTGCTGAAAGCATGGGAATACATAAGTACATAAACATATCCATTCATATGAATAAAATACATAGATTATGATGATGTGGGGAAGTAGAAAATTTTTATTAATATTTGAGTGTTTCATAGAGAGTAACTGAAAGCTAATACACTGCCACATATCCTATATAAGATTCAAGTTAAAAAAATTACCTAATTAAATGTGTTTTTCTGTATTTCTTTCCCACAGAGTATCTTTATGCTAGAACTATTTCCCTTGGCCTTGCACTTAGACAGAAGAGAACATTGTAACCCAGCAATCCAGAAAAATACCTCTGGCTGTCATCCAAAGAAAGGAATTAAACTATTAACTCTCTTTGCATGAAAAGGTAATGGAGATGAATGCATATTTCATTGCACTTGAGCATCAGATTTGAAGGACCCATCTACCCACCCCTTGCTAAAAAAATTAAACCTGCTAAGTATTGGTTGCTTACATTCATGTATTTCATGGATTCTGGGGGAAGCTTGTATTACTGTAGGTTCTTTCTGACTATGAGGGGTGTAGATCAGTAGGAAATATCTAGAGCACCAGTGAATTTGCAACTAACACCATGTTCTTCTGCTCTAATGGAACAGCAAACTCTTTCTTTTACTTATTTCCAGAGCAAATTAATCATAAGGAAGCTCATTGCTTTTCAAACCATTAGCATAGGCTTGACACTAACAAAAACACAAAAAAGAGAAAAAATTGCATCTCACTAATAAAATGTATTTTGTTTCTTAGTTCAGAGAAAACCCTACTGAGTCAATAGAGTTTGAAAAATATATTTGGTTAACATCATCTTGCAAATACCCAATCCTTTAATTCTGTACTGTACTGCAACAAGCTTGCAGCAGAGTCAAAAACAACTTTAGATCTTCCCCGTCATCTCTAGTTTCTGACCTCCCACCCAGGTCGACTGAGCTGCAGCAGCCTTGTAAGGTTGTGTCATCCCAGATGTTGCTGAATTTGCTGTGCATGCCTGGGTTTTGTGCTGCTCCAGATTATGCTTGCTCTCACCTCCCCAGGTCTGTCATACAGAGACTCAGTGCCTGGCTCACAGCTTCTTTGGCAAGGGGAATGTATAGAATAGCAATAAATGGGGTATCTATACCATCACAACTCTTTTACAGCATGAAAAAAAAAAAATGCAGAAGGTGTTAATCTGTGTCCCACCATTGTAACCCTTTTCAAGTAAGAAGCCAGTTTCAAGCTTTCCTTCTAGGGCTACATCAGCCGTTTACTGTCTTCTTTGTTTCATGAAATCTGATGTGTAGTTTATTCCTAATTCTTTTCAGCTTTCCAGTCCACCTAAATTGGCTTGGTCATCCAAGCCAATTCCTTCACAAAGGAAAGGTCTTTTTATAGAAGGATATTTTGAACACACACTTCATAATTTTGACAAACAAACAAAAACCCTCAAACAAATCAATAATATTAATATTAATAACAATAATAATAACAACAACAACAACAACAACAATAACAATAATACTACAGTTAAAAATGTGAGGGACACAGACATTGCTGATTTATGAAAATGAATGATGTGACACTATTTGGAAAATCAAGCCACATTTGTGATTCCAAGCCACCAGTTTTAAGGATGACACATTACATGCAAACTATATTAGATCTGTCTGATTGAAGGCGCTGACCTTAAGCACAAAGAAACAAATGGTTTGAATTCATATGGCACTCATATATGGCAGCAAATCTTGCACTCTTGTCTTCAGGACATAGGAGTGCATTTGAAGTACATCTTCCAAATTTCATTTGTTTCTTAGTTTTCTCTACTAGAAATGGAAACAAAGAGACAGGAAAGACACAGGAAACAAACAAATGGTTTTTTTCTGACATTGTAGTAGCTCGTTTCAGTGAGAGTATTTTCAAACACAGTTTATGAAATATTCCCTTAAAACAAAATTACTGATAAAAAAGTGGGTTGTGTCTCAATCCCATATACCTAGAAAAAAGTATTGCTCCCATTTGAATATTTTTGGTCATATGTCCATTTTGGTTTTACAATCATAAATGCTGGGAAATCTGTAACTATCTGTCTAGTAGTTATAAAAATCACTTTACTTTCCCCTCCCTGCCCACATACTCTACATTTTTTTAAAAACCATTGACACAACAGACACAAAGAGCCTTTATGGAGGTGTTATCACTTACAAATGCCTACATGTAAAAAACAGAGGAAAATGAAGTGCTGTATTTTTGGCAGTGGCAGAGAAAGACATAATTGCATAAGGAATTAATTTTTGCAAATAATAATAAAACCAGTTTTCTATTCTGTTTCAAGGCAGCCTGGTCCAAATTTTGCTTTGCCACAGCCTTTTGTGGCAGAAGAACAAAGGTTGTTAAATACTTAATTACCAGGACTGTACACGTGACTGGTGGATTGAGTTGGATCAACGAAGCTGCAATTATTTCACCACTATGTGGCTGACTAAGATTGATACTTGGCCTTCACTCAATGATTTTCATCATTCCACCAGAAATAAACAGGGCACGGACTAATCTCAATGTGTTTATGCATCAGTAACTTACATTGTTTTTGGAAACTGTTAAATCTATGCCAGTTGGTTGTAAAAGAGAGTAGAGTTTTGATTTTTTTTCCTCTTGTTCTGCAACTTAGAGTCAATGTGTGTACAATTTTCATCCTCTTTACAATCTATGCTATTACTAAGAGCTGGACCAAGAAATATATGAACATACTTTCCTCCATCAAAATCCGACTCTATTCTGTCCCTTTTGAAAAGACGAGAAATGGGACATGCAGAAAAAATTAAGGTAAGAGTCCAAGTTTCAGTTTCTTTAAACAAATATAACCAGATATGAGAATTTGGTTAAGACCAGAGCAGGTTACTCTGCCAGAAAATTTGGATCTTTATGCTAAACCTTCTACAAAGTCAGTAGAGACACACGTAATCCCAGTGCTGTTAAAGCGCCTGACTGCAGGATGGCTCATGGTAATAGTGCCATAGTAATGAGGTTATATGTCTCCCATAGTAATGAGGTTATATGTCTCTGTTTGGAAAAGTTTAGCTTCAGCCAGCTCAGATAATCAGCAAATTTATAGGGTCCTTATAACTGATCATCTTTATCTGCTTTTATTTCTGTACCCAATTTAGAAATACAACACACCCTGCAGAAGCAATTGTGCGAATACTGGCAAGGACATGAAAACTGTGATCTTTGTTCCTCCTTTCCACCTTGTCATCAAGCCTTGTTCCAAGAAGGATGAGATGAAGATGAAAGTCTAGTTGCCTTTTATATACTAATGCCTCCACTGTGACTTCTTGTATGGCACCTGTAGAAGTGTAGTTTAATGATGTAACGTTTATAAAAGATGTTCAGCATGGACATGACTGCAGAGATGCAGCAAGATGTGAAATTAAGAATAGAATTCATTAAATTGTCTTTACATACTTCTTTCAGACTTGCACAAAATATTTTGTAAAGCAGGCCGTACAGTTAGCTTCAGAATTAATTAATTTTAAGCCTTTTCTTAGTGTGGCTTTCATGTGCAAATTCAAGAAAGGACAAGCATAAGTCATCTGAACTATGTCTCTGACTTCCTGACATGGGAAGCCAAATCGTCTCTCTTGTGAAGACTCTAGATTATTTTTGTTGATTGATTTTCCATAGTCTGAATGAGGCCTAGTATAATTCTCACATCTATTAGCCATTCCAAAAAAGGCTGTTTTTTAATGACACGACTAAATAATTTCCATATAGTTGGATATTCATTTACCATGTTCCAAAAGACATCTTGTTTATGTGTGTTGGGTTAGTTCTGAATCTGCTCTAAGTTAGCAATATCATGTGCTCCATATGTTTGCATGACATTTTTGTTCAGATTGGGATTTCTTTTTTTTTTTTTTTCCCATTAAGATTAATTAAAGAAGGGTTTGATATGCAGGAAGCAGAAGAATACCATCTCAACCGGCTTATATCCTAGCTCTCAGTGATTAGTGGTCTACTCAAATGAGTCCAAGTAAGGCTTGAAGGCACAGGAGACCTGTCTGATTTTAACAATGAGATACTATCTCTTGCATAGAGAATAGAGATAATAAGGCTAAGGAGAAGCCAAATTATAGAGCAGGGACAGGCACGATTACAAGGACTGACCTAAGAAAAGCAGGAAGGTAGACATGTTCAGTCTTGGATACATTGGAACTAATACATTAAATTTGTTCACTGCTAAAATGTTCCTTCAAAACATTTCCTACAAGGCCAAGTTGGATGGGCCTTTGAGCACCTGGTAAAGTGGAAGGTGCCCCCTGCCTATGGCAGGGCAGTTGGAACTCAATGATTTTATTCAGGTTGCTTCCAGCCAAAGACATTTTATGATTCTATGATTATAAGACAATTGTCTGGCCTTAGGACAGAACTAATCCCACTTCCTGAAGAAGTGATTTTCTGGCACTAAAGCCAGATTGTTTTTCCCACTGAATGTGATTGACATGGATTACCATGGTCAGGAGTTACAGACTAAAAATGGAAGAATTACAAACTGGAACCTAGTTGCAGGTCTAAATAAGAGCCAGTCTTATGGGGAGTATGTTACTTAGCAAGGCCAAAAGGAGGAATAAAAAGGATGCCATCCCTATTTCTACAGGCTGCTTCTTCATAATTAGAAAGTATTTTCAAGATATTTATTTTGGTGCTGGACTCAATAAATTTACATCCTCTGTACAAATGCCATAATTATTTTTACCTGCTTATCCAATGGACTTAATAATACTGAAAATAATTAGAACTGAATTAAAAAAAACAAACAAAAAAAAAAACAAAAAAAAAAAAACAAAAGCAAAAAAAAAAAAAACCAAAAAAAAAAAACCCTGAACCATAATTTCTTTTCTGTTACTCTTAATTTACTTTTTAAAAATTCTGCTTAAATGTTAAATCAGAATTTTTATTTGCACGTAAAATGTATGTCTGATTTTACAAAGGTATGTGCTTATTTGAGGTAGTTAGGAAATCTTCCAGTCAGCATCAATAGTGGTTGAAGTTATGAAGTATGGATGTAATAAGCTGGTTGGTCTTGGTCAGCTTGAGAAACTGGCACTCTAGCATAAGTACATCTCTCTCTCTGTCTGGGATTTCAGAATATTTTGGGAAATTCTTTTCTGAAGTATTCTAAAAAGTCTGAGAACCCATGTCAATGCGAATTTTTAAAATTTTCTTCCTTGAAAACTCATGGGTTTTTGTATACAAGGGGCTTAAGCCTTCTTTCAACCCTAAAGTAAGTCTGTGATAGGTAAATTAAAACAAACCAGATGATACCACTTAATGCAGTTAGTTATTTACCAGAACTCAGTTCAATGAGATGCCACTTGGCCTGATAATTAAAAGCTTATAATTAGAAAATACATGGAGGCAATAAAATATTCCTGGAGCAAATGAAGACCTATGGATAATAAGGATCCTTATGCAGTATGGTGCTGCAAAGTCAGCAGAGGTAAATAGCAAAGCATAAGCAAAAATAAATTAATGGAGTATAAACTTACTCTATTTCTTTTGTTACTTTTTGCAGAAGATAATGCACATATTAAGCAGAAAAACTTCATTTAAAATGAACTTCCAACATACTAAATTTGATCTTCCACATCTTCAAAACTTCCTGTAATTTCTAATTTACAGTGTACCAGTCTTTCACATCATGCCGCTCACAATGCCTTTATGTATCTCAGTTATTTTCAATCTCCCTTTATTTCTCATAAGAGTTGGTTAAAGACCATATTAAGAGATACTAATCCAATGTAAAACAGATGACATGAATACCCATAACAGTAAAAAAAAATAAAGGTGAATGGAAGTAAAAAAGAAAAATTACTATTGAGTTTTCCTTCCCCTTAATTTTCATTTTCTTGGATATACAGAAAGAAATGGGGAAACTATTTTTGTTTGAACATTATTATGTTTAATCAATCTTCTCTGAAGACTACTTGTTTGGAAATTGTAGTTTACAACATAAATATTTTTATGAACTATATTGCATGTCCTCTAGAGGGTCTTTTAAAGGCTACTAAAATTAAATTTTCAATATCTTTTTTCCAGCAATCAACTATTCAATTCTAAAAAACATAAACCTGGAAATGTGAAGAATAGTATATATATTAACTCAATTTCTAGACTTTCAGAACAGCTTTTCTGGAAATAGTCTTGACATAGTGCCTTATATAAATGTAAAGTGACTTGATTTATGACCAAACCATCTATGTTATTTGCAATATCCTTCATATCTCTATTTCTCTTCATTTCAAACACTGAAAAGAGATAGTCAAATACAAAGAGACTTCAAAAATGTCTTTAAATTCATGTTTCCTATGACTGGAAGATTACTTCAAGCTACTCAGAAACTCCTTAGTAAATAACTTTCTACAGTATAAATGTTCTTTCATGTCTGTTACTAATATAATAGGATGTACCTCTGCATAACTATAAGCATTTTCTGAGGATTAAAATTCCCCTGTTCAGAAAGAGCAAAGTCATCCGCTATGTTAATAAACCATAATATATTATATTTATTATTATTATTTATATTCCAAAGAATAAATAGTTTCAGAAGTATTCTTTATTGTTAGAAAAATTCTATGATCTACACAGATTTGAATTTTACCCTTATGTTATGAGTTTAGCTAGGTAGGTCTAAATTCAGGCTTTAGATTTCAGACTAGGTCTGAGACTATCATCTGACTTGAGCTGGGCTGGGCTAGCTGACAGCTGACTACTGGCCAATGGTATTCCATACCATATGCCGACATAATCTCAAAGTGTAGGAACCAGTGTGGGAGTGGCTTCATCAGTTCCTTCTTGGCTGTTGTCCCAGAAGGACGCACCATGCCGTCCCAGGAGGGACAGGAGGCCCAGGCCCAGCACCAGCTCACCACCATGTTATCTTAGGGAAGTAAAATGTTTGTTCTTAGTCTTTCTCTCTGCTTGGGTCTGTC
>JAWWEV010000115.1:41149906-41238098 GCA_035583235.1 Hafferia zeledoni
CTGTATAAATATATATAATTAGTTTGAGTTTAAACCTGTTCTGAGTTTCCAGTTTTTTCCCTTTCTCCCTTTTCTCGCCGAGAGGAGAGGAAGGCTTTGACTCTGTATTGGGCAGTTAGCATTTTGCCAGCTTAACCCAAGACACCTTAGTAAGCAGAAAGAAAGCCAAATAACACTTGAATAAGCAACTGCAGGGACTAAAACTATCAACTTCAAATTATACTAGATGATTACAGAGCTTTCGTCTGACTTCATCCACCTTTTTGGGTTTACACTGGGCAATGAGTGAGTCTGGTTGCTACCATTAAGATGAGAGATGGAAGTCAGGCTTAAGCTAAAAGAAGTGTTTAATTATGAGCATGAAGTGGAACAGAGTTTGAAAATTTACTTATTCTGGTAGTGTGCAGAACAAGCTGCAACTTCCTTGTCTTAATGAAAGTTGCAATGTAAGTTCTAAAACCTTGCACAGTTTGGAAGACTGGAAATGCCAGGCAGTGGTTGAATTTTCTTTTTCATGATTTCCTTGCATTATCAGCATGAAACAAATGATGCAGCACTGAATTAGCATTTCTAACTCATACAAGTTTGTGTACTGAATTAGCCAAACAACCAGCATCATCAAGGTTTTCTTTTAGGATGAGGAGAGTGCAGTACTGAAGCTCAATAATTGTCATATTTAGATTACTTAATCATTCTTATATGAATTTTCATTTCCATCATTTTCATTTTGTGGTTCATGGAAATCCTGCAAGCACTTTACCTGAGAGCTAATCATAAAAATACTATTCACTTGGAGGCACTGAAGTGAAGCTAAATCCATTGGAACGATATGTATTTATGTATGTATGTATTTGTTTGTTTGTTTGTTTGTTTGTTTGTTTGTTTATTTATTTTCTGAGAGAGATCCTCCTAATAGATAGAATTTGCTGAAATTGAATAATGATAAAAGTAAATATGCTAGTTTGGAAGATGTTCATTTTTTTTTTTTGTAGTTTCTTGCACTTCCATATCCTCATTTTCCTAGTTGTTGGTACAAGATCTAACCACAGATTCAACTGGTATTAATTTCCGGGTTATCCAAAGCAGATGGAAAAAAAACAACGAAGAAGCAGCCATTATCACCTACATGACACCCGAGACAGCCTGGGATTTTTACAGTGTCTGTATTAGTGTACAAACATAATAATTGCTACAGAACAAACCAGAGGACCATCAAATTTGACCTACTGTCTGTAGCTGAGCTGGTGCCAGCCATCTCAAAAGTAGACACAAATCCCCCTAATACACAAAATTGTGCAATGCTCTGTCATAGAGGAAAATTATTCCTGACTCCAGCTATTGCTCAATTACGTCCTGAAGCATAAAGATTAATAGTTCTTGTGACTTTTGCCCCAGCATGAGTAATTAAAGATGCCATTCTTATTCAGATCGATGGGTAATTCTGCTCCAAACCTTTCTGAGTGTTTTTCCTTGTACTAATCTGTAGCTTTAAATGGTAGAAGATGTGACACCATTTTGGAAACACATCCCAGTCATATCCTACTACCCATAAAAGTAGATTCTGTCTTGGTGTGAAACTAAATTTATCTGCAGAGAAATATGAACTACAATGATCAGCTGGGAAATCATTTTGCTGCTGTTCCTACCTCCATTTCACTCAGGTTAATGCATTTAAATATCTTTACTAAGATATTAATATCTTTTTTGTTGATCTAGATGAGAGGACTGAGTGTACCCTGTTGATGACACTGGGGTGAACGGAGTATTGATCTGCTGTAGGGTTGGAAGGCTGTTCAGAGGAATCTAGACAGGATGGATCAATGGGCTGAGACCAATGGTATGATGCTCAACAGGGCCAAGTGCTGGGTCCTGCACTTTGTTCACAACAACTCCCTGCATATTACAGGCTGCAGAAGAGTGGCTGGAAAGTGGCCCAGCAGAGAATTACCTGGGTGTGCTGGCTGACAGCAGCTGAACATGAGCCAGCAGTGTGCCCAGGTGGCCAAGAGGGCCAATGACATCCTGGCCTGTATGAGAAATAGCATGGCCAGCAGGACCAAGGAAGTGATTGTCCCCTTGTATTCAGTACTGGTGAGGCTGCACCTTGAGTGCTGTGTCCAGTTCTGGGCCCTTCAATTCATGAAGGACATTGAAGTGCTGGAGTCCAGAGAAGGGCAACAAAACTGCTGAAGGGGAGTAAGTCCTATCAGAAGCAGCTGAGAGAGTTGGAGTTGTTTATTCTGGAGAAAAGGAGGTTCAGGGAACACATCACTTTCTTTAACTACCTGAAACAAAATTGTAGGCAGGTGGGGGTCAGCCTGTTCTCCAAGGCAGCTAGTGACAGAATGAGAGAACATAGCCTCAAGCTGCACCAGAGGAAGTTTGGGTTGGACATCAGGAAAGGGTTGGTAAGCATTGGAATGGAGGCGGTGGAGTCACCATCCCTGGAAGTGTTCAAGAAACAGCTGGATGTGGCACTTAATGCCACAGTATAGTTGACAAGGTGGTAATTGGGCAAAGGTTGGCCTCAATGACCTTGGAGGTCTTTTCCAACCTAGATGATTCTGTGATTCTGCTGTCAGCCACCCTTGTCACATTCCACTATGAACGAGGAGTTTAGATAGAGTAAGTGGGTGAGGGGATATTCCATTAGCTGTTAGCTCCTGTCTGGAAGTTACATTAGATAACCATAGCCTGACAGATACTATCAGCATGTTTAACCAGTCCGGTGAGCAGGTAGTTCCATGAGTGCTGAGATGGTCTCCTGTACAACCTGCACCTTTGTTTGTCAGTCATGCCTAATCAGCATAAACAGTTCATATCTGCAAAACCATTCTTCTGCATGTTGTATTTTGTTTCTGCTGCTAGGTATTTTCAGTATCCATTTTAACATTTTAAAGGTATCCATTAATGAACTAGAAATGTGTTCATCTGATGATTTTATCTAAGGATACATTCCCTGAAAGAGGAAGGAGAAAAAAGCCCTAAAAATTCCAGGGTGTCTTTGAGTTACTAAGGAAGATTTCAGCAAAGTGTTTACTGAGCCAGTTTTTGCTAGGAGCTCATTCCTGCTTTGAATAAGATTATTTCAGTTTTAAGCTGACGCAAAATAAATGAGCAAACTTTGTCCAAGAGTCATTAAAATGACCAGAAGAATTAGCCAAATGGGCACAATAACTGGTCATGGTAGAAAGGAAGGACTGAGACATTATTTTTTATGGACAGATGAAAGAAATTAGGAAGCTATCTGTAGAAGCTGCATTTCTTACTACCCATGAAATCACCGTTGCCACCTATTTTCCTACACAGAATGCATCAGCAGGTTTCTGGCAGGTGCCTTAAAGAAACACTTCTGCATTCTCTATTCCCATAAGGAGACATTTCATTTCAGACTACCATTTGGATTGTATTTGGCAGCCACAGTGATTCAGCAGAAAATGAAACACATTTCTAATCTTGTAGAATACACTCAAGTCTACACACATGATGATTTTATCAGGAGAAAACTGTTACAAAAATAAGTCCAGATGTTAAGAACCACATCTGAAGCAGCCAGACTTCTGACCTAAAACAAGCAAACAAATGAAACCCCTGAAGTATAAATGTCAGATCAGAAAAAGAAGGAACCTGGAGAAAAAAGTTATATGCACAGAAAAACCACACTTAGTTTAAAAGTATCATCACATACCTCTGTTAGGACACATGGAAGGAACCAGCCATCTGAGAGCTAATACCCAAAATTGTCTTGTGTAAACACATGAAAATCTGAAGAAGAAACTGCAAACCAAACCAGCTTGATAATCATTCATCAACAAGTATAGTTGTGTCTTCTTCCCTCAAAAGTGGATTTTATTGCAATGTTCATCCAAAAATATGGTGAAAATTGGAGAGCAGGGTAGATATGTGGAAGCTGCTACCAAAAACTGGGCATCTTTGCACTTAAATATAGAAGATGAGTTTGGTCATAGACATTGAGTACAGAAAGGGGTTTTTCTTTTGTTTTGAAATAGGAGGACAGTATTAGTTGTGTCTGGAAGACAAAAAAAACTAAATAAATTTTAGTAAGTTTTATTTATTCACATATTTTAAGTGATTTTCCAACAATATTTAATCTGACTTTCTCCCATGGTCAAAACCTGAATATTTGCTTTCTGTTCCTTCCAGTGCCCATTCTGAGCACTTTCTGTTTGTGAGTGGTCTTTTCTACATGGGTTAAGAAAGGTTTTGGTGGAGATGCTAATTTGCAAGCCATAGTGGTCTGATATGGCCTACGTTAGTTTGTAAGTGACTTTAAAATCCTGTCAAAAGACTTCTACCTGCTTCCATGCCAAAAAATAAAATGTTTAAGTAGAATCCTGCTCACATTTTTTCTAATGATGCTCAGCCCATTAAGTGCTTTCTCTTCTCCAATTTTACATATTTTTGACATCTTTTGAATTTTGTTTTTAGAAGCCCTCCTCAACTACTTTTCCGTTTTGCAAGATCTAACCATGCTAAGTGCTTCCATCACAGATCCTGATGCTAAGATAACTAACTACAACCACTAACACTACCCTTGCTTCTCCCTTTCTCTTACCAAGAGTCTTTTCATAACATTTTGAGCAGGGTAAGGTATAAATTGTCACTTCATTTCCACTCCTTAAGCAAACTTTAAAGATGCAGTACTCAGTTAACATGCTCACCATATGTTATATGGAAGTGTGAGTTTCTTATAACCTGTGTTCTTTCTGATCTCATAACCTAAGGCTGCCTTCTGTCAGTGGAGTTTCAGAGACTGACATTATTCATAGTCTGCTCAAGCTGGATACATACATCTGGATTTGAAAATTCTTAGTACACACTGAAAGGCCAGGTCAAATTTAAGAGCTACATCAGCAGGTGAGAATGGCATGGAAAGGATTATTTGCTAGCAATAACTCAAAAATAGCATAATAACTAAATCTGAATTGCAGATTTCAACTTTCTAAGTACTGTGTAAGTCCAGATATAAATATTTGCAGATTATATAGAAAAGTGTCTTAACCTGATTGTATCAATTTGACATGCATATAATGCAGTTATTGTCAATGGAATTAGTTTTGAGCTGTTCTAATGTTCTTCATATGGCTTGTAGGAACCAAATACCACTTGGCTAAACTATAATTACAGGTAGTCCATAAAAAAGATTATATTTGAAAGACAGAAGGGAGGAGATATTATTTAGCATGGGATAAAACTTTTTTTCCCAAATAAATATTATTTTTAAAATATGTTTAATAATATGTTGCAACAGATGAAAAGAAATTAAAATTTGATGTTTATAAAACTAAATGAGGAAAATACTCTAAATCACTCTAAATTTATTTTCTTACAGTATCTGATAATTGTGAGATGTCATATAAGGTGTCACACCTGCCTGAATGTATTAGATTCTGTCTGCTCTTGCTGTTCTGATGGAATACTGTGGAGCCCTTGGGCACAGTAAGAACAACCACTTAAATACTTTAATTCTTTCCTCTGTGAAGCAGTAATGGCTATCATGAACACATAGTAAATCACACTTCTGGGATGCTCAGAAACATAGATGTTCATGAAAAAAACTTTTCTACCTGTTAACAAAGGGCATTGACATAATACCAAAAGGGAAGAACCTCTGGCAACATGCTTATATCTCATTTTCATGTCTTGGAATATGTTATCTTGCAGGATTCTCAGAAGCATCAGCTTCACCAAATAATTGTTCTGTGACTAACCTAGTCCATTTGAGGGTGTGCTTAGCATGTATTATTCTGTGCTTGAGAGAAATGATTCCAGAGATGACTGAATAAAAGACCATATCAACAAGTGTGTAACCCTTCATGAAATTCATGTTGATATCATTATGTCAGTGGCCAGCCACAGTCACATGGGAAATTTGATTAGGAAGTTTCATTTGCCTGCTAAAATCTCTCCATGCTCCAACCACTACTGCTATGATGTAAAAAAGAGGAGGAGGGAAAAACTAACCCAGACATATATTTGTCCTGGATACCCATATGAAGGGGTGCGTGAGAAAGCACAGTTTTCTCCTCACCAGAAAGATGGTTCTGCAAATCAAGATTTCAGTTGCAGATCTTCCTTTCTAAAGTTATTTATGGGGAAAAATAATAAAATTAAAATCACTGGTCAACAAGCTATTGCTGTGGTTTACATGTGGGACAACAAGGCCAACTATATGAATAGGCATAAAACATGCAGGAATTGCTCTGCAAGGCCACACAGTCAAAAAACTTAAATGCGTGTGGGTAAACCAATGTTGAGCTTGTTTACACATGAATAAATTCTAATTAGAGAAATGGAAAAATGTCTGAATCTAAATTTAAAGTGTAGTCTGTTCATGAGAGTCATGGGTGACTAAAAGTAATTAAGGCCATCACTTAACTAAACAGATGTGACGGATTAACCATGTGTTTCTATGTTTGATGTACATTTTTTGTTTTGGATACACTGTAGTTTCAAGTCCTTTAACGCTGCCTGAGATACATCTGCCATTATTTTGATTTAGTATATTTCTCATTGCAAATGCATTTAGAACTGGCTGACATTTAGTTTGTCTAAACAATCGAAAGTGTTTACAAGGCAAAGTACTTGTTCAAGCTAGCTACAGTACAGAGAAATACATACAAAATGTAAAACGAAAGATGTGCTGAAAATCAAATACATTTCAGTGCTTCCTTTCGCACTTATTTTTGCTAGTGATGGATTTAGATAAAAGTAAAAAAGGAATCTCAGTTTCATCTAACAGTACTCCAAAAGATTCACTTTTCTTCCAAAATAATACTTTATTTATTAATATATTGAGGACTTGTATTTTCATTTCCAGCTGTGCTAAGTTCCTAAGAGTCATTGTATTCCCCTGATACTTCTCCCCCAAATGGAGGAAGATAGGAAAAATACTGTTTAACACAGCAAATTCTCCTGAGCTTTCCACCCAGATAACACAAAGTTGCACATGATAAACATGCTCAGGTCATTGCATGCTCTGATGCATGTCTTTGAGTTAGATTATGTTTCACACATACATTGAAATTAAAATATTTATGCGAGGTTGAATTCTCCTCCTATTACAGGAGAGAGGCATTTTATATATGTATCCACCATTGTTGTGTTGCTCAATTTACGTGCATGTGCATGAGAGAAACCCCAAGGTACGTGACTCTGTGAGTCTCTGAGGCAATGGCAGACCTGCCCTACACAGGCTTGTGAAAGAATAAGTTAAAGGTGAAAAGTGTCATTCAGAACTGCCCAAGTCTCATTTTATGGTAACAGGATCTAAACATTGTGTTGCAAGATCTCTTCATGCTTCAACTGGAGGAAAAAATTGGTGAACTCAATTAGTTTTTATAGAAAGTTATGACTGATGTTGCTCTCTGGTTTCAAGTTTACCAAACTAGTGTATGATACTCCTGATCTGAAACAGTGAGTTGACCATGGAGGTGTTCTAATTCCCTACCTCTCACAGTGCTGTGTAGAAGATCCTTATTATTAACAAATGGGTTGAGCTGTCAAAATGGATCTCAAAATTTCTGAATTATAGCACTTTACACCTGCTCTTCCAGAAGCTGTCTTCAACAAGTTAGTCTCTGCATCAGCATGTTTTCGCTTTCAGTTCTTTTAAAGAATGAACATTTTAATGATTAAAAAGAAAACTTTTTTTGATATTTATGATCAATGCATTTCTTGCATGCTCTTGGAAGTTCCATAGGCTTTACAACCAGAGAGCCACATTCTAATCTCAGGCTACACAGACCGTATCCATCTAGAGTCCTTCAAGCAGCAGTTTTTTGCAGGCTAGACATCTGTGGTTTTCTTGGGAGGAAATATTCCTGTGAAACAAAGCAACTGAAAACAACAGTTAGGAGAAGGTATTCATGAAGTCTAATGTTAGCAGTCAGAGTTGAACTCTGTGATCCTGTGAGTCCCTTTCAACTCAGAATATTCTGATTCTAAGAATTCTATCTCTGGGAACCTTGTCTCTCCAGGTTTATTCCCTAAGGGTAGTAACAATTCCAGAGGACAACTGTCTACTTCAAACAACCTCCATAGCAGCCTTTCACCTTTTCCATGGGCTACTAAATGAGCCTAAGGAGGCAGACTTCAGCTATTGCTAGGTTTTTATTTTGTGCACTCATTGATCTGTCGTATGCAGAGAGTTTGGAATTCAGACACACACCACAAATAATGTCAGCTAGCACAGCTAGAAGAAGAAGGGCTTAAAGTACTCAGTCATCTTATCTATCTTCTGCTTCTACTTGCATGGGATTGTGTCCCACACAAGACATGAATATGCCACCCATAAAGGAAGCTAGTAAGAGCAGCAACTGAGTCTGAATCATACAAACAAGGGAGGAGGGAAGTTGTGTAAACTTTTTAGTATAAGAAGAGGACTTTTTCCCCAGTGTCTTAAGGACACATCTTCCATCTAATGGTTCCTAGCAGCTGTAAGTCTTGCAAATTTGACCTTAGTGATTGAGAATTTTCCAGGTAATATTGTAGCTTTATGCTGGCTCCTTCTATGCTCACAGAAGAAGGAATATCTTCAAGAAAAAATACAGATTAGGCAAAATTTCCTTATGCTTAGCATAAAGTGAGCATATTCACAGTGAAAGAACCAGCCAGCCTACAGAAATGTTAGGTCTGGAATGACTTCTCTCCATTTTGCTAAGATCAAGAATGCCTGTTTAAACAGCCTTACACTGCTTGAGCAAGAACAATAGACTCAAGGTATGATGCCAAAAGACTGGCATCAGTAAAGCTGGAATCCTGGAATGAAAGAACCATCTGTATAAAGCCACCTCTTGACTTTCGACTTACACATGACAGGTCAAATGAACCTCAGCATTTTTTGTTGTCTTTAAGCCATTCAACACCTGTATAACATCTTGGGGACCATTACCATTCCTTAATTCTTATTTTCTATCTTCTCTCTCTCTTTTGGCTATACAAAAGATTCCTTAAATATTTTCATAGAACCCGTAGGATTGTATTAACCTCTGGATAGTCTATAACTTGACAAAATTGACTGAAATCAGCAAGCAGATTTTCAGGCTATTTGTAGCTATTCTGTGTGTTTAAAAGCTTTTAAGACCGGCACAGATATACACAACTAAGAAATACTTTTTTTCTCATGTGAATTTGGGTTGAAGAGAAGTTATGATGATTATATTTTGCAGTGTATTAATGTTTTAATATTACAATTTACAAGTGTTAGTTAAAGTTCTTGCTTCTTCTGATTGGAAATGCAAGGCCAAAATTAACTGATTTTTATGCAGAATTTTCCTAGATAAGGATTGCAGTATTTGCAATTTCTGTCATGATTGATAGCTGCCTTTCTGTCAGTTGCTAATTGAGTGGTCAATACTTAATACTTTATGCAGTGAAGTACTTCTTCTGACCACAGCTGAGTCTGGAAATGTAAATGTCAGTCCATTAGGAATGTTGAAACTGCGACTGATTTTACATAAGAGGTTCTCTATTACCAGGCTTGTCAAAAGAGGCATGAAAGCATAGAGCAAACAAATCTACATAGTAGAAAATGGTGATACAAATACTGAGTTAACAGATTAAAAACAATTCAGCTAGTTGTTTTTGATGAAACCATCTTAGGTTTCAGTATACAGACCTATCTGCATAATTTTCAAAGAGCATTGTTTTTAAATAGACTGATATTCATGAAATCCTTGGAGATTTAGAAACCCTCATGCTCTTGCTATTTCATCTCCAGTTTCTGATTATATAGATTATAGATATATAGATATATCTATATATTATAGATTATAGTAGACTCTCTTTTGCAGGATGGGTGGAAAACATTGGGGTCAAGAAGGAAGAAGACCTTTTTAAATTTTTATGATGAGTTGATAACTTTACCTGACTCACACATGGTATAAAATGGTTTACTCTGGACAGATCATCATTCCTTGTCCTGTTGCAGCTGACACTAGGCAGAAAATATAGTTTGTCTGCATTTAGTCTTTTTTATCACTTATACTGTAAGTTCTCTGCAGCATAGTCTTTCTGTAGTGCTATGAGATCCTTTAAGCTCTACAAGAACATAGCATAATATTAACAATCAGCAAAATAGTCTTATCTTCTTTCAACATCTCACTTAAGAAGTCATTTAGTTTTGAATGATGGCCCAGATCTTGTGTCCAGTTCCATTCATTTCTGTGAAAATATTTACTTGCCCTCTAGAAAAGAATGGCCCCTGATGTAAAAACAGTTGATTTCCAAGCCAAATCTGTGGTCAGCTGTCTCTTTCTCCTGAAATCCATGAGAATTGATCCCAACATTAATCTCTGAGCATGAAGAAGTGGAAAATTTTCCACAAATGACTGTGTGTGCCATGCGGTTTGGGCTTTTCATGTAACACATCACAAATTCTGGTAAAGGACTGTGGCCAAAAACCCAATAGTATGCTTTACACTATCCTGTTTGACAGTTCACCCACTTTTTGGAGGTTATATAACATATTACTAGAACTGTTCATCTCTAGTATTTAACCCACATATCTCAGATTGATTGTTTTCTTTCCTTGCTAAGAATATAATTTAGATTGCTGAAGAGTTTGCATATTATGAACTTGAAACATAAAACCAAATGGCATCAAGTTGCCAGGAAATGATCCTCCCTGTTTTCTGACCTTCTGGTCATGAAACTCTCATATTTGTCATCTGCACAAAAGCTAGAATTAAATATAGATTAATGTATGACGTTTAGAAATTGATGTCTTAGACAGTGGGCAAAAATCTGCTATAGACAAAACCACTTCCAGGGGGTCCTGCCTCACAATGGGTTCTGCCTCACATATCCTTGGGTGTTAACAAAAGGGAATCCGGGACTTATTATCATGTTGGAGAGGGAAATAGCAAAACATGATTTTGATTTTCTGGAAGACAAGATCAGAACAGTAAACTATCCTCTGAAATATCAAAGGACCTGGAAAATAAAGAAGCCCAAAGTATAATCTCCATTGACTACAGTGCAGCTGGGCCAAAGAGTATTTTGACTTAACATGGTTAAATCTTGGTGTGTGTCTAATACCATTTTGCCAATAAAACCTTTTGAAATTACATTGAAAGCACTGGCACATTGCCTTCACTGTAAAAATAATGCTGTATATATATTATGGTTTTATGTAAAATGTATTGTTTATGCTTTGTAATGTGATTTAAGTTAGAACAAAAAAAGAACACTATACATTAAACACTTGTACATTGTTGAAACAGCAATGGAAGATTTTTTCAATTATTTGTTTCTTTTCTTCAACTTATTGTGTTAGAAAACTTCTTCTATGTTTAAGTGCTTTGCGGGTGTCCATACATTAATAGAACCAAGTGAAAAGCATTCCTTTCAAACAGCACTATAGTGTGATCTGTTTCCAATTACATCATCATGTATTCATTTGTCTTTACTTTTAATATATCTTTTTTACCCATTTGTATTTGTGCATGAAAGCCATTTTATAATTGTTCTGTTGTATAGACATATACTTCACAACAGCTGAGGAGGCACATCACTAAAACTATGCTGAAAATCTCTGTGTAGTGGGGGCTGCTTGCTGTTAGCCAGCTCAGATTATTTGTTCCTTGCAGAGCTATTAAGAAACTCTTCCCTGAAATAACTTTTCAGTGTGCCATGTTCATGTTACATGCAGATACCAATAGTGGGCTTCATTTCACCCAAAAAGGGCTCCTAGTTTCAGTTGGTCATGTAGACTTCCCTTAAAAATCAAAGAGAGACTTAAAGACTTTAGAAGGACCACATATTTTAGCTTCCCAACTTATGGTGAAACAAACTGTCCTTTGGAGAAGGCAAAGTCTCTCCTTTGATGAGAGAAGGAGTTAAGATTCACTAGTTTAGACCAGACACCTACATTTTAGGTGGTCAGATTAGGGAAGGATGGATTCTACCCAGTTGTTTAGAATTAATTGTTAATTGGTAATTTTTTGCCCTTATTTCTAACACAGTCAATGACTGTTCCTGGATAAGGCTCTGTTGTGCTATAGCTTAAAAACAAGAGATGGCTACCTTGAAACTTCATAGAGTAAGTCATAAAAAGACTATGTTCCAATGCAGGACAGTGAGTGCTACAAAAACACAGAAAACTTGGGAAAGTAATAAAAGCTTAAACTCATATGCTTAAATTATTGGCATACTGGAACTGTTTTATCCCAGTAAAAAGCAAAGGTGCATGAGACAGAGTCACACTGCTGTGAGGACAGGTGCCAAGAGCAAGTCTGTATTCCTCAGCGAGCAGCTGACCCAGATAAACAACTAGCAAACAGAAGGCTCACTTGTACACATCTTTTTTTTCCTTTAGGGCACCTGCTGTATTGGCCAAGCACTGCTACAAACCCAGCTTCTCTCCCATATTTGGAAGGATGAAGCCACATTCCTGCCCAGCAGCTGGGGGTGTGAGCCCAGACAGGCAGCCCAAACGTTGTACCCTCTGTGGAAAGGCTGCCCTGCTGGCAGTCCCCTGGGAACATGCTGCTCTGGCAGTGCAAGGGCACTGAAGCTGCAAGAGCATCCAGAACTTAGGGCTCAGAGATATTTTGTTTCTTGGAAGGAGCTGGGAACTTGAAGGCATTCACTGTGCTGCTGGGACACTAGGAAGAGCAGAATAAACTTTCCGGTAAAAGGGGCCATTTGGGTAAATTCATCTTGTTCCCAATAACTTTTAAGAAGTCCTGTGCACCTGCACCACAGTGGATTTTCTGAATATTAAGTAGATTTTTTATTTCATATAGACATATGAAAAATGTATAAATATATGCTTTAGAAGTATTTTTTCTAAAAGCACTTGCTCTCTGAATATAGAGATGGCTAGACCTCAAAAAATGATTTAAGTGTTTTTCTTAAAAACAAGCCAAATATTTTCAAGGCATCTGTTTTTGGTGAGAGCACACTGATCGTTTTGTAGAATATTTATATATATCTTGACGCTTACAGATTTTTTAAAAGAAAATATTTATATTGTGGTTTCTGAATTAAACAACATTAAGTATGTAAATAATGAAAGACTGGACATTTCTTTTTCAGTTTTGTTTTGCTTTTTTTATAACTTAGATAAATTAAATGTAAAAGGAATGGGTTCATATGTAGGTAGTTGCCTTCAGACATGAAAAAATAAAGACTCATTTGTTTGAGAGAGATTTTGTACAGTTTGATTGACATTGAATTATAGACCTGAATTTCTTTAATGTAAACATAACTTAGAACCATTTCAGTTGAATGCGGAACGAATGTAACAGCTGAACTGTAAAGACCATAAGAATAATTAAGCCTTTCTCGTCTGAATGAATTGTGTACATATTTTTATGAAGCTCACAGTCATGTGAAATTGCCTTCTTTCTATAGCAACTGGTATGGAGGACAAAGGAGACACTGAAGGGATTACTTGCCTTTTTTGAGATGAGTATGTTTTGAGTTGTTTTCATAATCCTCAATTTGTCCTAGATTTGTCAAAAAGATTTCCCAAGTTTTGCTGATCCTTGAAATGAACTCAGACTGAATTTATAAAGAATAGACTGACTGTCAAGTTAATCCTATTTCTCAGCTCCACAGAAATTTTACTGGTTTGTTGCAAACCATGGAAAACTCATGATGATTGTTGAGTATTACTTTGAGTTTTAGGGCTTGCAAGAGCCCAGAAACCCAAACTTAAACTCAGCAAGCGTGTGAATGCTCAGTAACTTAAACAAAAAAGGAAAAAAAGAAAAAAAGAAAAATATATTGAACTCTGGGGATACGGAACTGCCAAAGTTCTCAGAGCTTTGAAAAAGAACCAGAAACATTTACTGCAGCACTAGAAACATTCATGTCAGAAGAATAACACTATTTTTAAAAGTGTTAAACTGCCACATTGCCTTTGGAAAAGATGTCAAAGACTTGGTAGCTCTAAATCCTTACTCACACACTGTTCAAATATTTAAACTCTAATTAAAAAAACCCCCAAACAAACAACAAAACAAACATTATTTTTTTCTAATTTATATGGAATCTAAATAAGGCAACTAATGGCACATAATTAAAGGCATTGAAATAATGTAGTACTTGGCCACATTAGAAATATATTTTGCATAGAAACTTCATCTCTCTTTGATATTTATAACCGAGCATTTTTCAGCTACAACCAGTTCCTGAATTCCCACATGAAGTGATACTACAGTCACATTGATATCTGCATTACCTTTTACAGGAGAGTGCAGATGCAAATATAAGCCTAATGGGTGGCTTAGTCTCTTGGGGTAGTTGAGTGGTATTACAGATTTTTTTCAGTGTTTTGTACACTCTTCATCTTCAACTGTGAATTCAGCTTAATGAAAATGGCTATGGTCTAGTAATGGTTTGAATGATGGCAAGTTCCTTTCACTTTGTAAACAGGAAAGTAGAATTCAGCCTGAATAAGTCCACTTGGATATCAATACACTTACAGTTTATGGCTATTTTCTTGAAATTTCTTATCCCTGAGAATGGAAACAATTGTAATAATTAATTAATAAATGAATTTTGAGGGAAAGCAGATGACCATTATAAGGGAGTGAAAAAAGTCTGCAAGGCAAGATTAGGGTCATATTTCTGAAATGCTGTTACTTGTATTGAAATAAGGGTCATTTGGATGATTAGCAAGCACTTCTGCAGTAGACTATGTACCTTTCTGTGAGGTGGCTGACATCTCATGGCTTTCCTTTGCTTAGCGAGTTGCTTATTACAATGGTTACAATTTGAAGAATACAAAACCAAATAGGGAAGGTGTTGGCAAATAATTACATCAGGAACAGGTGCCTGAATGATCAGTATTTGCATAGAGATCTCACAGTCTGTCCTCCGCCCTGGCTGAACTCAATGGGAACTTTGCCTTCAACATTTAAAATATTGTAGGATTTGTCCCTCTTCATTTTTCTAGGAAAGGCAAATGTTTCTTTCCTATGAAAAGAACCTCTCAAAGAAAAAAAAAAAAAAAGACACTGTGTCATTAAAAAAGTAATTGTATTTTATTTAAGAGAATACGTCTGTAGAACTGAACAGTATGCAATAAATTTTGGGAGTAATACTCTTCATATTTTCAGAAAAAACCCAAACCTGTAACACAGATTAGAAATGTCTCCTCTTATTTTGAAAACACATTGTTCACCATCCTTCAGGTGATACTCATCATCTATCTAGATGTTGATAGTGTTCTCGCTTTTCTTTACAGCACATAATACAGCATATATGGCATACATAACACCCAACTGTCGCTGAGCAAAGGCACAGGTTTCTAGTCAAAGCCACTTCCTTACACTCCTAAGGTGAAAGAGAGGGGTGGAAACCTGCCAAGCATGATTTTTTTGGCTTTCTTACATTTAAATGGGTGAGTCCTCACAAAATAGTTCTTTGTATCTCCTCTGTCATAAGGAGAGGCTAGTTGACTAGCTTAGGCTAAATATTTCAAATTCGGCTAATCAATTATATCCTGTGAGACCAAAAGTGTAAGTGGCTGAGACTGAGTTTTCTCCCCTGGGCTGAGACACCTACTTGAAGCCACCTCACTGTTGATTTGTTTGTTCCTCTTACAAATTCTCTGCAGTATCTCTGGTGCCTCTAAGCACCCAGACAGAAGGAGCCTTCAACATAACCATATCATCTTGCTCCTAGCAGCCACCTGTACCTAAGTAGGACACTGATGGTTTAGCCTTTAGGTATCTATTCACAGACATTTCACATATTTTAGGTCTCCAGACTTGCTTATAAATGGCTGTGTTTTCTTTTTTCTTTTTTTTTTCTTTTTTTTTTTTTTTAAGGAAACTTGTTCTTCATCTAGGTGATCTTTGTAGATATAAAAACACAAACATAAAAAGTAGCATATTGATTTAGTGGCTATTTGTGATAACTTTGTATTTGTGTCATATGGGCATAAAATCCAGTGTGGGATTCAGGAGAATGAATGGCAGGTTTTCCTGCATGATTTTATGGATTTTTAGAAGTTTGCTATAAATTATTGACTGAAATTTGTAGAACATGCATTTCAATAGCCCTTATGAAGAGAAATGCACATAAAATGTAGTCCATATATTATTATGCCTCAAAAAACCAAACAAACCAAATCAAACAAACCAAATCAAACCAAACAAAAGACCAACCAACCAACCAAAACCAAAAAGGAAGTAAAAAGAATTGTGGGGTAAGAAGTCAACTTGTGTTCATCAGCACATTTCCTCTGAAGTCAGTAGAGTTACTGTACTAGGACCCCTGTTCTCATTTGGTTTGAGGTTCAGGTAGAAGATTGATTTCAATTTTTTTAATCCTAGTTAATTAATTTCAACTATCAGTACCTGTGACTAATGAGATACATCTGCAATAGATGGTGTTCTGCTTTGTGAGAGTTTCTATTTCCATGTCTCCTTTGTTCTCTGCATAAAAAAAACCCCACAAATAAAGCCTGACTGAGTTATCTCCAACAGCTTATGAGAGCTTGGTATTGACTTATTGTGTTGCTTTTTTGTGGTTTGAAGTTTACTGCTTCTGTTTCAGGCCCCAAAAAAGAAATGTCAGAAATCTTGCTTTCTTACCCAAAATGAAACTTATAATAATAATAGTAACAGTAATAGTAATAGTAACCCCTCCTTCTTCCTTAAAAGTTTACCTGTGTCCCTCCTTTGGCTCTCATGACTGGAACAGCATCCCTGCCACTTGCAATAGCAATGCAATGTTCCTGTTTCACTGTTCTCTTATTGGGAATAGGTAGCAGGCAATAATCTTTCCAATTTATTTAATGAGTGAAAAATATCTCCTTAGAAGTCAAACATTGCCTCTTATCCTTTTACTACAGACTGCAGTGCCTTTTAAATGACAACCTGATAATTAATGTTACAGCAAAATTAGTTTTAACACCTCTCTCTTACATTTTCAAATGTAATTTATCTTTGTATTTAACACATTATATATAATTCCATGTATTTCTTTGCAATGTTTAGGTATATAAGGTTATAAATTATGCCATCCTTTATAATTCTGTCACTTTTTCTCAGGTATGTTTACTTTAATTGAACAGAGAGATATTACAAAAAAACCCAAATTTTCATTCCCACCTGGTGAAAATTATTAGAGGTAAACTTTGTATTAAGTGTTTGTATTACTGATTACAGATCATGGACTCTCTTTCTCTCTCTCACTTTTTTTTTTTTTTTTTTTAATGTTTTGCAGAAGTGAAAGGACTGAAGGCCCTTTCCAAAGATACAGAATATTGACATTATTCCTCAAAACTCCCACTTTTCATAACAAAATTACCCTTCACACATTTGTTACATGACCAAAAGTTCATTAAATAACTAATGATATATATTTATATATATAAGGTATAAAAAATATATATGAATAAAAATTTAAGCACTTTGTTTTCTGGTAAGTCAAAGAAATTTATGGGTAAGTTTATATGAAAAGGTTCATAAATCAGTTGAACAATGCTAACTAAAGGGAAAAAAAGGCAGAGGAAAACAGCAAAAACTCATTAAAAGCAGTCCCTTTGGACATGTAGGGGAAAAAAATTGCATTTTGAGAATTTAAGTAAAATCAGAGCACTGAGTTTTCAGTAACTTTAATTTAAAAAATAAAAACCCCTAGTGTTTGCATTGTCAGAGTACACCAAATTAATATACATGCTCAGTGTTAATGCTGCCCTGTGTAAAAAATATTTTATAATTACAAGGTGAAAAAACCTGAGAGTAACAAATTATGACTGCATTGCATATGGCATTTTCAAGTGTATACTGTTTAATTCTCCTCTTGGAGTGAAGTATACGTTCAACAGTGAAACAAAAATAAGGAGTTTTTTCCCTGAGGAAAAATCAATTTTATTGGAACGTCTTTGCCATGAAGTTCAATTAACATCATTGAATGTCCTAAAGGAGCATTTTCAAAATCAGAACAGTTGTTTCTAAGTTATGTTATTTGGTTATTAAGTTGGAATCCAGTGGATTTTCCCAGCCAATATTATATCTTTACTATTTAAAAAGACGTGTCAACAGTAGTGGTATTGCATGATTCTGACATTCTGTAACAAAACATAGCTGTTGAGATCTTTCATTTCAGTTTTACAGAATTGATGCTTCATGCTGATTGAAACAGTTTTTCTTTTCCTATTATAGCACATTCTGTGCTTGAAATATGTTTAAGCCATTTGCCTTTTAACACAGGTGATATATGACTGGAAATGGCCTTCAAAAGAGCAAAACCTCCCACAGAGTGGGGAAGATTCCAGCTTTCATTAACTGTACAGCCAAATGTTGGTGTGACACACCATGTTAACTCCAAATTAATTCAAAATTTGATGTAGGATTTTATAGAATTACTGGTTGTAATTCTGCAGTCAAGGCAGAGTGTCATATTTATATACTCTTTATACTCACAGTCCTAAAACTCACTAAAATCCAAAAAGAAAACACTGGAGACAGGACGATATGTATTATAAATACCACTTAAATAAATACAGACTGCTTAAGCTATACATACATTTTAGAGTGTTATAAGATCATCCTGTGGCTGATGTAATGGGAGGTGGTCTGGAGATGTTCTGTACTCTCCTGAGACATGCAGGCCTGCAGATCAAGTCAGTGTGGGTACCAATATCTCATAAGAGCTCATTTTGGCACACACTGAAATGTTCCTGAAATCCTGTACCATGACCAAAGCACACAGGGAGACAATAGGACCAGCAAAGTCAGGATAAGCAGGTGAATCCTCAGCTGATTGAGAGGGATCCCCCATTGCTGCTCTACAGTAGCAGGACAAGAAAGCATCAGTGCCTGAAGGAAGAATGCTCAAGAGCACAATACAAAACATTTCATCTCAGTCAAAAAAGTTTGTTGGTCACCTGCCCTTAGCCATGCATGGACTCATCTGGGGGAGCTATTCCTTCTGTGGTGGTTAACAAAATCCTAGTTACTGGTACTGGCTGCTAGTAGTGACTTTGCCCTCGTATGTATTGAAAGCCATACTGTACACGAGCCAAATGCAAATGAAACAGAAAACCAGTCCCTAATCATTTCATCTATAGCATGGTACAAGAAGTAGATTTGGGATATAAATAAATTTTAGGTAGATAACTGAACAACGAGTTGGCTTTATGAAACAAGTTCTAATGATAGCTCTTCTTGAGCCAGAAGGCAAATGTGGATATTTTCCTTACATACATAAGTGCTGCATACATAAATATTTAGATTATAGATAAGACATTAATTAATTCTTTTGTGCATATTTGCATTAAAGAATATAGAAAGGAATATAAATGTACTTTCTATCCAAATTCCTACTCCTAAAAGATTTTAATATGATTTGCAGTCCTCTAATATTTTGTTGTTTGCTCAGAACATTTCAATAAGCAGAGTTCTACCTTCAACATATAAATAACTACAGGGGGAAGGAGACAGGTGTTTAAAAGAATTCAGAGTTAAAATTCTTCAAACTAGAAAGTGTCTCTGATGAGAAAGAAACCTTTGTTTGCTTTATGTCTTTATCCTGAAAGAGATAAGAAACCTGTTGAGGGTTGTAAAGTATGTATACATAAGGTTATTCCATTTGATTTAGCATTTGACAGGGTGTATAGACATTTTAAATCCCTCCATATCCTTGAACTTCTAACTGGAATTCTCTTTGAGATGTAGTTGCTTAGCTTACATTAAAGAATTGAACAGATTCAGTAATGCAGAATAATACTTTTGCTTTTTTAATCACAATGTGGCCAGTCACTAGTCCCAACCTGAAAAAAAGGAAATAGCTCACAGTAAATGTAAGTTTATGATGATTGGAAAATGACTCATATAAGGAACTTCATACCTGAGTTTTCTGGAATATGATACACTAAACTGAATGAAATATTTAAGCTCTGTCAAAAGGGATACATCAAGCCTTTGTCACTTATGTAATATCAGTATTTTAAGGCACAAGTTGACAGAGTTCTTGCATATGTTAGCATCTCCATAACAAATATCACTGATCTGAATGCTCTAACTGGCTAAAGATGCAAGTCTAGATCAGAATTACATGACTTGGATCATGAAACAATTTTGTCCTCTTTTCTGAGAAATTTTTTTTGGCTTAGTATCTCAGTTCTCAGAAAGAAGCAACTTGTTCACAGCGTACTTTTCAAAAGATATTGAATAGTGTGTCACAAGATCTGTCTTTTGGCCAAGTCATAGTGTAGTCCTAGTAGGCTTCTCTTTTACTTTACAGCTTAAAAAAATTATTCAGAAGTCACTGGCATAGACAGTCAAATATACTCACTTGTCATTGCTGTAAATCCTCATTTTCATGCCTTAGCAATTAGTCTCAGTTTGTCCCATGAGTTTCTACTGATACTTCCTTCAAACAGGAAGAATTTGGCCACTAATGTCTGTCAGTAATAGACAGGCCTTTCTGTATCGAGTTGAAATGGAATACTGAATTCTTAATTTTTTTCTATGGTTTCTTATATCTTTTTTTATGCCTCATGATATGTCCTTCCATCAGAGTGTCATTTACACTAAAGCATCTAAAATTCTCATGTTTAATTAAGCACCAATTCAGAAAACCACAAATATTTTTCTCCTATGCATGATGAAAACTCACACTAACACATTAGGATCAGCAAGTAGATTTATCAGAACTGATGCTCTGCAAAAACATACCTCATCAGTCTAAACTCTATCACACTAGACATTGTAACCCTATGCCATAGCCTCTTTTGTGCTCTGGGATTAGAGGCAGGACTGAGGATACAGCTGAGACAGCAGTTGGGTTTACTTGACCTAGAGGATCACAGCAAGGAGAAGAGGATGCCATATCACATGTCTGCTGGGAGTAGAGTACATACATGCCCTCTAACAGAGTCTGAGGCTGGATGGAGTTTTATTAGAAACCATACATCTGTGGTTAAACGCTGAAGGTTTTCCATATCGAACATGAAGGCATTATCTACATGTGTGGAGAAAGGCACATCTGCATGCCCAGACAGTGGAACCCTGTAGCTTTGTCTAGAAAACATTGAATAGTTTGTTTAAATGAACAATTAAAATTACTGTTAAATTACAGAACTTTCTTACTCCTGAAATTAAAGGCAGTCTCAGGGCTAACTGTCAGCTGATGAATTTATCTACCTTTCTCTACTTATCCTTTTGTCTTGAAAACAACCAACCAAATTCAGTGGACATTGCCACATGAGCCTCCCGTAACCTGCTGTAACTAACAGCAGGTGATCTAAACTGAAAGTTGTGCTGCCATTTTTGGACTTAGGCACATCATAGAGCATTCATGCAAACAGTTGGCTAGGCAGATCACAGGAAGCAGAAATCCAGAGCAGGAGGAATGTGTAGCTGTTGGCAGAAGCTTAGGGCATCAACCTGCTCATCAGCACAGATCAAAATGTGGAAGACCACAGCTGCATGGATTGAGGCTCGTGCCTCTTCAGGACCTTGTATGATCAACTGAAATGAAACTCTCTAGGCAGAACACTCAAAATGTAAATGATTGGTTTGAATCCGAAAGTGAAGTCAGCCTGCATAGGATTGCAATGCACTTCAGCAAGGAGTAAGAATGAATGGACAAAAAAAAACCCGAACAAAAACAAAAACTAAAAAAACCAAAAAAGATGTACTGCAGGGGCTAGTCTGTTGTGAAGAAGACGGCACTGACCAAAGTCTGTCACCTTCTGAGAGGGAAATAGCACCCCAAAACAGACAGGAAATACATAGCAGGAACAAGAGGAAAATTTCCATGAGGATTAGCAATCAGATGGCTTTCTCTTTGACAGGTTAGTAACTCAGCAGAAGCACAGATGGGTGGGCAGGCATGCAGGCACGCACATACACATAAATCTGTAAGCCACAAAACAGCCACCAGGGATCAGGAGCTGTCAGTGTCCTAATAGAAACATTTTAAAATGCGGTCTGTGCAATGATTATGTCCCTCCCGAGGATCAGTGTGCTCTGCCGTGAATAGCTTGGTGCTATGCAGGCACCGTGGTAAAGGACACTCATTAAATTGAGAAAATGCCTTCCTATTGTAGCTTCTCTGTCTCTTACCGCACTACCAAATCTTTTCCCAGGCAGGATAAAATTGGCTACAGTTGAGTCTGACAGGCTTTTCTTGTCCCTCTAAGCACGTATGCAGGTAAGAACTCTTCTAACAACCAGCCATCTCTTCTCTATTTCTGTCCATTGCAATGTGGGATTAGAGGCAAATGAAGTAGCATACTGTTCTCTTTTAGTATCAGGCTCCCAGGCTAAATGCCTCAACTCTAGATCACTCTTCTAGTGTGTGAGTCAGTCCAAATCAGTCACTGATTCAAGCACTCATTCCTTGAGTTCCTTTGGGGGGGTTTGATGGTACTTTAAATGGTACTTATGCTGTTCACTTTGCTGACACTTGACCATTAGGAACATCTTTGATTTTTCATGTCAGCCACCAATCAGGTAACAGTGTGACTTAGCCATATCCAACCACCAGGGGAAAATATAAGTTATGCAATCTCTTCAGGTCACATCTTGACCATATACACTTTTTCTACTGCTTACCAGATAGCTTTGACATTCTTTTGCTGATTTCTTTGCTTTTCTGTGCAGTGGCAGACTATTCCTCCAGGGAGTTCAGAAGAAAAAACAAACAAACAAACAGGAAGCAGGGTCACAAGAAGTGATTTGATGGGAATTGGGGAAGGCAGCCTACATATGAAGATGTGAACTCCAGAAATCCAAATGTGGCAAAGATTTAGCAGTAGTACTATCCAACCTACATTTCCCCTGTTATGTGTCTATAATCTGCTATATAAAAAGGAGAAAAAAATAAGTTACAGAAAAATTGTGTGCATTGTGTGACTTAGTAGTCCTGAGTGACCGTGTACAGTCTCACTGCCTGGCCAGTACTGTTCAGCCATGACCCATTAGGTCATGCACAAACCCACCACGTGCCATGATGTCATCATGTCATTGTGGTTTATTTGCACACATCCAGAAAAGCATATTTTGAAGAAGAATAATAAAGAAATAAAGAAATGAAGTAAGGAAGTTTGGTGGTAGCTTTCTGTTATGATTGAGATTTCTAAACCTGGGTTCAGATTTGATCAATAGTGATGACTTCTTTTGTACCTGAATTATGAATGGAAAAATTAAAGTATATTGGGATTATTCTTGATTCTTTGTCTTCCTGTCCCTTCTTCCTCAAAGTCATTGAAGCAGGGGCTCTCTCTTGCTCTGTCTGTAGAGTGGTTGGCTCAGGTTCAGCCCATGGTTGACCTAGGAGTGTAAATAACTTCACCTGCTGATGGGAGCTACACACAGGAGAAACTGTCTGCCTTAATTTCACTCTCTGGCTTTAATTAGTCAGAATTTTATTCCCACCCTTCTAGAAGGGAAGGGAATAGCACTTTTTTCTCTCCCTGACAGGTTCCAGGAACTTGATGTAACTCTTTTACTAGGACAGTTGCTTTTTTAAGTATTGACAACTATTTCACAGCCTTTCTCCGGTGCCTAGTTTGGTGCTGATTAAAGTCACTTGAAAGTGAAGCTTCATTGCTTTTCACTGCTGTTAAAACAAATTTAGAGAGTTACAACAAGAAATACCAAGAAGCAAAGTTCTCTCTGTTCAGGCTTCAGTTGGTTTAGTCTGCCTGTTGTATGTCCTACTTCTAAAAGATGGGTTTAAGAGAAAATATGTTCTTTCCTTGACTATAAAGGACCTTCTATAATCAATAACAATTCATGTTTTTTTAAGATGTCTGGGTTTTTCTTTGATTCTTGTGCACTGAATGCACTGTGAATAAAAGGCAACTATGTGACCAAACAAGTGCACACAATGAGCAATATCACAATTAGGGGTAACAGAATATGCATGGTCTGCAGGGATTATGATGGTCTGCAGGGGTTATCAGGGTTTCTCTCTCTTTCTCCTGCTGGGTTTTTTGTTTTTTTTTTGTTTCTTTTTTTGGCTGGGTTGGGGGTTGGGGGTGGTGGTGGTGGGTGGTGGTGGTGTTTGTTTGATGGTTTATTTTTAAGTAAGGCTTGCAAGACAAACTTAAAACAAAAACTTTTAAAAAAAAATTGAACAAAACAACAACTTTTTTATTTTCCTCAAACAGTCCAGGCCAGTGTTATTCTTGAGGTCAATTGGAAAAAATGCCTGTGTAGTTCAAAAGGTGATGTGCAGGGGATATAGCGGTATTCTACCATTCAGGGTGGATTATCTAGTAAAAATTGAGAGTCCCAGAGGGTTTACATATATCACCACAGGAATTCTGCCTGTAGTAAAGTAGAGCTGTTAATCATTAAAACAGTTTCTCTTAAAGAATATTTTTCTTTTAATAATACTTTCCTGTTTATTTTTGTGGACTTGATAGTGCTTCTTTTAATTAACCTGCTTTCCATGGCAATGTCATTAATTTTTCCAGAGACAAAAAGTTTATTTTTAAGTTGGGCCAGCAGGGACTACTGGAGTGACAGAAAGCAGAAGAGATGCAACTGCTGAAATAAAATGACAGCTTGGACTTGTCACTGATTCTTGTGTCCTGAGGATCTTGCTTTGCAAAGCAGGATTGCTTTTTAAGTGCTTGTACAACCTCAGACAGTCAGGCACTATCCTGGCTCAGCTCTACAGCAGGGTAAATTTGGAGCTCTTTTATACTCGGTGGATTTGGGCATTGCAGCATCCCAGCCACTCACTGTGGTGTCTCCAGCAGTTGCAGGTGAGATCTTTGGCCAAGAAGAAATCTAGTAGTAAAAGAAAGAGGCAAGTCAGCTTCTGCAATGGTAGGTTGGTATTATTTGGGTTACAGGTATAAGAAACTGATTTTCAGACTCAAAACTGCCTAGGGCTCAGCATCTTATGAATTCAGGTCAGCCAGTTCTCAGGGGGGGGAAGCCACTCATCAGATACCTTCCCGACACCAGGATTTCAAATTTCAAATCTCAGAGCAGAGGGATGCTTCTGATATAAGCACCCCACTTCTTGCCTGAACCCTGCTAACAATGAAGTGTCTGAGATGAACTCTTTGCTCTGCCCTGAGACTGCACACCTGAACAGGCATAGGCAAGCAATCACAGCAAAGGAAACACTCATCACACAGAGGGTTGTCTGTTAATATGCCTTCAAATGGACTAGAATGAGTCCCAGTCTCTGTATTCTTCTTTTTTCAATGAAATGAAATATAGAATTACAGAATCACAGAATCAAGGTTGTAAAAGACCTCTGAGATCATCAAGTCCAACTTTTGACCTAACACCACCTTTTCTACTAGCCCATAACACAAAGTGCTACATCCCATCTGTTCTTAAATACCTCGAGGGATGGTGACTCTACCACCTCCATATGCAGCCCTCTCCAAGGTCTGATCACTCTCTCTGTAAAGAACTTCTTCCTAATGTCTAACTTAGACCTCCCCTGGCACAGCTTAAGACTGTACCCTCTTGTCACACTGTTGGTTGCCTGGGAGAGAGGATTGATCCTCACCTCACTACAACTTCCTTTGAGATAGCTGCAGAGTGATAAGGTCTCCTCTGAGCCTCCTCTTCTCCAGGCTAAACAACCTCAGCTCCCTCAGCCACTCCTCATAGGACCTATACTCCAGTCCCATCACCAGCCTCATTACCATTCTTTAGACACACTACAGCACCTCAATATCCTTCCTGAATAGAGGGGCCCAGAACTGGACACAGCATTTAAGGTGCAGCCTCACCAGAGCTGAGTACAGGGGCAGAATCTCTTCCCTGTATTGCTGGCCACACTATTCTTAATAAAGGCCAGGATGCCACTGGCCATCTTGGCCACCTGGGTACGCTGCTGGTTCATGGTTCATGCTGTCAATCAGTACCTCCAGGTCCTTTTCTGCCTGGCTTCTTTCCATCCACTCTGTCCCCAGCCTATAGTGGTCCAGGAGGTTGTTGGAGCCAAACCACAAGACCCAGCATTGGTCTTGTTGAGCCCCATACTGCTGGATTCTGCCTATCTCTCCAGCCTGTCCAGGTCCCTCTACAGAGCCCTCCTCCCTTCCAGCAGATCAACATTCCCCTGTTCATTCATTTCATGGCCAGGCTTCGCGAACGAAGATTTGGGAAGGGCACTACCCACGCTTGCTGCAAGAGTGCTGATGGCTAAAAAGGCCGATACGGGATAGGCAGGTCCGGTCACAAAAGGCACAGTGGAACGTCTCTTTAGGTGATATTGGTGAGGAACGGTTCTTTCTGCGTTGTAACATGCTGTCATCTGCAATAGATATTTAACAGGACTGGGCCCAACACTGAACCCTGGGGAACACCACGGGTGACTGGCTGCCAAGTGGATGCAGTACCATTTACCACCACTCTCCAGCCAGCCAGTTCTTAACCCAGCATAGAGTGCACCTGTGCAAGCCATGGTCTGTCAGCTTTTTCAGGAGTATGTTATGGGAGAGGGAGTCAAAGGCTTTGCTGAAGTCCAGGTAGACCACATCCACAGCCTTCCCCTCATCCACCAGGTGGGTCAACTGGTTATAAAAAATACTGTGGCCTGAATCAAATGGTATGTCGACTTCAACACCGAAGTACTCTTGGATCTTTTTTCTTATTCAACATGTTTACCAGAAGGCTAGCAATGAATCAGCCAAGGGTTCCTGCTGGAACACACCTGCTGAAGAACTGGGGCCCTTGAGAAAAAGGTGGCTTAGACATGTGGAGTCTGAAATTGAAGCCTGTGAGTTCAGATTGTTTTTATTGTGGATCCGCTATACTGGGATGAAAATTGACTGAAACATTGAAAGTTGATCCTGTTGCAATCACATTTTATCTCAGGTTCTGGAAGTTTAGTTTGTTCTCTCACCTTTTAAACTCAGCTTGTTAAATACCGAGTATAACAGAAAGAACTGAGTTACTCTTGTTTTCAATTGTGTTCTTTTGTTCTCCTTTCATTCTAATTCTTTAAAACATCTCTTCATGAACAATAAAAAGGAAGTTTCACCATTGGGTGCCACTTACCACACTGCATCACCACAGGGATATCATACTTCTCTTCTCTATGCCTCTTTCCAAAGATGACTTTTTTTTTTTTTTGTGCAAGCACTGAAGTTGTATTTCTTAAAGAAAAAATGATAGAGAAAGCTACATTTTCTAGGCTAAATTCCCCTCGTTTATATAGGCATAGTGTTAACACCTAAAAAAATCTGAAGAAAAGTCAGCCTAACTTTTGCAAAGAGAATTGTGAAAAAAGATTTTCACAGAATCCTTACATCAGAGCCCAAGAGGATTTTCTTTAGATAGAATAACTCACAGTTGCTGAAAAAGTTTATTTTCTTATCTGACAAGGTCTGGCAAATTGGCCATGCCACACAACAGCGAAGGTCTCAGTGCATGACTGCTGCTGATATCAGAGAGTTGGAATGTGTCTGCAGCACATCCACTGAGAAGAGTTACCAGTCATTCCCTGAAAGCAGACAAGGTGTGAGAAACTTCTCTGCTTCTAATGAGGCCACTTCTATCTTTGTTAAATATACTGTTTATGTTGAAGATATTTTACAATCAGTTAAAGTCAAACCAGAGTGTGAATTCAACTGACATGAGAAAGCACAGCTGGGAGAAAGACTTCCTTTTCAGCTGCTTTTTTCTTCTTAATACCTTCACTCTGGGAATTTTAAATACATTCATTTATTTGCCTTAATACAACTTCCTCATCTAATGTTTGTTTTAAAACTTTAAGTCATTAACTCTGTCTTGAATAAATACTGGAGAGCAAATACATAGCTAGATACATCAAGCCCCTAACACCTCTCCAGCTCTGAAGAGGTAAGAGGCATATCTAACTCCACTTCACACTCTTCTGACACCACTTATCAACAGCAAAACATTGGGACAAATTTGATTCAGCTTCACAACATCCCTTTTCCTCTGAAGAGCTTAATGTACATTCTGCAAAAGGAAGAATTGCAGCAAAGCCCAGCTGAAAAATGTGTCAGCACTTACACAGCAAGACTGCATAGAACAGAAAATTAGATACTGGTCTTCTAGCAAAATATGTGAGCTAACCTCTAGGTTGAGGATTGTTAAAATCATCCTTCTTGAGAGGCAGCAGCTCCTGAATGCATTCAAAGCTTCACAAGTGCCCAGCAAGAGGGTGAGGACTGTGTTTCAACATACTATCTGTGGCCTCACAAGTTGTCCATGATCCATGCTCTAACTCCTCTTCCTTCCTCTTCAAATGCTAGTAGTCTTTTTCTTAGAGCTGTCACTAAAGCCTTGGATTTCATGGAAGGTTATATCTAATAGCTGAGATATGGTAGCTTCTTAAACAGCCTCTCAGGCCAAGTTGTAATCTTATCTGAGACTTTATTGTTCATTCTTTTCGCTGCAAAGTGAAATAAGTCAATTAAATGAACAGGAGGTCAAGCAAACCTTTTTAATTTGCTCTGAGAAATGTATGGATGTTGTTAAATATGGCTGAGAAGAGCACTTAACTGATAGTTTGAATTCTCCTGTTATGCATCTGTGAAAATTGTTGTTTTTAATGTGTTGCTTGTTTGTTTGTTTGTTTCTTTTCCTAAGTGTTGCGAAGAGCAGATACAGCCATGGTAGCCTAGGAAGCTTTGAGATCTGTAGGATACTTGTAGGCTGTTCAACAGCTTGGCTAGACCTGTAAGAAAGGTATAACCTCTCTAATGACATTTCACTTATAAATCTCTGAACTAAAGTGTAGTGCTGCTCTTTCTCCATCCATGTGGTCTGTGTTACAGATTTCTTTTGAGAGATCCTTAACCCAGGAGGAAGGTATCCTTCCTCTGGATGTTTTCTGCAGGAATACTCAAGCAGCTGCAGTCTCTGTGCTGCAGTGACAGGACCATGCAGAACTACTTGTGAGGTAGGTAACTATGTGCATGGTGATAGAAGACCATTTGTTCTGGAAGAGAAGTGCAAGGTCTCCTGCAAAACACAGAAAGTCAGTTGTGGATTTCTCAAAAACTTTTTCTTAATATCTAAACTGAGCTGTGGAACCACTGTGGAGCCAGAGTCGAAAGACTGAAGGAAGTCATGGACTTTTTGACAGTGAAGTTCATTTTGCTTTCTCTGTCTTTAGACCCCTCTGACAACCGCATGAAACATTCTAATATAGAAAACCAAAGTTATGCAAAATGTTTACAATGAAACCAAAACCATATTACAGATTTGGAATCCAGCATAGGGTTGGTCAACACTTGCATGCCTTTTGTGAAAACTGGTTTGAGAGAAGTCAGGCTGATATATGGTTTAGAGCTGGAATTATGCAAAGTGGAATTCTTGGCTGAGTTTCATATTGCATGCTCTGAGTTAATTTCAACCTGAGAATTATTCAAAATTGAAAGCATGAAAATGCATATGGATCAATACTGGGAAATGCACTGAAGAACTGTTTCCATGATTCCTTAGAGCTTCAGGGCTAGCATTTGGTGTTGTTTAGTGCACAGAAGCTGTTTATGATTTTCATTACTAAGGTCTTCAAGAAAAACCTACTTTGAATGAATTGCTCAGATCACTTTAAGATAGCTTCTCTATGTTTATTTTCTTCATGCAAATATATTGGAGAACATAAAGGCTTAGCATAAACATTAGCCCAAGTATGTATAGCTGATTTATAGGAATTCTAAGATGTAAATATCAGTTTCTAGAGTTGAGGTGCAGTTTGAAGTATCTTTTGGAGAGTCTCATAAACAGAAAGTAAAAATGAACCCTCTGGTATACAGTCATGCTCGAGATCAGTCATGAAAAAAACCAAAAATATTTAGACATGTTCAAGGGATGGGAGCAGTGAGAAAAGACTTGAAAGTTCTATGCAAATTCATATGGTCAGTGCTGGGTTTGCAAGGGGGAAGAGCAAGTGTAATAGAGAAAACTGACAGTCTGTGAAGAAATGGAGAAGACCTGGAATAATTTGGGACCTGGATAGAAAAAGTTGTGGTATTACAGTTTGCAAAGGCATAGAGTATAAAAGAAAAAAAATAGAAACAAAGACAAAACCAAACCACTGTAAAAATAAATGAAACTGAAAGAACTATGTGAAAAAAGGTAGTTCAGTGTCACCTCAAAAACTCTTCTTTAGCACTAACCATGTAAGTTTTTCATTTCCATCTATAGCTGGCCTCAGTACTGCAGGAATCCAGTTAAATTTCCTTAAAAGTGCCAGAGGCTCCAACTTCTTGTTGAATAAAAAACTCATTACAGAACCATACAGAACCAGATAACTCTTTCTTGGAGGAAGAATAATAGATAAGTGACTAACTAATGTGTAAACAACTTTCTTCACGTTTTTACTTGGAGGTCAACCTACTAGTGGACATCAAGGGGTAGAAAGTAAAGACCAGGAAAGAATATGAATCCTTTAACCCTTGAAGATGGCAGACAGGAGAAAGAGAGGAAGCACAAGTCCTACCAGCACTTGAAGTTATGAAGTATAAAACAGGCACAGTAGGTAGAGGCACCATGATGCAAATAATGAGGAATTTACCTTAATACAACTACATAAATAGCTACTTGGACACCAAAAAAAGAAACTAAAAAAGATTTTTATCTCTCTGAAATTACTTACCAGCCTGGACAATTGTATCACTGAGGGTCCCTGTTAACCCATTTAACCTAATTTTGAGTCTTAGTCTTTTGCTTTCCACTTCCAGATGCAAATTTTTGGGAAGTCTGATCATATATTTAGGGAGGAAAAACAAATTCCCTTCATGAGTATCTTCACAGTGTCAGTTTTCTTTCTTTTTTTCTTTTTTTTTTTTTTCTTTTTCTTTCATATGACCATGGCTCCATATCCTTAATTGTTTCTGAAGTAGTTTTGCAGAACTCTTTCAGGTCTGTGCTATTCTAGCCTGTTGGAGGTCATCTCCATTAAGGGGATGACATTGTTTTGAATTTACTAGTGATTTAAGAAGAATAAAGTTTCTACTGATGATGTAGTTTTAAGATAAATATTCTATTTCCTATCCAGAGGTTTACTTGAAGTCTGTAGCAACCTTTCAGTGACCAGATTTGGTGTTGTTTAGTACATGGAAATTGTCCATGAGAAATAGAAAGCTTACTGCTTTTGCTTACATTCCATCACTGTGGAGGATGTCATTGCCATTATACAGATTGAATGAGGGAACTTTGGGAATGAAGATAGCTGTAAATCTGAGTTCTAACATTATATTCATATAGGCATAGTGTACGAAACCTCTTCTTGTCATCAAGAAAAGAAGGGAGCCTTTGCTAAGAGTAGGCATAACAAGAGCAGGTGTTCTTGATGCAGAAGTACACCATCTTTTAAGGTGTTACCACACATTTCTTTAGTGCATACACATGGAAATGCAGTAACTCTAGAAGACAATATTTTGCAACAAATGTATCTTAAGTTCCTTATAAGAGGAGTGTAATGAACATTGTGGAAAATAATTTGATTTTTGCCCATAAAACCCCCACAAAATCCAAACTGGTCAATGTTCTAGCACATATAAGACTGAAATCAGAATGTGCATGTATTTTAATTGAATTTACAAACTAGTATACTGGCAATCTGGAGATAATATTGGAGGGGAACATCAGTGGAAATTCATGGTTTGAGTTTAATATACCAAAAAGATGGGAGTCTTTTGGCTTGAGGTAATTCTTAGCTTTCCAGCCCACATAGTAATAACAAAAAAAAAAAAAATACTCAACCGTCTTTCCTTTTTGTGATTAAATCTATCTGTTGTAAATATCACCTAGCAGCTGTACAGCCCACTTTATCAGGAAATGTGCTTGAGTTCAGATAAAGTTTGTTATCTTTACTGAAGTGACCACCCTGTTTGATAGCAGCAGCCCTGCATGTTTGCATAACTCTGAAAATATCTTCTTCAGCACATAATCCCTCTGGTCTTTTCAATGTTAGAGCTGAAAATCTGTTTTCCAGTGAAACAACATCTCAAAACAAACTAAATTTACACTCTGACTCCAGCATCCCATACCCAGTAACTGTGAACTTGCCAGGCAACCTTGTTCACAGTCCTAAAGCAGCTGCAGAATGTAGCTTGTCTTACACTGCTACTTTTCTTTTTCTGATAACAATATATGGAGAGCTTCTGCAACAGTATCTGTCAAAATTAGGCAAAAAATGATCAGTTCTAAGCAAGGTGACTGGCTACCTTGCTGGTCAGATTTGCATCTCAGTAACTCTGTACTGGCCATATAGCAGGGATTTCTAAACATTGCAAAATGCAAGAAAATTTTGGGAGATATAGTGGAATGGCACTGTAGATGCCTGATCAAAAAGTGTAATGGAGAAATTCCTTAACAAGTCTGATTTCTGGTCTGATCTTTTCCAGGCTCCGTTTCAGAACACAAATCTGTGAAGGCTTCAGCTCCTCATAAGTAAGAACTGGTGACTTGTGGTTTTCACAAGTCCTGTCCATTTTGTAATCTTTTTTTGGAGCTAACTTTTGGTAAAGTTCATTATTTGATTCATATTTCTTATATTCTATCTTATATTTAGCTTTTAAAAGAAATCTATAATCCACCCCACCAAACAACAAACATATCAACCAACCAAAAAAACCCCCACCACAATAAAAAACAACAACCCCCCCACCCCACCCCCCCAAAAAAACACCAACCAACCAACCAACCAACCAACCAACCAACCAACCAAAAAAAAAACCAGAAAAGAAAGACAGGTATGCCAATAAATTAAACTAGAGAAGCAAACAGAAAGAAGAGAAAATTAAGAAAAGTATCTACTAGTAGCTACTCACAACTGGCCAAAACACTTTACACAGTACCCCTTTCCTACCTGCCTTTGTCTTCATGGCATTGGTGTGGAGGAATGGGAACTCTACTCACCAAATTTTAATATAAGATTAGAACAGAGAGAATTATGTATTCTCTTTTTTTTTTTTTTTTTTCAGTATGAAAACTGAGTTTTCAAATGGCTGAATTCCTCCAAGTATATTAGTTCATGATGACTCTGGCATGTCTTTTTCAGAAGCAATCTCTCCAAGAATATTTGAGTATAAGAGGGGAAAATGAGTTCTTTTACAAGCTGAGAGAAAGTTTACTTTGCAGGCTAGTGTTCTCTTAAAGCCTGCATTAAATTCTGTAATCAAATTTATTGTCACAGCATTTCTCAAAACAACTGTCCTGTCAGAAGAGCTCAAAGAGGACAGAAATCTTAGACGTTTTAGGGTTACAAAGAGCTGGCAGAATTAAAGTGAATCATAGACAAAGGGGCCAAATGTTTTTCAGACATGTCAGCACGTAACTGATGAACAGTTAATCCTTCAGTAACAAGTTAACCTGCTTCTCTGTTCCAGCCATGAGAAGTGTTGCCGTGAGGTTTCTCTCACTTGTCATTTGGGCTGTGTCAACCTGCTCTAATGAATTTGCTTCAAAGCCCAAGCTAGTTTACATACTGAAGCACTAAACCAGCTAATTTTTTCTCTCTGCTGCAAATATTTTATTCTCAAGTCATTCTTCCCTTATCACATCTCTTTCTCAAATGCTTTTCCAGAGACTGATGACTAGTGGGAAAATTTTGTGTTGGGAAAACTGTGAATGGTTGAAGGAGGGGAAAGAATCAGATTGGAAAAAAATTTAAAAAAAAAATGAAAGGACTTTTGTAGATCAATGTTTTGGATTCAGACACTTGCTAGTGTCTAGTTATAACTGGTGTAATTTTTCATTAAACTATTGAGTTGGTTGTGTACTATGCTTCATCTTCAGATTACTGTGTTTAAACCTTTCAGATAGCATCACATAAAACAGTGGTTAAGCTACTCTTCTGAGAGGTGAGAAACTGAGAAGGTATAGAAGCCCAGAAGATAAGGGGCTAATGTGTATGTCTCAAACACCGATAGCCAGAGAGCTCTGGAGCCAGCCAAGGATTGTTGGTAATAACAGCCAAAGATTGGTAATAACACACTGTGAGAAAGAATAGTATGTGGCTGGAGAATGGGGCTGTACAGAGGCAGGGCAACACTTTTCTGGGACAGATGTCATTGTTTTAGTTCCTGGAAATAAACACAACACAGCAGAGTGCAAGTGTACAAATGAAATTGAGAAGTGGGCATGGGCTGTTATGGAGAGGATCAAGACCACCAAAGATCCCCCAAAACCCTCCAACTCATTTCCAGAAAGGTCTAGAAGGATGGACTGCACAAAATTTGCATAGGAATAAAGAAACATAGCTGCATGGTAGAGAAAACTTATCTATAAGAAAGTAGCTCCAGGAAGCCTAGGCACATGGTCATCCCCAAATGGATCAATGCTGAAGCCAGGACTGGTGTTCTCTCTTCTTTTCTTTCTCTCTCCCTCTTTTTAATACATCTCTCTTTTTCTCTCTTCCCTTTTACCCTATCCTATCCAAAACCCACTGTTGCATGATTATACTAGGAGTCAGGGACTAATATACCTGTTTCCAAGTGTGTAATTCACAAATAAAACTTAGCAAGCTATTGAAAGCCCTCTGACTTTTGTCATTCCTTTAGACCATGAGTATCTCTGAATCTTGGGTGTTCCATTCCCCTTAAAGGTGGGACATCAGAGAGAGGTGGTAGAAAGTATACCTTCCAAATGGTTTGCCTGACTCCTGAAGGAATAGAATGTCCAAACTGTAAGTCTGCACTTCCCATAACTTTGAGTGGAGCAAGCATGTACTTGTTTGCCTTCAATTTGCTGGTGGGAAATGAGAAGGTGACAAAAAGTCTTTCCCCAACTCCTTGATAAATCACTGCTGTGTTTCAAACAACTCAAAGCTGATCTGAGTCACCAAAACAAGGACAGAGTACACCTGTCACAGTAATGGGTTATAGTTCTTGTTTTTCCTTTCAAACAATAGACCCAAATGCTGTAGGAGGTATTTCTTTGAGAGCTTCCATCATAGACTGCAGATCAGGCACCGCAGCATGTTTGCACACCTTGTAATTGGCTACAGTCCTAGTAGAAGGGAGCGTGGTACGCAATTGTGTGTGCTGCACTGACAATATAGCAAGTAACAGTAGATTCAAAAACATCAATGACAGCCTTCCGATGTGCTCATTTGTACTTTAGTCTGGAAGGCATGGCCTATATTTTACTTATGGATATTTCTTGGCAACATATTCTCACAATCTAGCAGAATTTGGTATTTCATCTTTCAGTGGCAGAAAATAAACTCCCAAGAAGCTTTCTGTATGATCAAACCTTTTTTTAAAAGACCAAAGTCCCCTGTTCTATGGGGATTTTAATGATTCCATAGTGTTGGAGTTTTGTGTTTTGTTTTTTTGCCATAAGAGATGTTGTTTCCCAAGTCTATGAACTTTTTCCCGAAATTCCCCTTCCCCTGCTGATCCCCTTTCTGCTCTTTGCCAAATCTCTGCTTGGATCCCAGCCTCCAGCTGAGAGATGGAGGCATTTCAAGGATGGGCAGAGTAAGTCTCTAATGAATATTATTTGGAAATTGCTCTGGGATGGCAGGCTTTATATAAATATAAGATATCATTACTATTAAACTGTCATCCAACAGCATCTTCAACTCATTTCTTTTTCTTGGAGATATGGTGGAAATAATATTCACCATAAAAACTATTTGATAACATCTCCTGAAACAGCTGGTATCCTGACTTGTTTGATAGAAGTGGGTTCTTATATAAAGCTTGACAAGTGAAAATGACAGTGAACACTGCTTATGTTTCTGAACATGTAGTTTAGCCATATTTTTCTGAAAGAATTTCTGAGTCCCTGCCTCTTCTTCCTGGTCATCAAGAGCTCTTGATTGTATTAAACCAAGTTTTTGGGCTAGTGCCTACAAGGATCAGGTAATATATTCAGTCCTACTGTTGCAGTCATATGAATATTTAAGTATATGTGTGTAGAGACCTTGTGAGAGTGGATTGCTGGTAAAGAGGGTTTGACTGTACTAAGGGAGAAGCCATTATATTGCCAGCTATTCCTTTCTGGAAGGAATGAAGGAGAAGATAATAGTTTGAGTGAGTAAATACAGGGCAAGTCAGCACTACATATATGAACCTCCAGACACTCAGTATGAACAAGATTTAGTGTACACAAGGTATTAAAGGCATCTGTTTCACTCATTAAAAAAAAAAAAAAAAAAAAAAAAAATCAATGCATCCATCATTAACTAGGTTCCTTTTGGATAATATAGCTATAGAGCTCGTGAGTGTCTCTGGGAAGATGTGTGTATGTGCTGGTCTTCCTGTAGGAAGACTCAGGCTTCCCATGGTGAGGAGCACAGTGAATAAAGCATTTATTTTCAGAATATATCCCATCCCAGCCAAAATCTGAGTAGGAAGGTGGAGGGGAGCAAAGATGGAGGGAAGATTTCAATTTGGGACTTGATTGATCACAGTTCACCTGTTTTTATCTCAAAGAAGAATTGTCCATACAATTCAGCTGTTGCTGAATGGGGTCTGTTACAAATCCAGATTTGGCTAGTAAAATCTCTGCAATAAAAACATGTCTTTGATGTCCAGCCCAGTACATAAAAAACAAAAGTATGCTATTACCAAGGTGAATGGTTGAATGGTTTGGGTTAACATCTGAGCGGTTACAAATGTCACAAGCTTGGAGAGATTTAAAAAACCAATTGAAACATCCACTGAAGCCAGGTTTCTGGTTTAAATTTAAAAGAAATGAAAATATCTAATATATTTTATGGAGTTGTCAGGCATGAAATTGCATCTTCGAGAGTCTGAAATGCACTGAGAATTTAATACATGTATTTTAGGTAATGACATACAAATAAAAGAGATAGCAAATGATTCATGATGCAGTATACTAAATACCAGACTATGCAGCAGGGGTGATATATGTCTGAAAATAACATGTGGCATGATTATGATACAGTCCTTCTTTCTGGTAAGGACATACTAAGAGGAAGAGTACAGCTGACAGGCTTTACCCTCATGTGAAGTGAGAATGATACAAAAAAAACCCCAAAAAACCCCAAACAAAAAAAAAACCACACACACTTTATACTAGAGAAAAAAGTCTATGAGCAAGGTTTTTATTTTATGAGGTAAACACCTTTCCTAAGAGAAATTACAGGTTGTTGCTATTGTCCTTTTCTGCTCATGAAGAAAAGGAAAACTTTGTTGGCCACAGCCATCTCCACTGTATTCTAAAAGCACAGTATATGTCCAATCTATATGCTTGATAACTTTGAAGAGGAGGGAATAAGAAGGAAGCTGAACCCTAGACATTGAAGGCAGAGTGGGATCAAGAAAATAAAGAGAAGAAACAGAAGAAGAAACGGCAGCACGCTCCTGAAGGGTGCAGCTCTGTTTCCATCAAATCTGTATTTGCAGGGACGATAAAATTGCAAGGTATAAATTAATATATACACTTCATACCTTTCTGCATGAGAAGAATGCTTTTCTTGCATAATTTTTTTGTTCAATAGAGTTTTCCAATAACAGTTTTTCCTCCTTGAAACTCCACAAGAGGATACTAGTGGGTTGTCATGTACTCTTGGCCTCATGACCCTAGCACACAGCCCAATGATCCCAACTGGTCAAAATAGTTTCTTTTGGACAGAAATTTTAAATAAGGAAAGAAGAAAAACTTAATTCAATACTCTAAAACAAAGGTCAGGTAAAAAAAAACTGTACTGAAAGAGTTCAGTAAAGCTTAGGGAAATCTTTCCTTGGCAATATCTAAATCCTTCCTGAAATGTCAGTGGCTGTAGCAGGAAGCCATGTGTGAGTTGTAAGACCACTTGGATAGGAATATTTCCATCTAGAAAGACAAAAGCAAAAGGATTTTTGCATGGTGTTAGTGGGAGGAATATGAAGAAACCCAAATCTCTCAATTTTGTTGGCTTTATGCAATTCTGAAATCTAGTATATATATCTCTGTGTTACAGCAGCTATAAGAAGGGCATACCAGATCATAAAAGAAAAGAGAAATAGACTACTTTGAGCATGAATGTGAGCCAGGATCTGAGAAGACAGGGAAATGACAAGTTTGTTGATTTAGGCAAATTAAACATAGTCAAGTCTTCAGCATTATGAGTCTTTGCCCCCCTCTGGTGACTGTAAAGCTGCAGAAGTCTGTGAAGCATTTAGACTGAATAGTAAGGTAGCGGTTGTTGCTGTTACTGTTATGACTATTTTGTTTTAAATCTGGATAGGTGAAACTAATTCTGGACTATTCTTGCTGCTTCATTGCTAACAAGGCATACACGAGTCTCCTATTTCATGAATTATATCTGATAAAGCTAGTCACAGAGCATTTCTAGCTGTGAGTTGTCTTCTGTGCCTAATAGATCCTAATGGAGGTGGAGGCAGGCAGAACCCTTTTCATATGGCTAAATTATTTGCTCCAAGTAGCCCTTTATATGGATTATGAGAGCAGTCAATATCGGGATTTCAGAGTTGTAGAGATGCTTTTTCAAAGACTGTTATGTCTGTGTTCACACTCACACATGTTTGTAGGGTGCAGAGTGGCATGGTACTTTGTGCCTGCTCACATTATGATTCAGGATGAGGCTGAAGGGGATCAGACCTTTTCCATGGTGTAGTTCTATTGTATCCTCTTGCTGAAACCCAAGTTATTCTTAGATACTTATTAAAAGCTAATTGAAAATTGTAGGAAATGTGTATGTTAACTCACAAAAGTACAGATCTGTCCAGCAATCAGAATAAGCATTTATGAGGGATAGATAAGGTAAAATATTGAGCTGAAGTGACTGAACCTGTGCCTAAGTTCAAAGTATCTGTACAGTATTGGCCACTGCACTGATTTTATTCACCCAACTATTCTAAATACTGCAGAGAAGCAGAAAGTTCTACAGAAAAAAGAAACAGCAAATAATTAAAAAAAACAAAAAAACAACCAACAAACAAAAAAACAACAAAAAACCACAGAAAATGCTTCAGAAACAGAAACACCAAAAGGAAGCACAGAAATGGGCAGTCACTGAAAATGGCAAGAAAAGCTGAGGACAGATGTGATTCTGAAGATCTCTTTTCCTGTCCTACTGTTCTTTTTCATCTAATATAAAAATGAGAGGTTGGACAAATCATTCCTGGTCAGAAGAAATAATGGTGGTATCACTCTTTTCTATCTAGGACCAGTGTGTAACCAGAGATACTTGCTTGGGGAAAGTATATATATGGAGTGCACTTCCTTGACCTTGTGAAATTCAGTACTTCAGAGTTAGGAAGGAATTTTTTCTTTTCCTAGGTGGAACTCCATTGGGCACATGAACTTGAAGGGGCTATTATGAACCTCTTTCCCATGGGAATTTGAGCTGAAAAATCAACTGTACATGGTATTCCAACTGGCATCAATTGAATTAGTAGGTGACTTTCCACCAACTGGTGCTATATTAGTCAGCAAACACTATCACCTGGATCTCAAACAGTAACCACAGATACTGATTGGAAACTTTCTTAACCTGCTTCTTTAAGGCTTAAAATGAAATGGTAGAGTGATACATTATTGCATTATTTTATTGCCCATGTCTTGACCTTGTGACTATTTATACATAACTCATCCTTCAAAGCATCTCTCTTTGCATCTATTTGTCTTATTATAACCACTCTAAACCACTTTTAGGATCTGATGTTCCTTCAACATTTTGTGTACGCTAGGACTAGTCAAAAGTCCATGAAAGTCAGAATAAATCCATGATTTTAGTGGACTCTGGAAAATATTCCTTCTGCCCACCATCCTAGGGTAAGAGTTGTTTGTTCCAAAATACATAAACATTTCTACTACTGTTATGCTTATTTTTATGTTTTATCCCACCACCACTGAGATCACCTATACTACCAGCTATGTAAATGCCATGAGCACAGTACAATTAGATAAACAGACCCATGTCTGAAGCTAAAACTATCATTTTGGAAAATACTTACAGATCCTAGTTTATGTCACAGAGAGAAAAACAAAGTGCAAACCCTTAGGACTTTTGCTTTGTTCACCAACTCACTGACTTGGGAAAAAGTGAACAAGAAAAGATTGCTGTATCAAGGGGAATGGCATTTTATCAAGTTGTCTTTTCACTGAGCCTAATAGGAAGCAGAATCATACTTTCTGCATAACTCTGAAGTTCTGCTGCAGGTCTGTTTGCCTGCCTGTCTGTGACAGCTATAGCTTCTGAAATGACTGAAATACCCTCAAACACATAATTTCAAAGCATCTAAATATGGAGAAAAGTGAGAAGTGATAGTGTCAAGATCCTTTTGTCCAATTACTAAGACCAGGAACATCTTTCAGATGTTCAATTTATGACTGATCAGAAAAGGGTTAAATCTTCAGGAATGTTAGAATGATATATCTTTGCACACTCTTTGTGACAGATTTGCCTTTTATTTAGGATAATTGGGAAGTAATGGCATTCTGTCAGGTCACCTGTGAAACATCTGGCTTCAGTTTTGGTATAGTGCATCAAAGGAGCTAAAATTTATTTGACTGTGTTTGGTACAGGTCAGAAAACATTTGGCTGTCAATACACCAGGTTATATTTATGGTTATGCATGGACAGAAAGAAAGAATTGAACAGATTTCAGAGAAATAACAATGCTCTTTTCCTTTGATAAATCAATTGGAACTTCATTTTTGTTCCAGTCAACTTCCAGCAACAGATGCAATATGCATGTGGTTTTGATGGCACACTACAAAGTAATATGAGCAGTGAAAAAAACAAAAGGCCACCTTTTTGTCACCAGAGGGATGAATTTTGTTTTGATCACTCTCCACACAGTAGATAAATAAAAAATATTTCATGTCAGTGCAGTGCCTGAGCTTGAAGTTATGTCTTAGCCAAGCCACTATTAATTTACTGTGACTTACTGTAATTGTAGACAGCAATTACAGAATCCTAGAATGGTTGAAGTTGAAAAGGGCATGTGGAAGTTTCCTGGCCCAACTCTCCTGCTCAAACAGGATCATCTAAAGCTAGTTTCCAGGACCAGATCTGGATGATTTTTTAATATCTTCAAGGATGGAGACTCCACAGCATCTTTTGGTAACTTGTTCCATTGCTGTCACACTCATAGTACAAAAGTGTTTTCTGACTAATTAAGCCTTCTGTTTCAGTTTGTGCCCACTGCCACTGTTCCTGTCACTGAGCACCACTGGAAATAACCAGGCTCCATCTTTACCCTCCCTTAGGCTATTTAATCCATTGATAAGATGTATTCGAGCTTTCTCCAGGCTAAACAGTCCCATCTCTCAGCATTTCATCATATGAGAGATGCTGCAGCCACTTTACCAGCTTAGGGGTCATTTTCTGGATTTTCTCCATTATGTCCATGTCACTTTTTTTACTGAAGAAGCCAGAAATGGCCTCACCAGTACTGAGTACTCAGATAACACTCAACCTGCTAACAACACTACTGCTAATGCAGCCCAGGATACCATTAGCCTTCCTTGCTGCAATGACATGTTGCTGACTCATGTTCAATTTGATCATGTTTGCAATAGGCACCAAATCCCCTGCTTCATCCAGTTTCCCACATTTTCTTTCACCTCGCTGCTTTTCCCGGCAATATTTAGAGTAAATTTGGATAAGAAGTCTTTTATGTGTTTATTTTAGTTTTGTTTTTTTCCAGGTGATAATTTTCCATTCAGCTGCATCAATTTATAGGGAATTCCTACTACAGAAAATACACAAAACTGATTTTTTTCTTCTTTTCCATTTCTACTGTATGCTCAGAGTGGTACTAAACTGCATTTTCAACAGTACCTTCACACTGACACACACATGTCTGCTGCAGACTGATCATGATACAGGTGCCAAATAATGTTTCTAGTCCCCTTCCTCATTAGTGCAGACAGTTTTGTGTGTTGGTGTCTTGGGTTGAGCTGGCAAAATGCCAGCTGCCCAAAGACAGAGTCAGCCTCCAGCTGAGAAAAGGGAGAAAGGGAAAAAAAAACCTCTAAACCCAGGTTTATGCTTAAATTAGCTACATGCATTTATACAGAAAAAATTAAGAGAAAACTACAATATAACACACACTTACACAAGTTATGTATAACAAGAAATAACTTCCCACTTCCCAGTAAACACAAATTCTACCATTTTAACTACAAATCGCTTTAGAGAAGTCAATTCCCCAGAGACAGACTTAAGCAGAGAGAAAAGCTAAGAACAAACCTCTTACTTCCCTATGATAACATGATGGTGAGCCGGTAGTCTGGGCTTGGGCCTTCCCATCCCTCCTGGGACGGCAGCGTGTTTTGCTGGGACCACAGCTGTGAAGCAACAGCCCAAACCACTCCCACACACCAGATTTTACCCCTTTTGAGATGATGTAGTAGGGTATGGAATACAATATTATTGGCTAGAAGAAGTCAGCTGTTAGCTAGTTCAGCCCAGCTCAAGTCAGCTGACAATTTTCAGGCCTAGTCTGAACTTAAAAACCTATATTTAGGCTCACCTGGCTAAAACCATAACAGTTAGCAAGCAAGAAGATATGATAAGAAGTTACTGAGATCAAATGTAGGTGGATGGCACTAATTGTCTCCCAATAAAAACAATTTAGCAGGTACTTCCCTTTAGTGCATCTGTATCTCTAGACTCACAAACATTAAGAATTATAAAGATATTTTGAATCTAGGAATTGTTCTGTGAAGCGACATTATTTGTGTTGCATCAGAAGGCAAGAAGAATGACTGTTCTGACCCTTCCTTACTTTCAAATTTTGTTCACCTATGTGAGTGTAAGGGCAAGGCAGGCAAGGCTGCAGTATGTTGTCCTCATGATACAGGATGGAGTCTCTTTGGAGCTGATCTGCTGACGAGAGGGAGAGTGGAAGAACAGAGCTGATATGGAGGACGCTGGAGTTTGGACTAGATGTACTTGCTACCAGAGGATTATGAGGTAGTGCTGGCAACTGATGCCTGCTTCAGAGAGGACATCTCTGCACGCTGACACCTGGCTGGCAGCAGGAATAGCCACCTTGACTCACTGGTGGCCTGCACACGCACAAGCTGAGCAGCAGCCCATGGCTGTATAGAAGCACATATAGAGGTTTTGCTCCCGCTGTAAGTGGAAACATCCCCCACAAAATGCAATTTTACCAACAGCTCAAATAGCCATGAAACATGAGACATGAAGGCAGACTCCAGCCTAAAATGCAGAAAATTGCTCTAACATATTCAAATACCTTCAGCTTTTTCAGTGCATATGAGGACTGAATTTTAAGCAAATCTTAGACTAATTGATGGTTTATGAGAGATTATTCTGGAACTCAGTACTTCGGTATTTTCTGAAGGCAGTCAGAATTCAGCAGCTGAGGCAAAGTTGTCCTGATAGTAATTTCATTTGTGCCATCTCAAGCTCCAGGCTTGTGTTGAGGTTCAAAGGATGTATTTGGTACTTGATAGGAACTGTTTCTCTCATTTCATCAAGTTCACTGACAAGTTTGGCCCAGGAAAACTAACTCAAAACTTCATGGGTTTATTTAAACACTATTTTGAAGACCAGGTTACAGCAGAAGCAAGCAGACAAAACTTCAGAGATGTTTAACAGAAATTCTAAAGCAGGGAACTTTTGAAACTGAAAATAGGTGATGGTGCAAGAATATTGCAATTGCTAATTTGCTCAGTGAATACATCTCAATAACATTGTCATTCAATATTTTCACTTGTTTTTTATTACAGTATAAGGGAAGCTCTCCTTCTTGGACAGTACACAGGCAACTTCTACAAATTTAGGCTGGAGAAAAAGCCAGGAAAAAAAGGGTATGAAAGGTCCAATTAAAAAAGGATTGACAAACGGAAGCCCCAAACTCAAGCTTATTATACAGTTCAGGATGATGACCTTCAAATGTATTACTTCAGAAAACAAAGGTGTTCAGAAGTGTGAAACAGAGCTTTGTGTTTTTAAGGATAAATGCATAGGCAATCGATAGAGGGTAGCTCTAGGCAAAGCAGAAATTACACTAAGAATACACTAAGCAGAAATTACACTAAGAATATTTCATGGGGGCCAAACCCACAACTTTACAACCTGCAAAGGAAGGCACAAGACTTCCTAAACACCGTGGCTAGAAATAACTGTAGCTGGAAACATAAGCTGACAAACAGGTTTTTTGCATTAAATCTTAAGCTATTTGAAAGAGGGTGGTATGGGAATTAAAGTTAGAAAAATTCCCCTAAGGGAGAACACTGATGGAAGAAAAGACAATACTACAATTACTTGAAATAAGAGGAAAGTAACAGAATTCAAAAGTGGAATTCTTTCCTTGAAAGGAATCTGCTTTGGTCAGGGTGTGATGGAAATGACTGTAGCCAGAGGGAAAGAGGTGGTAGCACGGTGAGAAGGGGTGAAAGAAGAGAGAGGACACCTGGTCAGTCTAATAGAAAATGGTGCCAGAGGGCATTATTTTCTATGGATTTAACTTCAGTGTGTTCTGTGTTGTAACAGATTTATATTCTACCTGCTAGCACATTGGGTACCACCTGTACTATGTTTCTGGGTCATAAGAAGAGAATTTAGCACATTGTGTATTTGCAGCATGTCTTGTATCCACTCTTCCATAAGATGGACTGGATCAGGTGACCTTTAACTCACCTCATAGCCAATCTTCATAGGATGATAGGCTGATCTGTGTTGAAAAGGACCCCAGAAAGTCTATAGTTCAAACTCCTTCTCAAAGCATGGTCTGTTCCCAGCTCAGACCAGGTTGCTTAGGATCTTGCCAGCTGCCGGTCAGGTCTTGAAAATCTCTAAGGGTTAGAGTTAGGGCACAACCCCTCTGGTCAGCCTCCTCCACTTCCTGACAGCAGTCATACTATAATTTTTTTTCCTTAAATCCAGCCTGAATCTCCTTTCAGCTTATGAGTTATTTCATGTCCTTCCACCATGTCCTCCTGGTAGCTCTGTCTTGTCAGTGACTCCCTTGTGAGTCCTGGGATATAGCTGTTACATCCCCCCAGGCCACCATCCAAAGATGCGATAACACCATCAATACCCTATTCTCGCTATGTTACAACACCTGAAGGCTAAAGGGTACTACTATCTGCAGTATAACCTTCTTTCTCAGAACAAGAACTTTCTGAAACAGAGACATAGAGAAAGTACTGCAAAAAAAGCCAGAGATTTGGTCTTACTAAACCATGGTTGTTTTTCCAGACTTTCATGGTACTGAAATTAAAATATCACAAAAACTTCTGAAATTTCTGCTACTTCCTCATTTTTTCCCTTAGGCACCTCAGTATTAACTTAAAACCAGCTCTATAATGAGGAATGCATAATTGAATAAAATTTGAGGAAAGTAATTTTTTTCAGGTTTTGTGTAGATTTCTGAACCTTTTTAAAAAAAATATTCAGAGTGGCTAATAGTGCCTATCAAAGATGACCTGAAGAGGTGCATGACATAGAATAAGCGCTAGATTTAGCAATTATTCCTAGAAGATTCTCAGAGAGACATTGTGTCTTTATTTCCAGGGGTTTAGCACCTACAGAAACTTTCAAAGTCACTTGCCAAGTTTATCAATGCTTTGAACATTCTTTTAAACCAAAACCAGAAAACTTCTTTTAATTTTTATCACACATTTATTTTGCCACTAAAATATATACTGAGAAAGATAAAATATCAAGCCTTAAGTCTTAGGAAACTATATGAAATTGTTTACTGTAGGTTCAACATAGAATTATTTAGGCTAAACAAAGGCTGAAGAAAATAAGTCTTACATACAAACCTTTATCCAGAACTTCACACTTTGATGCCTTTTACAGAAAGGCAAAATCAGAAAATAAAGGCTAGGGTTTCTCAAGGGCTCCCAGGAAAAGAAGGACCTGAAGGCTCACAATTTGAATGTCCAGCTCCTATATAATGTAAATAGGAAGAAAATTCCAGCTAAAGCCATTGTGAAGTACAAAATTAAACAGGGAGTGACCAAGGGCCCATCAGGCTTTCAGTGCTCTCTGGGAGGGGGAAAAAAAAAAAAAAAAAAGGAGACGGAGAGAACACCCTAAAAATGCCCAAGCCTCCTCAGCTTTTTGTAGCAAAGGTATTTTAGCTTCTGCCAAAAATGCTTGAACTTTCCTAGATCCTAGCTGTGAGACAAGGACAGAGCATAAGGCAAGGACAGAACCTGGTCAGTATCTCCAAAGTTATTCACTGCCTTTTAGTCCATTTCACTGATAAATTTGGATATGAGTTGCTGGCAAGCAGGGAAAATGTATGCCCCGGGCTGATAAATACCTAAAAGGTAGGGCCTATCTCAGACTGCACAGATGAACTGATTCCAATCATTCTTATGAAAACAGAGAGGAAAACAATGTTTTTTGCCATAAAACAAAACAGGATAAAAATCTCTGATACTGGAGAAAAACAAGGTCAGCTTTTCTAAAGGACACATTTTGGGAGAGAGGGTTTTTTTCATTCTCCACCTTGACGTACTGACAGGATACAAACAAATACTGTCAAGATCACACATGTTTAAATATTTGCAAGGTCATTGGATATTTTGAAGTTCAAGAGAGTTCACTGAATGAAAGATATTCAAGGAATAATGGGTTGGATATCCATTCTTAGAACAGTTAGAACAGGAGCTACAGGTATGTTTAATTATTATTACAGAAATATTAAGTAATACCCTCTTTAGTGAACATTATATAAGCTGGATATAAATGTATATTTTCTTGATTTGTTTGAGAATTTACCATTTTATATGTAGTTATTCAAATTTCCATTAGATAAGCACGTATATATGAGCCTAAACCCATGGCCCCATTCCAGCAGAAAGTTAAAAAAAAAGTAAATCTCTGAACAAGTAACACCAGTATTTTATCTTCTGCTCATGATGAAATGCACAGGAGTCTCTAGTAATGTGGTAAGCCCTCATGTTTAGTGTAAGCTTTTTGATTTTTTTGTAATAACTACTTAAATACAGTTGATTGGTACTTTGCTGACTGGTAGAAAATACAATAGTATATTGCAGGAAAAGAGTGAGGATTCATTAATGTGGATATATCTTATCAAGGATGAGAGCCTCTCCTTCTGTAGTCTTTTTATTCTCTCTGAAATGATCCTAGCACTCTCTGATGCAATTTAGATTGAGGTAAAGATACTGTCAAAAGCAATTGCAATGTTTAAAATGAAAAATATTGATTGTTTAAATACCCAGATAAATCATACAAAGGAAATTCCAGAAGAATTTTCAAAATAATTTATCAAGTAAAGCTGTGGTAAATAGACTTGTAATCAAATGTATTGTCTATTGTAGTGTCTATTTGTCTGTAGAAACTGAATATGAACAAGGTTTTGAAAAATCTTAGCAGAAGAGCATAAGGGTATTTTGCCATCTTCATCACAAATAAATGGCAAGTATATGTGTACTAACCTGAACTTTCTCTTTATCTGTGGTGCCATAATACACTCGGCAAATCCCTGCAGTCAGTGCCATACAGTCCACTGCCAATTCTGGCTTTGCACAGCTCAGCTATGTACAACAGAGGAAATGTCCCTGGTGTGTGGCAAGTACAGTGGCAGTACTGGGGCATACCCAGTCTTCTATATTCTTTGTGCTCTGCTCCAGCCTTGTCTCATACAGATGATCTGTATGAGTGTGCAGGGTGGATTTGCCGATGAAGTGCGGCAAGAGCAATACCCACTGCTTGTATAGAACTCACTATGCACATACAGCAGCTGCCTGACTACAGAGACCTCTTTTGTTGGGGCTGTGGATGTTGAGAAGCTTTGATGGAGCTGATGCCACAGCCAGATCTTTCCAAAGATCCTGGACAAGTGGTTGAATCCCACTGAAATAACTGTCCCAGGAGGCAAAAGAGGTTATGTACAGACAAAAACCCAAACCCCCTGAGTGTGTTTAGTTCTGCTCATGCTTTCAAGTCACTGTTGTCTCATCCATCACACACACCCCTTTCTTCTGGATCAAGTCTCTGCCTTCAGCTCTTTCAGCTCATTAGTGAGCCATTCAATGTGTCTGCCTATTATAGTGACAGTATTTATTGCTCCAATATGGGGAAAAAACACGCGTGAGAGAAGGAAAAGAGTGAAGATTATAAATACATTTTCTTAGATTTTTGCACTTAGTCTGTCAAAAAGATTCATAACTGAGCAATATAACAGTAGGATAATTAAAAAGCCATTCTTTTGGAATGTCTTCAGAAGTGCCTGTTTTTGGCATATTGCTAAAGTAAAAGTCATCATGAAAGTTACAGAAGATTCTATTTTTATTTCACTCCAGTGATCCCCCCCCTGCTATCCTGACTCAGATTTCTTTCTTCTTTAGTTAAAAACTGAAGTAAATGAAGCATACAGTAAAATACTTCAACTAAGAGAGGAATCATTGAAAGGATCATTGCTTTAACAAGGATCACTGACTTTCCTTCCATATTTTCTACAATTACCTTCATTTTTCTTCTGAAATCAGATGTCCCTAGACAAAATGTATCTAAAAAAGAAAATTAAAAAATGCTTCATGTCCCTACAGACTATATATGATTAAGCTTGTACTATTTCTCTACCATTTTGAACAAAATTGTAATTTTTTTTTTGTATTTATATTGTAAATAGACTTTCTAGATTCATCAGATAACTAATTTCTAGTTATACCCAACATATACCCAAATCGCTTCTTAGAACAACCTGTGGTCTGGCCATTTTCAACTCCGACCTTTTATCAACTCAACATTATCACAAATTGAGGAGTTAAATAGTCTTATTGATTGCCACTTTAGCTGTCTGAACAAAATCCTCAAAATTAAAGTAACTCAGGCCCTCAAAAGTTCTTTTGGGTTAGGTGGGTGGCTATTTTCAAATGGTCTCATGCTTGCCTTGAAATTCTACAAAGTCTCAGTTGACTTTTAAGGAAATGTGTTGTGATTCTCTTCTTGTCTCTTTGCTACCCTTTTTGAGGAGCTGAGATTTCATCAGTGTTAGAAATTTAAAGCAGGTCACTGAATATAAATATCGAATTTTTTTATTATTATTATTTTTTTTTTTTTAGTACTCAGATCAGCTCTGGCTTGGACCTTCATCTGGAACATCATTAAAACAATGTGGATGCAGATTCATGACATTTTTAGGGGTGGATGTTATGGTATGCTCTCAGTTTATGACCTCCATGTATGATGCTTCATAAACATCTTTTGCGAAATTCTGTTTTCACTCATGATAACATCAAAATTCCCACTGATGTCAGTGAAGCCAGGTAGTCACTGCTCAGATATTTCAGGGGCTTTTTGGTTGGTTTTCAGCCCTTCTCTGCACTGCAGAGTTTCTGTTTTCATGGTTGTGTTGGTAAAATCCAATGCAACTACAGTGCACAAGCTGACTGGAAAAGTGCTTTGTGGATGTACTTAAACCACCTTGTCGTAATGAAAACCAACTAGAAATCCCTTCTGGCAACATAACAATGCTCATGTCAATAATTTTGCTGGCATTAAATCATCAGTTTGAAGAGGATGCACATGATATATTCATATAATGCAAATGTAGTCATGTCAGAACACTTTTGTAGGATAGGTATGGCCCACTTGAGGGGCTTATGAAATACTGGCATTTTCAAATCTGCTGCTATGGAAAACTTCACATGTACCTATGAAAGAATAAAATCTTCATTCTTTTAATTTGCGTTATTGGATCACTCAAAAGTTTTTGCCATGTTCTAGGAACTTACACTGGCAAAACTTCCTAGCACAGGACCCACACAAAGCACCAACAATGCATATGTAAGGCAGCACATATGAGAGGGATGCAGACACTACAGGCATGCATAAAGAGCATGAACATAACATCAGCATAAAAGCATTTTTCAATATTTTTTGAAAAAAAAAAAAAAAAAGAAAGCATTTTAGACAAAGACTCAGAAGAGAACTAGTAAGAGACTGTCATGACTGAAGTCTTTCCCAGCTGTGAGGGGCAACTTGAAATCAAGTGCTAAAATGGTTTTGTTTGAAAATGCAGCAAGCAGCCACAAAAGGTAACACTATAGGTCAATCAGAGGTGGAAGCTGATGACTTGATAATGAATAAGAAATAGGTGGAAGAAAGCCATGAATGGTTTTAGAAGTGAAATCACTTTTGTTTGAGGGGGAGATGAGGAGCCAATTGTACACTCAAAGAAGGGGTAGCAAGATCAAAGCAACAGGCTGGGAAAATGATCATTAAAACAGCATTCTCAAAGGCTCTGACCAGACAAGACTGCATTTGTCAAGGTCAGGGGAAAGGGTGTTTAAGATATGAGTGTCTGTGTGACTTGAACTGCCTGTTACAAATCTTGTTGAAAGATAAGATTCCCTGAAAATTTAGGATGTTAGGAAAAGTCTGGTAAGAAGTGTAATGGATTGTGCACATTCTGGTTGGCATACACAGAGCATTTTAGCTCTCACTCATTCATGACTATGGCACTATAAAAATGATCATGAGTGGGGAAAACTGATTCAAATATAATCCAAAATTGAATATGATTTAGTGAACATGAAGTCTAAAGTACCTGCAACCTAAATATGATTTCTTCCTTGTCGTAGCAGTGGGATCTATTCACCTTCATAATAAGGTGCAATTATTACTGTGGTCCTTAGACCGTACCAGAAGAAATCCTGGCAATAGACATAAAAGAATCTAAAATCATTAAAGAACAATAAAATTCTAAAATCTAGATAGTTTGGCTTAGAAAAAGAGAGATTATTTATGAAGCTGTGGTGCTACTGAAATGTATGCTAGAAAAACATGCATGCTGAGCAAGCCTTCTTCTAGTACACCATTAAGGATACGTGTGTCTAGAGATCTAAGCCTTGGCCTGTAAAATGCCAATAGCTTACCAGATGTGATGCTAATTACTAGTTCTGGGTTTCTCATTGGAGTGCTGAAATCAGTCATACCAACTGGGAAGAAAAGAGATCTCTGGCAAAGAGATTGTAGAATTACAAGCATTTTTGCATGGAATAGCGAATAGATACTTTTTCATGAGGTCTTTTTTCAGCACCATATTTAGTTCATCACTATATATGTGAACGGCAACACTTTAAACTGTGTTTTACATATGCATGTGGAAACATAGTTTTAGTACTCTGGCATAGACTTAGGTGAACCCTCCTAAGACATCAGTGTTTCAACAGAAGACCAGGTTTTTACTGGGTTTCACCTCTGACTGATGCAGAAGAAGGCAGCAGCACAGACATCCAGGGAAAAGTTAAAACATTAGGTTCAGATTTTAGTATGCCCCAAACCTCATGCATTTTCATGTAATTACCACATTAAAGCAATTTCTCTTTAGAAAGACGCTCAAGTTGTGTTATATAGCAACACAAGCAGCATATACTGTTTGGTCCTACTACATGTTGTGGTTTACCTCTATGCCCAAGTGTAAAGCAAGTAGAGATGAAAAGCAACCTGAAACCGTTGCTCACAACAGAGTTGGCCTCCAGAGCTGGCTTTTCTGAATTGTAAACAGTGAAATTAGAATGTTCCATTTGCTACTGCAGTGCAGTTTATTTAAACCCAAATATGCAAATATGATTGAAGTTTAGCTTGGATTCAACAATCTGATATAGTATTTAAAGTGGCAGTTCCATGTTTTGAATCACAGACTATTTTGTTTCTTTCAGGCTTTTTTCATGTCGTTAGGCAATTTCTCCCACTTTGAGTTATTTCAAAATAATTTTTAAAAGACATTAAAAGTGTAACTGTGGGAAAATCTACTATAAAACACAAAACCACACACAAACCTTGTCTTCTCAATAGAATCTGGGCCTCAGACGTCCTTGCTGAGTTTCAAAGATTTGCAAGAGTTTGCTCCAGGGTCATCTTGGAGCTTTTGGCTGTTGTGAAAATGGAACAAGAATTTTCAAAGAATTTTAGGCATCAGGAAACTATGAACAAAAAGTCATCCTAAGATCTATAAGCCCAAATGGAGTAAACAGCACTTGGAACCTGATGCATTTCAAAGTGAAAGGATTTTTTTTTTTTAATACATCAGCAACATTTAATAATTCTTTACTCTTAGATGGCCTGATAAAACAGGCTGAATTTTTCAGAAAGCTTTCAGCTGAGGTCAATACTCCCTAGATTGCAACCACACAGTATTCTTAATTGAAAATATTTAAAGACTGAACAAAGAAAAGAGAATGTCATTATCTCCTATTTTCATGAAGTATAATTAAAGCATTGCGTAAATAACACAGCTCCCCTAAGGTCACACCCAAAGATCAGTAGCAACATAGGAAGTGAGTAAGAACTTCATGTGGTGGATCTCAAGCTTTATCCTGAAGACAGCACTGTTCCTCTAATTACAAGAAGGTTGACAATCAGTAGTCTCAGACAGTCACTGAATTTTTACTCATTCCATTACTTACTCAAAGGAAAAGGCTGTAGTTTAGCTAGCTACTGGGAAACAAGGAGAAAACACATAAACTATTAGCACTGAGAGGAACAGAAGACAATTTCTGAACTTTTGCTGTCTTCAGGAGGTGATGGCCACATCTTTTTATTACAAGTAAAACAATAAAAAGTATTTTTACAGTACATGCTCTTAAAAGTAGCCACCTAATTGGGTCACAGGACATACTTCATATTGAAATTCAGCTGACCAATATTAAGCCTTTTATTTTTATTTTAAAATTTTGTTTATTTGATTTTGAATTTGAAAAAAACCCCAACACAACAAATTCAGGTATGGACTTCAGTAAACCACATCACCAAACATTTGTGAGACCTGCAAAATCAGACTTAAATTCTGGCAAGAATACTGTACAACTTTTGTGTTACACAGAAATTTTCTTTCTTCTCCTCCCTTGATTATGTGTTGTTTCCAAAGCAGTAATTTGTAAGATATGCCCCTGGCATGATATTTCATGCTTCTATGCTGGAAAGTTACAAGCTAGCATCTGCACAGAGGCTATTGAAAGGAATTGAAAGCATTTTTACCATTTTTTGCCTAAGGACTGCAATTCACACAGAACATTCACTAGCAAGTTCTTCTTCATTGAAAAGAGGAAATGTGGCTTTTCCATGTGACAGCTCCATGCCAAATAGAAATTTCCCCAGTTTGCCACATATCCAGAATGGTTCAATGCATCTACAGTCAGGCATTGCAGCATATCCTAATGGTATGTCCTAAGTGGTGGGTTAAATATAAACTGTGGATTTGCATGTACTTCAGCATGGGAAAGCTCGAGTCAGTGCTCCACCATTTTTCCCAGTTGAGAATATGGACTTCAGTTTACATGTGTACATCTTTTTGTCTTCACAAGACAGTACTGTCTAGGAATTTGTGGAAATTATCTTTGTCTGGCAGAAAACAGTCTATACAGAAAGCAGATCACAGCTGCCTCACAGTCTGTAAGTGCCAGAACATTTAGCAGCTAGATGGGCCTCTGTTGATGGATTCATAGAAAATATTAACCTCAGAAAATTTAATATTAAGCCAGCACCATACATCAACTGTATGATAGCAATGACTGCAAAACAAGAATTCCAATACATGGGCTTATACAGCATCCATCCATCCATGCACAGACACACCAAGTTTCAGCATTTGTTATCATTTTGTGCAAGAAAGAATCTGAATTATCTTAAATTTCTAATTTTTTTTCCTCTGAAACTCAGTAAAATACAGAAGCCTCATAATGAAAATATGCTATTCTAAGCTTCTGGAGCCTCACCGCCAGCAGCCTGAGAACTACAAACCACTTTGTAGCATGGGACACAGCATGCTCTCTCTGCTTCCTTCACTAGAAATGTCACCCTGGACCTGAGATTCCTTACTACAAAAAATTTTGAAAACATTATGTTTCTCCCTGTAAAGTTACAATTTCAATAAATCAGCATTTTCAAGAAAAGAGGTGTTTAGTAAAAAAAATGTCCTGACCAGCCTGTGTGTGGAAAATCCCTTGAGAAGACATTGATCAATAGCTTGATGCTTGATGCATGCCTGCTTCACCCAGACCATATCCTTAATATTATGCACTTGTGACACCATCATGTCTTGCATCCTGAAAGAATTTCAAAACAGTCATTGAGCAGCACAGACATGATGCAAATATCTCAGTTCTGTCCTGAAAATCTCTGAATACCACTTGCCCTTCAAACCAGGGTAATAGGGGCTTGTCCTATGTGGAACTGATTCTACAAATGAACTGCAAATTTTATGGATCCAGATCATAGACAGCAGTACATATGAGGCAAAGCCTATGGATAGGGTATTGCCTTACATTTGGAGTTTAGTGTTTGGTGCTATAATATAATCTTGTGCAGTTACCTGATATTTGTCTTTTTTTTTTTTTTTTTTTTTTGGCATATGGGTGCATGCACACACCAGTGAATATTATAATCACTCCTGTAAACATGCACTGCATTCCTTCAGACCCAATTACTTTAAATAAACCTATGTTTATAAGTGAGCACACCCATGTCAACACTGACACGTAACATACACGTTGCAGTAAACTTCATCAGAGTTAGAGTGAGAGCTTAGTTGTACTACTCTAGCAAATACGTCATTGGAATACTCTATTCTAATAGTTAAGTATAGAAGTGACTATTCCAGGAACTCTGAGAGACACAAGCTTGGCTCATTTTTATTAGGTATATCTGTAAACAGTGGAGCTGTGCTGGCTGGCACCAAAGTAGGCTTTGGCCCTCAGCACTGCATAGGAAACATAAACTTGGCAACTCAGCCTTACAAATCATATATAAATCAGAACTGCCCAGCAAACTGGTCCCATTGCTAGAGTTTCTATTCCCACACACAGGATTAATCTTTGAAGCCAAGTGCCTTAAAGATCTTTTTTCTTTAAACTGTGGTGATGTAAAAATTAAGGTTTCAAGGAGTTTATTCCTTCAGCAAATATTTTTACAAGACAAATAACAATTCTTCTATTTTTATATTGTTTCTTATTTTCTTTGTGGAACCATAACATTTAATCTACAATAAACTGATGAGAAAAGAATACATATCTGCATTAATTTTTTTCATTGCAACCACTGTTCACAACCCCTCTCATTCTATATGGTTGTGGATATTAGTTTTTCTCTCTAACATACTGAAATATGATAAACATAACATAATATAATGCACATTATAAAACATAAAATAATGCATATTATTTTATATGTGCTTTGAGATATGTGTGTGGAAAATTAAACTGGAATGTTAGACTTCTATCTTGCAACAGAATATGAAGTACTGTATAACTAATATATACTGGGAAAAGGTCACATTTTGGTCTTTCTGTCATACACTAGTTGTTTCAAAAGAGGCTTGTCATTAATAAAGCAGGTGCAATTTTTCTGCTCCATAGAAATTTTAAAAATGAGAGGATTTGAGACCTATTCATGCTGTTTCTGAACACGAAAAAGTATAGGCATTATACCTCCAAGTGAAATCAGTGGCTGTAATGTTCAGCAGTCTCAGCCACCAGTCACAGCATGAATATTAAGAAATCCCTTCTGAAAAATATTAACCTTATGTTCAAGTTCAAAGTAGACAGTGGCTCAAATGAGTTTGATTTCTTAGCTCTAATTAGTATGGCTAAAAACAAGTATTTTAGCCCTTATCCTTGTACTTTACTGTTAGACACCAGATCAGTGATTATTGGGTCAGAACCACCTTGTGGGAGGTGTGCGTGTATATGTGGAGGGGGAAGGGATGGGTCAAACCTCACAGAGGTGGAGTGGTGTTGTATCCCTCATGGTAGTCCCTGGAGCCCACACAGAGAAGCTCCAGAGCAGCTGCCAGTCACAAACAGACTGGAAAAATTATAACACCCCACAGCTCCTGGAGCCCCCAGCCCAGCTTCAATTGGCAGGCATAGTGAGAACATGGTCCCTCACCCTGGTCTGGGACCCAAGAGTGGCTGGTGGGTCAGAGGCCCCACCTGGAGTGTTTGGCTGTAGAGACCAGGGCAGGTAAAACCAGAGGTATAGGAATGGCATGTGTTGTGGCACAGCCCTGACACCTGGACATGTGAGAGCTGGTCTTCCACAAGGTTCCAATGGTAGCTATATGATCTATCTCTCCCTCTTCCTACTTCTCTCTTCTTCCTTCCTTTTCTCTTTCTTTTCTCCTTTCTTGGTGCTTTGGGTGGCTTGGAGCTGGAGGGATTGGATTTTGACTTAACTATTTTGAAGGGATTGGCTTTTGACTTAAGTGTTGTGGAATAGTATGTGCTGGATCGGTACTGTGGTGGAACATTTTGTCTAGCTTGTGTGGTACCCTTTTGAACTTTTGGCAAGTTCCCATTTTTTCTCTCCTAAATTATTAATTAAAAATATTTCTTGGGAATATGTCTGTGGCTTATTCTCTTGATGTTATCTTGAAGTATTAAAGAACCCTCAATATATATTTTAAAGTAAAATTCCTGGCTAAGCCCATGAGCCAGAGGCTCGGAGGCCCAAGTGTTACATTTATCCACGAAAGACACAGACTGAAACGCAAGCAAAAAACACTAATTCTTGAAGTCATGTATAAAGTTTCCTCAAAAGATTTCTGGATTGCAGCCAAAATGAATTATTCACAGAAGAGACATGTTTAAATAAATACGTATGTGTGTGTGCGTATATATATCTGTAAATATCTATATATATATCTGTATATATCTATATATATATCATATCATAGAGCTAGATGCTCAGAAGGCAAAGTAGTACTTCTCCACAGACTATAATGTCTCCTCTGTAGAATGGAAGGAGTTTTATTGGCTTGAAAAGTAGTTCTCTTAATGAAAATATCTATAGAGAAAGAAGTTCTGTTTGACAAGTGCGTTCCAAAGTAATACTCCTATCACTACTAACAACTTTTATAATTAAAACAAACAGATCACATCAGTCATAAATTAATTGGGGCTCCAAAGGCTGTAGCTGCTGTTGTTAACAATTATATTTGATACAGCTGTGTGGGAGTAACTTACAGAGTGTATCCTTTAATTTCTGGTGCAGACAGAGTTTTGTTGTCAAACAAAGCTGACCTGATGATAAGGTTCTCAAGTTCAAGTTCATCAGTGGACTATGATTTACACTAGTTATCTTCCCCAAACTGTATAAATATAAAATACACACATCTGATGCTGTGTGTTTTTGAAAGGAAAACCATTGGCATTTATTTTTAGGAAACTGCTGCTAAATGCAAAAGGTAAAAGAAGTGACTACTAAGCATTCTCTGCAAAACTTTCTCAATCAAAAAACTTGTACCTACAAGGTGTGCGACTTCTAAAGCAGTGAATTTTTCAGAAACCTTCTTCTCAAATTATGTGAAAAGGTGCTTGCCAAATTTCTGTCTATATTTTTAACAATGGATGCACTTAGAAACTTGCAAAGCAGAAGGTTGGAATATGCATGGAATGGAGCAGGTTCACTCTGGATCCCATGGTTCTTCAGAAGGATGAAGAGAAATATTTATTATTCTTGTCATCTCACTAATAATTTTGGGGGTGTTTGTAATGATTCTGACTGGAGGTTAGCCACATGAGTACTCAATAGCCATTAACTGATAAAAGTGAGTTCCTGTACCAGAATATTCACTTAAGAGAAAGAGAATACAATTTAAACGAAAAAAAGAATAATGACAGAGATAAATAGAACTGAATGATATCAAGCACTAAGCTTAAGCTTCAGTCATCTAATTACACCATTAGTTTTGATATGGAGAAGTGCGGAACAGTAAGCAGCACCTTAGGAGAAAGTGCTGGGGTAAAGAAACAGCAAAGGTAGTATATCAGCACAAATTTAAGTTAAAGAAATGGGTAGGTTGCACACTGGAAGAAGCAAGACCCAAATTCTACATTCAAGGATAGGAAGGGACAACACAGCAACAAAAGCAGAGGAATGGGAAGGGCAAGGAATTATGGCAGAATCCAAGACAGGAGGGTACAACAGAGACAAAACTGACAGTGCTTTTAAACTGGATGTAGAAAGAATGAGAGAACAAAAGAACTTAAAGCAAGAAAGCAACACTGCTTCAGCTGAGGAAGAAGAAACTATTTTAGCTGATGAGTATTGGGTAGGCTGCATTGGGAAAGCTGAGTGCCAGGGAATGCACACAAAAGGAGGTTGAAGTAGGCCATGAGAGCAAAATGATGAGTGACACAGAAGGCAAATGGGCAGATTTAGAAGATTATAGAAGCAAAAAAGACAAAATTGGATGGGGACATGAATATTAGGAAGTGAGGAGTGAAAAGTACTTTCATGGTTGTCAATCTGAATGTCTGAAAAGATGGAAGAGTTGTCAACAGTGATGAAAGAAAAGGCATAGGAAATGGGTTTGGAGGAAAGACAAGAATTTCCCTTCATTCTGATTAGTTATGCCAGGGGTGGGGGAAAGATGGAAAAGAGGGCAGAGAAAAAAATCTGCACAGAGGAAGATTCTGAATTTGAAGAATTAGATTGCAAAATTGCCGCATAGGCATCAGACAGGACATCAAGGGCACAGTGAGCTCACCCAATAGAACAGTACACATGAAACCATGAGAAAATTAAGGAGAAGCACTCAGGAATCTGTGAGTTCACATCAGCCAGCAAAAGATGTTCGGTTTAGAAACCTGCACCAGGGCACCAAGCCAGCAATCTACAATTGCCACATCAGCAAGACTGACATCTGAGGAAGATTTTGAGTTAGCAATTTCACTGAGGTCTGCACTTGACACTGGTCCAACAAACACATGTTGAGCCACAAAACTTCCATATGTTAAAACTACTGATCCCCCAGAAAGCTCTGCATATGTCCTGGAGGCCTGAAATGCTATCTTCTGAGATTATTTAGCCCTGGCACCTAAAGCAACGTTACTAAGAGTTAGAGTTCACTCTCTGCAATAAAGAGAAGTGTTAGAATTGGTCCTGTTCTGACAAGAGTTATACTGTTAAAACAGAGAAGAATTTTCACAAAGAACCAACATCTCTATGTCATCTGCCCTGCATAACTTACACAGAAACCTCTGTATTTCTGGTCCACAAACTCTGTAATGCAGTACTGGTTTTATTTAAGAGACAAAAATGTAGTTGAAGCAAGGATTTGTTTTAATCAGCTTGGGCTGATTAAACTATAAGAATAACTAGAGTAACTAGAATCAAAGTTAAAAAAATGTGGAAGAGACATTAAACCTCACACTTCCAGGCTCAATCCATGTTATGACTATGTAGCCTCAGGAGAGCTTGCCACAACTTCCTGCTGATGCTGATCGCTATCAGAGACAGAGTAGAGGGCCTCCTTGCACTGCAGGTGCCGTGGCAGGTTCCTGTGCTCTTACCTGTGCCTACTGCAGGTAGCAGCCACTCAAACATGCAGTTCCCAAAACACTCGAAATAAAGACCTTTTGATCATCCTTAGGTTGTTTACTGCCAGTATTCATTTTCTTATCTCTTCTCATTCTTGATTTATTTTTTTAATATCTGTAGAAATCTACCTTAATAAGAAAATAAAGGCTTTAAAGCAGGGCTCTTCAGAGTTTAGTTGCAGAGTCATCTTGTAAACACAGCTGAAAATGGCACAGAGTTTGCTGAACCACAGCAGAGCAGATATTTGCCACGTGGAATCTTAACTCTTGTAACACATTTGCAGTAAGTGTCAATTTCCAATATTAAAAGGACCAAGACAGAAAAGTAAGTCTCAAGATACATAGCACCAATCCTCTGCCTTTCTTTATTCCTATGAAAAACAATTTACAGAATTTAGCCAAATTTCCAGTTAATTTCATAGCCAATTCTCTTTTCCACTCCTTCAGAAAAAAACAAGCAGTTCAGTAAGGAAGTTCATCACCAAATCTTCCCTGGGAAGGTGGATGAGAAAAGCATGAGATGAAAGAGAATTAACTGTTCAACCCTGATCTGTGTTACCACCTTCAATGGAGTGGGGAGGTAGGTGCTCATTTGTTCCACCGGTGGGAGTGGAAAAAATTGCTTCTCAGTGAGGTACCTTTCCTGACTGGCACCCCTAGCACTCTAATAAAACAGTCTTAATCCAACATCAAACAAAAAAAGGCAATTTAGCCTTGGACTTACCACTGCCATTCAGTTAGTTGATGATGTACACCCTTAGTATCCCTCTTACAGAAGAAAAAGAAGTACCTCACTAGAGACTTTGCAGGGTTCTAAGTGCACCTGAGTGCAGCAGCAATACTGCCCCACTGGGAAAGCACAGTTGCCTCTTTTAACCTGCCCATTTAATCTTACAGGCATACTAAATTGTATTGCAGTGATTCAAGAGTGTCCACATCCACATAATCCTGGTGATGGCTGTCCCTTCTGGCTCACTTATTTCTAGCATTGCATCCTTAGCATCCCTATGCCTTGTTCTTTATTAAACAAGATAATACCCTGACACCATATGACAGCAGCAGCCACCAGAGGAAAGAAAATCACCTGAAACCTACATTAAAGAGCACAGGAAAGGAAAAGCCTTCTTTATATTTAGTGCTGAATATAAGACCAGAAAAAAGAAAAGCTGGAAAAATATTCCTTGAGAAATACAATGTTGAAGAAAGCTTGATGAAATCAAACCATTTGCCAGAGATAAAGAGGCCAGAGAAATCATGAAGCCTACACAAAAAAAAAGAAGAAAAGTGTTCAGAAAATAAGAGATCATTCAAGTATTTAGCTTGCCTGTTTGGGGACAAGAAAGTGGACACAAGGTGTATTTCCTTAGGTGTTGAGGGAAACATGAATCATACTTAAACATGAAAGGAAAGAACTTGCAAAACAAGAGAAAAATGAAGAAATAAAGGAAATTGGCAGACATAGAGCTGATAGGAGTCTGAAATGCTTTGGATTTCATATGATTAACAGAGAGAAGGGATAAAAGAATAAAGGACAGAGAGTTTTCCTAGAAAATGTCAGTCTGGCCTTTAAACAAACTGTCAAAATACTGAACAGGGAAAACAAATGAACAGAAGGGAGAAGGCTCAGTCAGACCATGACACCAAAGAGTATGACAGTAAATGAGAAAGAAGGAAGCTTGCCTCGGGAAAACAAAACCTCCAAGTGCATAAGATGTTACCACAGTTGTGGTAAGTCATGCTTTCTCCAGAGATGATCCACAGGGTAAATTCAGGAGCCAAGATGAGAAGGGAGCCAAGAAAGCACGCAGTGCATCAGAAGGACAGACAAATGATACAGAGAGAAGTAAAGAGTCTGCCAAGTATGAAATAGAGTATAGAGCTGAGGTTGGAAGTAATACAATTAAGAAATTCTCCGAGCTCTCTGACAACCTGGTTTATTAGAGTTTTATAAATGTTTGTAATTTGACTTAACATGTCTGAGGAAATACCTCTATGACTATGCTAGCAATCTGATTCCCTACCTTTTCTGTTTTGAATTCTTCCATCTTACAATTGTTGCAACATTCACTTGTGACTGGAGGTAGAGGTGTGGGGGCATTACTGTAGGATTTTCATTTAGAAAGACCTGAGAAACAGCTCAAGTATGTCTGAAGGTAAAAATCACTTTTTCAGACTGTTGCTGAAACAACAGATCTTTTTTCAAAAAAACCAACAAAAATTACCTTTTTTCCATATTCTGTAATTTTTTTTCACTATAATTTATGTAGTAAGTCTCAGCATTGTCCCTTGGTAACCTAAATTAAGCTGAATAAGTTTTTCCCTTCATCTATGGGATTGACTTACTACACAGAGGGTAGAGTTAGTCTGCTGACCTTTGGCATTGAAAATGCAAATTGAATCCTGGCGTTGACAAGAATGTTTGGATTTGGTATAAAAGAGACTTAGTCACAGTACATTTCCAGCTCCTGATTATGCCAAAGCAGGAGGGCTGAGTGAGTGCCAAGAAACAGCGGTTGCCACTCCCCCCCTGAGGGAAGGAAAAATGGATAGCCCCCTCCTGGCCCACACGCACTTTCTGTATTTCAGTCTTGTGAGCTGCCTGAAGAGACACTACAAAACAGGAGATACATAGAATTTCAAATTGACTGTTTATTTTTGTTTCTGGTGTTTGTGCAGAGGAGACTTGGAGAAGGAAAGTCCTCCACTACTGACTCAACAAGCACTTCACTGGCACCAAATGGCTTCCAGAGCTTTCCAAAAAGCACATTTGAAATAAAACCATCCATGGGCCTTTCCACATTAATGCACAGATACAACAGTTCCTTGCAGACTGTAACACAGGCTATATGAATTTAGGTGCAGGACTTCTCAGTTTTCACACAAAACTCAAGTTGCTCTGACTCTTTCTAAGGACTTCAACCTCATCTACAATATGGACATGCTGCTGTGTCCTGCAAAGTTGCTCCTACATACTGTCTAGTTTATAAGGCAATAATGGGTGAGACTTTGCAGGTGAAAGGACCAATAGCAACATTAGCCATCCTCATAAAAAATAAAAATCTAGAAAATCCATTCAAAAAAGCAATCCCAACTCTTCTTAATAGAACAATTGCAGATAGTGCATACATTTTCTAATATATTTACATTCTGATGCACACACAACATATTCTAAAACATAAAGATGACTATTAAATTGAACTAGGCTCAAATAATATAAATTTAATAATCAAAGATAAATTTAAGCTTCCAGGAAATAGAATTCATAAAGCAAATGAGTATCACAGCCTTCTGTACACGGTAAGTGTATCTGAATAAATTCAGTGTTTGTCAACTGAGGGAAGGGAAAAGGAATTGTATGATACCACCTTCTCTTTCTGATTAATTGGGACTCATGGGGAATGTCTTGCTCCTTTGTACTTAATATTTAAAGGAATTACATGGTAGAAATAACTACATCACTGACAAAAAATGGGAACTTAGGGGTTGTATTTGCAGGAGGAGAGGAAAAACAAAAGACTACCCAGATACCTGGGGACATGTCTTGTATCAGATTTAGAATTTATTTTCTTGATGACCAGTACTGACCATGTTTTAGTTTCTTTTTTTTTTTTTTATATATATATATATATATGTTATGTGCCACAAAAAAAGTAAAATAAATCAAGATAGTTAAGGTGGTGAAATTTTCTTCCAGGAAATGGAGGAATGTTGTTAGTTTCTGGGTCTGTTTGCTGTTTCAGGGTTTTTTTGCATAATAACACCAGTAAAGTCTACTTCATGGGGGACATTAATTGTTATTAATGACTGTGGGAGTTTTGTTCCATTGAAAAGAGTAAGTTCAGCTCCATTCAGCAAAACGTGCATTGTCTTCATTAAATGTTGTGACTGAATAAGGACTAAAAGCCATATTAAAACTGAAAATAGACAGCTATGCAGAAGAGACTTGCCCAAAGTTGACTTTGTTCATTAACATGTGAGTAACCTTTTTTGCAGCCTTCACATCACTGAGGGCTGGGCACTCACTTCCTTATCCTCAAAACCTTCCTTATGGGGGAAGTACATTCACCAATCAGATAGATAATGGAAGAGGTGCAACACTACACTGCCTCTGCTAAGTAATCCTGAGATTACTAAGCACAGGGAGACAGATTTTTGTCCTCCAAATGCACTTTTTCATGAATAAAGCTAGCTTCAACCTCCTGATTGACTTTTGGGGGTCTTTTATGTGAAGGACAGCTAACCTTTCCAAATGGTTGAAGAAGGACTTTCTCTAAGGGGAGCACTCATGGACTGAGGCTGGCTTTTCAATCTCAGGAATGTTATTTTTCAATTTTTTTATATATCTGACAAATAACATTTTCATATCCACTGTTTTCTAAATGTGTTTGCTCAGTGAACCACCATAAATTTGCACTAACATTTGAAAAAGAAAATGAGTAATGTAATGGCACCACTATGGGATGCAGTGGAATATCCTGGATATTTTTATTCAAGTCACTAAAGCCCACTTAGTTTCAGACTTCCATCCCTGTAAATATTTTTCCCAGGGTTGCATAACAAAACAGGAAATCCCCAGTTGTTATATTTCCTTTGCAGCTTACTACTTCTGGAAAAAACCTTAGGTATTTTTGAAGGTAAGATATTTGTGCAAATTTTTTTCTTGTTTTTAATTTTTTAGGAGTCTGTCTGTCTTGTAATTGAACTTGGATTCCTTGAGATTTAACAACTGAAGATATTTATGTTTGGAAAAGTGAAACATATGGATTTGTGAAGATAAAACAGCGCAGCAACTGGCAAAACTAGAATGGAATAGAGTGTTAAACTAAAGGATTTTGAAGTGTCATGCTGACAAACTTTGATGCAACAGGCCAAATTCCAATTTTAGTTGTGGGAACTGAATTAATGTGGGAACTCCCTGCTCCTCTCCATGCACAACAGAATTTGCCTTCTTATGGCAATAAAACTGAGGGTTCTGGTGTTCATTAGGTACATCACTGCCACACGGGGGGACCTTACAATTCCAGCTTTCATTTTCCTTATCCTTCTTTCTTTTTTTTTCCCCAGCCTTTTTACTCAACGTTTTGGGTGTAGCTCTTTTATGAGTTAGTCACCCTGAATTCCCTTTCCACCTAATGGAAAGAAATGGGTATTTCAAGGGTGTGATTCATCAAGGACCTTTAAAATATCCAACTGAGGTTTAGATGAATCAGGACTGAACTTAACTGACCAGGACATTGTTGACTGTAGCAGGAATATGGAATTGCTAGTTGTGATGGAGGAATCCAAATTGTAGACATCACCATTTAACTTCAAATTCATCCTTTGTCTTTTTTCACAGGGGGATTTAATGATCATATTAAAGAGACATTCCTGCAGCAGTCCAGGGAATTACTGAGGGTCCAATGACTTTTGAGACTTCTGTGGTTCAAACCACCTGTCAGCTCAGGAACTGCATATGAGTTTGTCTGAAATTTGTAGTTGGAAGTTTTCAGCTGATCTGAGAAGGTGACACATTTGTTCTAACTTTCTTGCTTTTGAGGGAGAACTGAATCTGACTGTGTTATGCAAGCCCCATAAATTCAGTTAACAGAATGCAGAAGGTATGTCCTATTTCAGGCTTTCCTTCCGTTCTTGTTTCCTTTTCTGTTTTTGTCTCTTCCTCTCCCCATGAAGTTCACACAGATCTCCATCTTTAGCTTCCTTTGAAGAAAATTCCCATACCTTATGTTCTTTCTGTCCCATTAGGTACCCTCAATGAGTCACGCAATCTCACATTGTCAGCTTGGAGGTCCTTAGCCACAAACCTACTTCCCTGCTACAGACCCTTACTGGCATCTGAGCCATCTCTCTCCTTGCCTAAGGAATGGTTCAGCAGTCAGAGGAAGTCAAATCCTGTATTTTCTTCCCACCCTCCTGCATCTCCCCACCTCTCTGCTCCTTCTTTGTGTTTTATAAGATCAACATTGCTTCTTTTTTCTGCCTTCATTTTCTGGTTACACCAGCCAGTACTCGCATCCCATAGTTAGTACAGCTGTTGAGAGGATTGTGCAGCACAGTCCATGCCTTTTCTCTGGCTCTTCCTGACCATGGTTAAATCCTAGTGCACTTTTGCTGAAGCAGACCCAGTTGTCCACAGCTAGGATGGAATAAGACTGTTGATAGGATTAACTGGCTTCCTGCTATTCCCATCTGAACTGAATTCCCTGTCACTTTTGCTTTTTACAAGAAGAATTGGATCATCTCTGAACAATCGGCTCAGTTCCAGGTCCGTAAGATTACCATCTTGAAATCCAGTGAGTGAACCACACAAAGGAACCTCTTGATTCTTTATGTCTGCTACTGCTTTTTCTTAAGCACTATTTAGAGAACATCATGCCATTTTCTGAAGAAAGGGAGCTAGAGACAAAAAGCAGGCTTTGGAGACTCTGCACAGACACTGAATTATCACCTTCCACACAGAAGAAAGCAAATAATTTCAGATTACCTCACACTAATAAATACAATATAGTCAGCTAGAGAATTTTGTGGACATTCAAAACAGGAACAGTACAAACCACTACAAATCAACTTCTACCACTGAAGGAAAACAGTCTTCCAGTCAAACACTCTGTGGGAAAATGCTCTTCTCATGCATGGGGTGTTTGCAGTGATAATGTTTCAATCTAGGATAAGTATGCAGCTATCTTGGAAAAAAACCTGCTGCATTTTAGCATAATCTTTCACTTTGATTGACCCCAAAGTCTATGTAGATGATTAGGACACTGTTTTAGGACATAGTAGATGGGATATTTTGAATCCAGGTTGTTTTTTTTTTTTTTCTTTAAAGGAAAAACTTAGTTCTGTGTTGTCATGTAGCTTACTACAGTCAATGATATCAGCAGAGAAGGCGGCACAACCTAATTTTTTCAGTTGAAGACCTTTTACTAATATGTCATGTTAGTCAAATTATTGATGATTCAGAATAGGTTCACTGAAGGTAAGAGCATTAATCCTGGTTTACACCAGGAGAGAGTTGAATTTAGCTCCCTCTTTCTGATAGTGAGCATTTCACAAGTAGCACAGCACTTTGATATTTGTGGTAGGTCCTTTTTGTTTATTTTGTGTGTGTGTCCATATCTGCTTTGGGAGCCTGCAGTAATCTTGCTATAATCTAGAGTCCTAAAATACCACAAGAAAGACTATCTTACAGTGTCTCCAGTCTAGCCAACAATAAATAATTCCTAGGAATACCACAAGGAAGTTGATTTATGGTTTGATTTCTCAGACAAAGAGCTCTGGACAAGGTTCAGATAAGAAAGTAATCTTATGGATGCTTATCTGGAATAAACTGGTATATCTCTGGGGCTTCACTCAAGACCAAAAAGACCACAAGATAGAGAGCAGAGAAATTGAAAAATGTATCTTCTATGAAAGTACTGAAAGGGTTTAGAAACATGCATGTTTCTCTTCAGATCACCAGCACATTTAAAAAAAAACCCTAATTAATTTTAGTATGTTTAATTGTTGTCTGTTTCCCTCCCTCTCATTTTTAATTTCCCCTTCATGTAGTTTACAAGCCAAGATTTTTTAAGACTACAAGGTTAACTCTGAGTGGTTGGAATGTATAAACCAACTTTTCAGCAGTAGGATTTATATGAGGGGGAGAATACAGGATTTGCCAGGTGCAGACAGATGTAGATGATGCCTGCAGAGTTTTAATACCCTGATGATGGTAACAGTAAACCTGAGAATTCAGAGAGATGGAGAGAAGGGGCAAAGCACATCACCAGTCTGATCCTTGCAGCATTCCTGAGTTGCAGGTGACAGAATGACAATCCTCATGTTGTGTCAAGCTACTTTGTTATCCTCTAGTTCTGAGTAGACATAAAAGGAAAATAGTTCTTGTTTGTCTGTGAAGCTGAGTTCTGCTTAGTTCTGCCTCAGCTAACCCAGGTGCTGTCAACTACTTTTAAAGTTGTTTAATTTTATAGTCTGAACACCATCCATTGTTTTCCAAGGATAACAATGACTTGCTTGAATCAGAGTAATCTTAGGGCACTTGGGAGCATGAATTAACTGGAATGAATCTAGTTTTGTTTGGGTTTTGTGCTGTAGGGCAAACCATGGGGAGTGCTGGGAGGCCACTGACCTACTTCAGGGGCTGAGAAAGCTGAGGGAGCAGCTGGGCTAGAGATGGGGCAAAATCAGTGTGACTCTTAAAGGGCATATCATAGCAGCTTTTCCTAAAAATCTTTGCTTGAGCATCTGTTTGCTGAATTCCTGTTCCTAAGCCATTGCATATTATGCTTTGTATGTATACTTGCCTGTAGTAAAAATGTAGTAGAGAAATAAATAGAGAACATTTTGACTTACTGCAGGATGAGATGTGTGGCATTTTGATCAAATTCCTGACAAAACCTTTGGGTGTGTTCATCCCAGGGATGCTGTTATAACTAAGGTGAAGCTTTGGATGCTCTCATCCAGGCAACAGACTGGATCATATACCAGTTACCCATATTATTCTTCAAAATGGAAACAACAGCACCTAAAGCTTATTATCTTACTAGACAAAACAGGGAAAACTAATCTGAGTTTTGTAAGAAGGAATTGAAAACTAGTTTCTTAGAAATTACCACAGTTGTTCAAGAATTTAAAAACAGTCTATGCAGTGTGCTGTACCAGGACTGGAGAGTGGTATGGTGGAAAGGTTTTGCTTCCATTTATTTGATATGATCTATATAATTCATCTAGAGTTGTGCTTCCTGTGATTAATCCCGTGATCTGGTATGAATGACTGTAAAATTCTTTTGCTGTATGATATGACACAATCATTCATTTCATAGTACAAAATGAAACTAAAGGTCATTTGATTATGCTAGAAACAGGAAGGTGATGTTAAAATATCACTATAAAATTGAAAAGTTAAAAAAATAAAGTTGGAGAAAAACATTGTTTCCTTTAATATTTGTGTTACAGGATAATTTTTAATTTCGTGACTGCACAGCCTTTTTTCCCATCCAATTCAAAGAACAGCCAGTTCTTATTTACTTAGCAGCTATTTTAGTGGTAGTTTTGTTTCCCACTGTGTCTATTATTTATGTTCTCTTGGGCTTTTCTATGTGCTCATGACTCTAAAACACGCAATTACTTTACAAATACTATTTAGGGTATCTTCAGAACTTGCCTGAGGCATGGTATATATTGTCCTGGTTTCACATACAAGGATATGGGTCTTGTGCAGAGTAAGACTGGAAGATGCCAAGTTTGAGTTATCTAGAACCTGAATTTTTTAATGTATAATGCAGCATTGTCAATGTTTGAGAGCTCCAGCTGATACATGCTGTTGAGAGTGCACAGACCTTTGCATTCATATGTAACTCTTTAATAGGTATACTTGCACAGAGGGCCTAATTGATGACCAACACTGATTATTTTGATTTAAGAAATTGTATTGGGTGCTCTCAGCTGAGGCAAGGATTAAAACTGTTCCCTACAACAACATTAGCTTCCTTAACTGGGTCCATCTTAGTAAGAGACAACTTGCAACTCCAAGCAGGAGAAGAAGGAAGCTTTCAAGATGCTTTTCTTCATTATGTAGCTATAATGCATCACTGGTGCAAGTCCTGCATGTGCCCCAATTTATTTTGTTTTTAAAAAATTAAAAATAGTCCAATCAAAAAGGTATTTCTATCATCGTACTGACTTCCACATTAATTCTGATCAGAAGAAACCTTCAGATAATTTTCAGAGCATTTTTTATATTTAAGTCATTGACAAAGAAATTAACAAAACTGTCACCAATGGATAACAGCAATAACATGTCATTTGCCACTAAGTATCATGAGCATTTTGACAGTAGGGAAATGGTAAGACTTGAGGGGGGATCATGACCTCCTAACCACAATGCTGTTTGTCAGTGTTCAAGCTTTTGTCCAACCACCTATGTCATGGTTTAACCCCAGTAGGCAGCTAAACACCCCATAGCCTCTCACTCATACACACCCCTCACCCCCACTCAGTGGGATGGGGTAGAGAATTGGAAGGGTAAAGGAGTAAAAACTTGTGGGTTGAGATAAAGAAAGTTTAATAATTTTTAAAAAACCCAAACCAAACCAAAACCCCCACAAAATAAAAACACAGGAAGAAAAGCAACAAAGAGAAAGGGGAAGAGATCAAAATCAAACCCAAGAAATGCAAAATGCCCACCACCAACCAATCAATGCCCAGCCAGTCCCTCAATATCTGCAGCCACTGCCAACTTCCACTCACCACCTTTATATGCTGAGCATGTTGCCATATGCTATGGAGCACCACTTTTGTCAGCTGGGGTTAACTGTGTCCCCTCCCAACTCCTTGTGCACCCCAAGCACATTCTCTGTGGATAGGGTGAGAAACAGAAAAGACTTTGATGCTGTGTAAGCAATAATTAATTCATGTCTATGTTATCAACACTGTTTCCATAACAAACTCATAGCATAGTCCCATACCAGCTATTATGAATAAAACTCTCTCCCAGCCAAAACCATTACATCTTCCTCCTATTCTGTCACTTTGCTGCCTTTAGCTCTTTCTACCAGCTCTATTTCACTGTTCAATGCACCTTTCCTTCTTTCCATCTTCAAATAAAAAAAAATTTCATTTGTCTGCAGCATAAGACAACATATGATCTCTGATGACTATGACATTCCTCCATTATAATACTGGTTCCTGGATGCCACTCTGTCCCAAAACACTTGAAAATAAAGATTCTAGCATCATATTTTCATTTACAGTAATTAAAAAAATCTTATGAAAAATTCTTTCTCTTCACCTAGCCTGAACTGAAAGACTTAGAATGGAGGAGCCCATATCTGTAGTGGAGAGCAAGAAATGATGCATGAGACAGAGACATGGAAAGATACAGAGGAAGATGTTATGTTCGTATTGGTGTGATTATTTCTATTTTTGTTTTCAGCTTTGGCTGCCGCTGTAAATACAGGATGTTTTACAGCAGTTAATAGAGACAGTGCAGCATTTTTGTTCCCTGTTTGGTGGACCAATGTGTACCAATAGTAGTGCTCTCAAGATAGAAGGAATAATTAAGTTTGATTCTGATAACTGCCTGGAGTAAAAGACCTAAGAAATAGTGTACTAAAGACAGACAGAACTAGGGAATCACAACATGGCCTCCTATTTCTGTATCATATATTTATATGAATCTGATTATATGTAACACACTCAGCAAGGTGATGAGAGCCTGTATCTCAAATTTTCTGTCTCACCAGTACAAAGAGGGAAAATGATTTGGCAGTAGGAAGACTAGGCAGGGACTAGGGAAACTTGTCTTTTGGTTCTTCCTTTGTTGGAAACATCAGTGATTACAGGAAGCTCATTCCAATGTGTTCCAACTAATTTCTATCTGTCCTGTCCAAGAATAAGACTTGCTGTATGCATGTCCCCTTTATGGATATGTTTGAGGATTACTGTTATTAAAACATCAGAAACCATTACGCTGATACTGCAGCAATATAGATCTCAAAAGACAGTCAGGGTTTTAGATTGTGTGATTTCTCAAGGTTCCTCCCAACTTTACATACACATGATTTTAACATTCACAATATTCATATTAAATGAAGATCAATAAATTAAAATCTGATTGTAGATAAAGTATATTTTTAACATGTGGGGACATATAAAAAGCTATTCTTCGGTTTCAGTGGAAAGTGTGACTGCATTTAACTTACTGTGTCAGACAAAATAATAAGTTAATTTCCTCCTTTATTTGGCTTCCAGAGCTTGGATTTGAGGGTGTGTATTTCCTAGGGCACAAATAGCATAATGACTGAAGTAAGAGGTTCTGGGATTCTCTTCGTACACTATTATAAAATATGTAGCAATAGATAAGGTTTCAGCTGTTATAAGATAAAAATACCCTAGAAGTCTGAACTCAGGTCTCAAAAGGAACTTACAATATTTTCAGATCAATTTTATGTTTTGTAATTACATATTTAATTGAATTATTGATAACTTCATCTGAAGGGGTTATGGTTAGATAAATGAGTGCAATACAGATACAGAGAATTTCTGGCCAAAATTTGGCAGCTGTTTGAAAACTGCAGGAATGACTGGAGACTGCTTCTTATGAAAAAATGTTCTACAGGATATATTGAGGCATGAAGCAGTAAGAGCAACAGAATCTGGGCTTTTTCAGTTCTCGGCATTGAAGGTGAACTGGATAGAACAAGAGATTTCTGAACACCTTATCTGAACTTTGAAGAGCTTGTCCAATTTTCAAGTATTTTGAAAACATTTTTTTCTCAGATTCTTAATTTTTCATGAGTTATTTTATCAGTACAATAAACAGTAAATGACTGATGATTGAAATAACAAACAAAAGAATCTTACCACATGGAAAAGACCCAAAACTTATGCTTGTATTAAGATATGAGGCCCATAAAGAAAGTAACCATGTGCGTCAGATGGAAATTAGATTTCACTCACCATTCTGCTTCAGTATCTGATTTTCCCTGTATAAATATGAACTGATTACCTTACCATCAGAGAAAGATTTTATTGTTATCATACCTGGAAACAATTCTTATCTCTAATGTACCAGGTTTCAGCATCAGTACCAGTACAGCCATATGCTGGCCATTCTATCTAACAAAAAGATTTCTCCTTTGAAGATCTATTGCAGTTGTGAAAACACAAAGGCATGCAATGTAGCATAGGAAGAAAGTGTGGAGCCTTTTTAAATAACTGACCTGGTTAAGCTGCAATAAGTATATTGTGTGAGACTGCACCCACTGAAATTCTGCTTCAAAAGAATTGAAAATCCAGATCTGGCCATAGCAACTACTTTTTCACAAACAAAAAATATTAATCCATCCGTCAGGGCAGAAATGAGCCCTGAACCACTTTGAAGTCCCATATCTCAGGCAGGTACTTGATTTCAGATTGGAACCAGAAAAAGGCCACCACTGACAGTGACGCTACAGTGTCCCCTGAAGTCATAACAGACATACAATATTGTGGTTACCTGCTCTTAGTATATGAAGCTATGATGACCTAAATGTGTTCCGAAGAAGACTAATAGCTAAAGTGGAGCAGGAGCTTTTAGTCAATGTGGAAGATCTGTTATTAAAACTAGGTTTATTGTAAAAACTCCCATACTGAATTAAATGTGCCTCCTGTGGGAAAGACCAGTATGAGGTCTAAGCATCTCATAAGTCTTTAAATCTCTGCTGCAGGACATGATTGTTTCTTAATGATCCCATCAGCTTGCAGAATAGGGGAGAGTTTTATGAGAGGTGGACAGACCAGTCTTTAACAGTAATGCAGAGAGCAGCAAATAGTGTGAGACGTAGAGATCTGTCCTCAGACTTGTTTTTCTAGAACACGAGCCTAATTTTTAGTGCAGTGCAGGAAATCTGGTCTGCTCTGGCTTTTCAGCATAGTGAAATTAATATCGTTGCATTTTCTAAGGGAGCAGGCAAAAAAGTGAAAACACTATGCACAGCTGTACCATTGACTTCAACAAGAAAAAGAAAACACAGAATAGGAAGTGAATATTGTTTCTTGTTCGTTGCTTTCATCACTGACCATATCTTCAATGCAGAAAAGTTTGGAGAAAGAACAACTCTCCGCTCAAGAGTGTCAGCTCAGGATGAAATGCACTGCCAGTAGAGGATATGACTACTATAATGAAGAAGCTTGAAATCATGCAATGTCTGGTCTAATCACAGTGAGAATAAGAAAGGACAAGACAGTATATTTTATGAGACATCAGCTTCTTCTACTTCATTCGATATTCTAGCATTTTACAGGGCGAAGAGAATAAGACAATATACATCTTTACAAAAGCACAACACTCATAGTGGGTCATCTTAGTTGTGTGGGAGACAACTTCTAAACTACATTCACCCTTTCGATATCCTCCTGAATCCCTCCTTTCCTCTTCAGCAAGGCCTAGTTTGTTACAGAAACAGAGAATACAGGAGATATTTTGTTGTTTTTGTTTTTGATTTTGTTTTGTTTTGTTTTGTTTTATTGCACTGAACAATGTTCATATTTGCCATTGACTTTGACTTGGACGCAAACAGGAAGTTGCACAATTCAACTGAGATAAAAGACTGTTAGCAGAGAGACCCTGATGGATCCTGGAAAAGAAAACAGGTCAGGTCAGATTCAGGGTTAAAGGGACTGTCTGAATAACCAGTTTGGGTCTTTCAGTTGCAGAGCCCTGGTTCAGTATCAAAGGAATGGAATGTATCATCCTGTGAGGAAGCAGAGGAAGTCTTCAGCATAGGGCTTCTGGCAAAACTTTTGACATTATGTGACTTCTTACATACTTTGAAAAGAATAACCTACCTGCTTTTAATTTTTACTGTGTTTAGGGAAATAAGGTTATGTATAGCTTGTTTGTACATAAACATCATTATGATTTTTCCTAAACCTGTAAGATCCTGAATTTTGGCTAACCACTTGGCTCTGGATGCAAAAAATCACCCCATCACAGGTAAAAGCAATGGACCACATGAAAATGAGTACTAACAGAGGTAGTTAATTGGAATGTGGTAAATTGTGTTCCAACTGTATCATGCAAAAGGGGATTTTCTGCAGATGAATAACCACGGATGAGAAAATATAACTGCAAGGCCTCCTTGACATCTGTGTAGACACAAAATATAACACTTCTTCAGACATGCTGGTAGGTTACAATACAGGCAAAGGAAGGCTATTAAGGATGCCCACAGCATGAATTTATATTTGGAGGTCAAAAAATTATGCAGACAGACAGACTTCTGTGGATAGACTATGAAAAAGGCTAGGGTTCAGATGGTGAATTAGGGCATGTGTGTCATTTTAAGGACACAGCTGGAATATAGCACCCACTCAGCCAGCATGCTTACTCATGTACAAAACTCAGTGCAGTGTGGTGGCAAGAGGCACACTGAAACTTCTAAAGCTGAAATCAGATGAACAGCCAACAAATTGGTCCTTCACTTGCAAGACTAACTGAAGAGACTCAATGTGACATTTTGTAACAGCTTGAGCCTATAAGAAGAGTCTGTTCAGTCCAGTCATTCTGAAAAACAAGATTTACACACACACCCTGTCCTGCCCCTCCCCCCTTCCCCCCCCGCTCTGTTGCTTTTATTTTAACTTTGGCCAAACACAAAAGTACAAGTTTGGGGGGCTGTGTTTTGTTTTGTTGTGAAATGCTTATTTAAGACAAAAATAATAGATTTTATCTTTTCCCACCATCTATTTTCCCATTTGGGATGGTTTGAGTTTTATAGGGTGATTGCACTGGTGCTTGTTCATTCAAACTTGTTCACATCTCTAATTTTCCATCAGACTTTGGAGACATCAGTCTTGTGGCCTGAAGCTGAATCTAGGCATTCATGCTAGCTGACCATGCAAAATGTGTAATTGCAATCCACAAACCTTGTTTGTGTATGCAATTACTCATTTTGTAGATGTAAATTTTGCCTGGCTCACCTCCAATACGCATGCTAGAAATTTCAAATTATTTTTTCAAATTAAAAAAATTGTTATATCCTTTATAAAGTCATGGTTAAAGGTCAATAAATTAATTTATTGATATACTTTGAGTAGCTTATTTAGATTAGTTTTCTATCTTATTTTCCTGTCCAAACCATAGTCATTAAAACTTTTTAATTACCTTTTTTTGGCTTTGTTTAATGGACCTGATCTGTAAGGTCTCTATATAATGAACAAAATTCACTGTGGACAAGACACAATTGATAGATGCATTTTGTGTTTGTATCATGATAAATGGCCTTTTGACCAATAATAAAGAAATGAGGAATTTCCTGATAGGTTAATTTCCCCTAGATATTGGTTGTTCCTTGTCTCAAACATCACATTCCAGAGATTGTGTCATTTTACCCTCTGAATTCATCAGAACAATTGAAGACACAATTAAGTGTTCCCCATCTGGCATCTACATGTGGTATCCAGAGTTCCTGTTAATTTAAAGTCTTATATTCCTGATTGACATGTAAAAACAGCATAAACAAAAACATAAGTACAAATGCATATATGATGTTTTCAATCTCATTACCTTACTCATAGCCTTATATCTAATTATTTTATAGTGAGCTGTAAACAGGAACTTCTTATTTCTCAAATGCCTGCAAAGTGTGATGAATGGCCTGGACCACGCCTGAGACTTGAATGCAAACATGCTTCAGTGCAAACATCCAGTTGGTCACTAGTGTTTTTTCCTTCAGAAGTATTGTGGTACTGGTCCTAATACTTAATTATATGTTTGTCTCTGATTAGTGTGTTATTGAACTGCATGCAGGGCAAAATAGCCATGTAATATTATTTCTCTCTGAAAGTAGACAAGCTTTCTCTAAAAAGGCTGAAAATACCAAAAATAAAAGGGAAGAAGATAAGTATCCCACAGAACTCCCCATTTTGACATGACTTTGCAACTAGGTTTTTAATAAAAAGAAATAGTGCCCTCTGGTGTCCCCTTACTTGTTTTCCCTCGGAGGAAAGTGATTTCCACAAAACAGGAGTGAATTTCATTTTACTTCTGTAGTTTAAGCCTTCTTGCAGTGTTCAGAGTAACATAGTCACATACTCCCTGTAGCCCAGGTATCAGACAAGTAATGTGTCTTCCTTTGTATTTCTGACATATATATACATCTTCCTTTTCTTTGGTTGAATCAAAGATGGGATTTTGTGCCTTAAAGCCCAGAAGTCTCTCCAGGGACACACTATTCATCACATCTTCCTGAAGCTGAGACAGGGTTACTGACAGAAGGGCAAGTGCACTGTGTCTTGGTCAGTGCTCTTTGTTTGCATGTGCATCCCCCTGACTTCTCTCAGAGGAAGTATTCCTGGCAGGAAACACTTCACTATCACTACTTACAGGAGATCCATATTTTTACACTGCAAATTTTCATATTACTTTGTCTATTACCTACTTTTATTTTATAGTGCTGGATATGTCAACTGAGTAACAAAGATATGAATGACTGAAGTGATAATAACTACCATTTTTGGAAGATAATACCTCTAACTGTTAACAGAAAACCACAGTTAAAGCTTCATTGTTTATTGATCACTCTGGAGTTGACCCAAAATATGGGAGATGCGTTTCCAGCAAGTATTTGCCAGAGCATAAGTAGGGTCACTGCATTAAGCTGTCTATTGTCAAGTCATAAATGAGTTGTTATGACCAGGGTATTCCATTGCTACTATGAGATACACACTGACATTCTGTGGCTTGATCAACCTGGATGGACCATTTTCAAGATCAATGACTTGATGAAAATTCTGGCTCACAAATTCTGTAGCTAATTTACCTTCTTGTTTATTGGATGAGCTGTGTAGCATTGCAGTGGATACTTAAATAACCTGAATGAATCCAGATTTTTGCTTTCTTTCATGTCAATGAGAGATTATCTTGGTCATATCCTTTTCTCAGCTATGAAAAACCAGAGAAACAAACAGGTTAAAGGATAAAATCCCCTGCAAATATCTGAAAATACTTCACAAGCTGCAGGTTTGTCCGTTGCCATGCCACAGAGATCACAACAAGCTATGGTTTCTGGCTTGCCTAAAACGTGGCTGAAGTGAGCTGGTACCCAGTGGAGCCCACCGTGTGGGCATATGTAGCCTCAAGGACATGCTGCTTAGACCCACTGGCCTCGTGCTGCCTGAAGGCTTGTAAGGCCATACCCCATTAGCACATGATATCCTCACTTATAAACAGTGAAACACATCCCGTGTCAAGACTGAAAGTTAGTAACTTTCAGACAAATTCATGGAAGGCTCTGCTGCATAACTTCCCAAAGGTCTCCACTTATGCTTTCCCCATTTGAACGACCATTGCCGTCTCACCACAGACACCTAGCACCTCACCACATTTCTCTGTCTCTCTGTTTCACTCTCTCATCTCATCCTTTTAGGTTTTCCCTCGTTTGGCTTAAGCTGATGTCACCCACTCCTATCATCGGCATCTGCTGCCGTCTTGTCTGCAGGCTGCTGCTGGCCATCCTGTTGTGTTTCTTCCACAACTGATGGTCCCAGCCCCTCGGGTAGGGGTCCAGGAAGCAGAATGCAAACAAACAGGCCAACATCAAAGCAGCCCTCGGCAGTCTGCTCCTACCCCCAGTTTCCCCTTCCCAACTGCTGACAATGAAAGAAGTTTCCTCCAGGGAAAGCAAGGGCTTCTGAGCTTTACACACACACACACACACACACACACACACACACACAGTACTCTCTGAGCCCTTGTTCTTCCTTCCTTCCTTTCCTGTCAAGGAAAACAGAAGGAGAAGGAGGGCTAGAGACATTTTATTGGAAAGCCAGGGCCAAGCCTAGAACAACTCTAGGACACTCTATCAAAAATCATGGCACTCGAAATTCCTGCTTAGCTGCTAATTGTGGCAATTGGGGCACCACAAACACAGCCTTATGAAAGGTGCCTGCCTGGTAGGACAACAGCTCCAAGAGGTTCCTGACCCACCTTATGGTCAGGTCTGGCTGAAAGGTAGAAAACATGTTTTACCTTAAGCTAGGGAATTCAACACACTCAAAAATATTTTCAGACATTGTGGCAAACCAATACAGAGGAGCCTACAGCTCATAACTGTAGTAGACTACAGCTGAAGCTCATAAACCTTCCAGGATCCAAAGCCCCTTGGAGACAGGAAAGTTGCATGTTGGAATTGGCTCCTGAAATGCTCACATTCCCAAGCCATGTATCGGGATATTTCTGGGGCACCACTAATCTTCCCAGGCCACAGCTGTGGTAGGGACGTTTTTTTTTAACAATCTAACTGTCCATGTAGGTGACTGAAAGCACTTCGCAGCTTGTTTTATGTATTAATGTAGAGGTGGCAAATGCTTTCTAGATGCCAGGTCACCTGTTGGCCTTGGTTTGGTACCCACTCAGGACCAGATTAAGCAAAACATCCAGTCATGACAGATGTTCTTCTCTTTGCTAATTTCTTTTTGATAAAGTAGTCTTGTTTCATGTAACAATGCTATGTGTAATCATAGTGTTGTACGAGTACATGTGCAAGTATAAAGAAATTTGGGTTATATTTCCCAGCCTCTAGGACAAGTCCTTCTGGCTGAGTGAGCTAGGATTGTTCAGCTGAAGAAGAGAAGCCTCTGTGGAGACCTTCTAGTAGCCTTTGAGTGTCTAAAGGAGGCCTACAAGAAAGATGTAAAGTGACATTTTAGAAGGTCATATATAGATAGGACAAGAGGGAATGGCTTTTAACTAAAAGAGTAAAGATTTAGATTGGTTATTGGGAAGAAATTTTTTACTGTGAGAGTGGTGAGGCACTGGAGCAGGTTGACCAGAGTGGTTGTGGATGCCCTATCCCTGGAAGTACGCAAGGCCAAGTTGGATAGGACTTTGAACAACCTGGTCTTGTGGATGGTTCCCCTGTCTGAGGCAGGGGGAATGGAATGAGAGGATCTTTAAGGTTCCTTCCAACCCAAACTATTTTATGATTCTATGATTCTCCAATTCTTCAGGTTAAGTAGCAATAGTGGTGAGAGATAGAGTTTGTGTATACTCTTTGAGAATTATTTTACTGTAAGAAAAAGAAATAATGCTCAATGCAATAGAAATGGGTAAGAAAGAAGAAAACAAAAGTATATGACAGGTGGAATCCTCATGTTCTCCTTCCTGCTGGCCACATAATTTCTGCATTTTGCTTTAAGCAACTGCTTAAGAGTGGAGAGGCACTCCCATGTAGCTTACAGGATGCTCCTACTTACCAGGATTTTAATATATCCTACGTCAAGTATCTGGTGGACCTAGCATGATGATTTAATGATGCCTGTTTTGAACCAACTGGGGACTATCATATCTATTTAAATTCTGTAGGAAGATAAATTCTGATTTAATTTCTATTATGTTGCTATAGTCCTTATTAAGTGCTCAGATACTAAATATTACTAAGGAGGTCCTTGGTGAATCCAGCCTGAAACAGATAACAGAAAAAGTGGTGGGAGGTGGGGGAAGATTCTGATCTTATTTATTATTGGAATAGCTTGGAATAGAACCAGTTTCTTTTCATTTAATGAGATTATAATCTGGCCTCCTGTCTTTTCATGGACCTACTATAGTGCATATTGCAATTTTCACTCATTAGGTTCAAATAAACATCAACTTTATACTTAGTAAACTAGTTCTACTTTAAAAGAATGACATTGATTTGCAACCCAGCTCATGGCTTTAATCTCTATGTACTTGGCACCTCACCAAGCCTTGAAGGCTATAGTCAAAGTAAATATAAAGAAAAAAAGCCAAAATTTCAAGAGCGACAAAATAAGAGCTCCTGTAACAGAGCTCCTATCAAATATCCTATGTTTTAGTGGTAGCTTTTCTTTCTCAAATAAATAAGTGAATAAACCCACTCCTTTATTCTGCTAAGATTAATGACATGTCACACTATTTTTAAGGCAGAATTTCTGGGATTGTAAGGAAAGAGTTGAACTGTTGGTCCATGGAACAAAAACAAGAGACAGTGTGTATGTGATAACTTCAGAGACAGAGAGAGGACTTTTCTCTCCTTAGTTCTCCACTGTGAATCTTTTGATAGATCGGCCTCAGTCAGTGGTAGAGCAAACACCAAATGAGATTTTCAAAGGTCAAAATATTAATTTCAGGTCTATGCCAATTTCACTGATATTATTTACTGGTCATGCTTCTTATAGACAGGCTGAAATCTCACATGGAAGCACAAGACACAGCATGACCAATGCAGCTTAGAATGGCTGAAGACCAAGTATATCAGAAAGAACAGGATTATGCATTTGGACTTTCTAGCCCACATGCTATACTTCACTCCCAGAGCCAACACCCATAGGAGAGGGCTACTTTCTAGCTTCTTCATTTTTTAATTGATCTTGACATCTGTCTAAAAGTTTGGGGGTTATCCCATTGTAGAAAGAACAAAACCAGTGTCTCAAAAATCAATAAACATTTATTTTTGAAATATGATTCCTGTACCTGGGCATCTTCCAGAAATCAACTATTCAATCAAAGTATGTCAACAAAAATTGTGGCTAGAGGTAAAGGCTGGAAGTCATGCAAAATGGGATTTTCCTAAAAATTTTCATTAATACTGAAGAGATTCAGTATTGTTCTATCTAACATTTTTAAGCCCTACATACACTAGTGTACTTGAAGAAAGCAACAACAAACAAAACCCAAAACCAAACCCTGTAACATGCATATCAGTATTTTATCTTTCAATAATTAAATGGAAAAGGTAAAAACTGCAACATAAATGGACACATACAGTCAGCCAGGGCCACATAGTGGACCATAACCCAAACATATTTTTTCTCTATAGGGTTTTAATTCTCTAAATGAGCAGAGGTAACTGGGTTTAGCTTAACTAAAAATAAACCCATTCTGCCATCTACCGGCTGTTCAATATCAACATGGTGAAAATCTGGTTAATTAAAAATTAAGCAGAATGTGCCTCAGTATATTCACAAATTGCATAAGGATGAACAGTGAAAACAAAACAAGCTACCCAGGATTGTTCTGAACATGTCAACATATTTTGTTTTGCTATAACTTTAATAAAATGAAAAATCAATCTTGTGTATTTGAGGTGTCACAAAATATTTTTATTCAAGGTGAAGCTGGAAAAATAATTGGTTTGCATTAAAATATTTAGGTCTGAAAAAAAATTTATTATAATTCTTGCAATTTTGTTGCTCAACTACCGAGTTTCTAACTATTTCAATCATAAATTTCTTTCTTTTCAATGTTCCCTATATTTTATTCCTGACATGTAGTAATTTCTGATTTATTTTTCAGGTTGCAGGTTGTATTGCATTTTCTTTACCAGAAGTTTCTCTGCAAAACACGGTGCAACCAATGATAACACTTTCTTAGCTCACTATCAGGAACAATGGTGCTCCTAGGTTTACTTTTAAGTAAAGACTAACTTTTCTATTTAGATTTTGCTGGTTTTTTATTCAAGATGAATACAGGTCAATGAAAATCTCAGACAGGGTTGCTGATCCAATTTGGAGCAGTTCTGGCTACTCCTATTTACAGGAACATTTTACAGTCTTGTTTTCCCAACAGCCAAGTCTTTTACACTAGCCTGGAATAGTTTCGGAGATTTTTGGCACTGTATGGTAGTATTTTTGCTGATGCAAACCAGCAAAGATAGCTTTGGTCCATGGTATTTCTCTCCTCACAGACACACAAAACTTATTGGTTGAAGGTCTGAGGTTTAATCTAATATTTACTGGTGAGCACTTACTGAAATCAGATCATGATACAGTGTAGCAATAATTTATTTTAGGATGCTAAATATTAAGTTCCAAAAACTGCAGACATCAATTCTGGATTTAAGACTGAACTGTGTTGGGTTTTTTGACAACAGAGACCCTCTGATGCCGGTATAACCTATGACTCCGTTTTCATGAAAGAAATACATGGGGCCACCCATCTTGCTGGCAGTGATTTTACTGCAGAGACCATGTAAGCATAAGTGTCCATATAAGAGTAGTGAGTAGGAGATTTAGTAGGACTGACTTACACTGCGTAGAATCCTGTGCACCAAGCTTTTATCAGATCACCAGAGAGTGTGTTCTGGATAAAACAGCAGCCATTTCTCCATAATTTCCTTTTGCGTAGGGATATAAAAATTTTAGTGGAGGGGCTACAGGATGACTCCTACAAGAAGATGCTAGAAGCTTCCCTGTGCTAGACTTGTTCCTGACCAAGGCTGAGCCTGTAAGGAACAATAGTAGCATCTCTGCGATAACATAATTAAGCTGAGGAGAGGGGAAAGACCTCTGCATAACAGCAACTGCAGTCAGAGAAAGGAGGAATGAGAACATGTAATGGAAAAAACCCTGCAGACACCTGGGTCAAGGAAGAAGGAGAGGGAGAAGATGCTCCAGGTGGAAGAGCTGAGATTCCCCTGCAGACCATAGTGAGGACCATGGTGAGGCAGGCTGTTCTCCTGCAGACCATGGAGGTTCACAGTGGAGCAGAAATCCTTCTGCAGCCCCAGGAGGACCTCACACCAGAGCAGGTGGATACAGAAAGGAGGCTGTGATCCCATGGGAGGCTGTGATCCCATGGAACCCTGTGCTGGAGCAGGTTTGCTGGCAGGACTTGTGACCCCAAGGGGGGCCCACACTGGTGCAGCTTGTGAAGAACTGCAGCCCATGGAAGAGTTCATGAAGGACTGTCTCCCATGGGAGAGACCCCACGCTGAGTAGGGGAAGAGTGTGAGGAATCCTTCTCCTGAAGAGAAAGGAGTGGCAGAGACAACCTATGATGAACTGATCACAAACCCCATTCTGCATTCCCTTGTACTTGCTGGGGTAAGGAGGTATGAAGAATCTGGAGTGGAGTTGAGCCTGGGATGAAGGGAAGGGTGGAGGAAAGGCGTTTATAAGATTTGGTTTTATTTCTCATTATCCTACTATGATTTGATCTGTAAAAAATTAATTTTTTTCTTGAGTCTATTTTGATGGTAACTGGTGGGTGATCTCTGCCTGTCTTTATGTTAATCCACAAACCTTTCATTATGTTTTCATTCCCCTGTCAAGCTGAGGAGGGGCAGTGATAGAGCGGCTTTGGTGGGCACCTGGTATCTAGCCAGGATCAACCCCTAACAGTAGGGAACATCCTGAACAGAGAGGAAGGAATTGGATTCCTCAATATCTTGCAACTGCTTGCAATGCAATGATACATTAGACTGGGACTACAGGCAACGATCCCTTCTCACATATATGGCCCTTGGAGGATGCAGTCTGAAAAGTTTCCTCTTGTCATATATCTCATGTCTTCCCTCAACAAGGAACTCAGCACAGAACTCAAAGACAGAAAAACAAACATGAAAGTTCACCCTAAGAAAGGATGAAGAGAAATTCCATGTATGTATGGGGAAAAACACGTAAAGATTTTTAGCACAAGCTAATGCTGAAATTCAGGGCCCAAAATTCTATATGTGCTATTTTTTTCTTAGTCCCTAAAACAGTGCTAACCTTGGTGGTTGAAGATTACTTTACTACACTCAGATACAGACATCAATCACACAATTCAGGCTGAAAGTTTCTAACGAAAGAAAAACACAATTTCATCACATCTGCATGGAAGGAAATGGATTGGCTCCCTTTATTTCCTCAGTTGACTAAAATACACTAGACAGTGCCTGGCCACCATCACTATACTCCCCACAGGCAGACCTTGATATGACCTCGTGGAGTAACCTATCACACAAATCACCTTGAAAATGTCTTTCTAATTCTGTAGTCTTACGAATTCAACAGGTCTAGATAAGATAGTTTCAAAACAACTAACCTGTTTCTGCCTATTGTATTTACTATCAGGTGCCTTCAGCATGAAACTTCAATATATTGTCACTGTCTCCTCTGACTAATCTTTGTCTAAAAAAAACAAAACCAAAAACAAACAAACAACACCAAACAATGAGATTATTTAAATTAGGACATTTGTAGTAAAAAAACCCAAACTCATATCAACTTGGGCCAGTGGAGAGAACTCCTCTGACAATAACATTCATATTCTCATCACACACAGCTGTGAGGTGACACCTATTTAGCTTGCTTCATTAGTACAAGGAAAGTCAAGACCTTTCCAACATGTCGAGTGCCTTCACATGACACTGACAACTCCTGGAGGGATCCAGGCAACCTGTAAGTGGAGCTGGATTAACTGGAGTTTTCAACCCTGAACCTAAACAAAGAGAAGAGGTGAAAGAAGAACAACGGCAATAGGACACAGAGATTGCAGCATTGTTTAAAATAGCTCTTTTGGGAGTAGGCTGTGCTGCTTCATTCAGTTTCCAGCAAGGCTTTCTGGAATGGAGTAGCAAATGACAGCAATATACTAAATCTGTAATCTGTGTTACTTTAATATGTCATGTGTGATATCAAGGAAGGCTAAAATGCAAACCAGGGATGTTGAGCTTGATATAAAATATATTAACACAAGCGTTTCTCATATGACATGATTTCTACAGTTCTAAAACAGCCTTGGGAATGGTAGAAAAGGCAAGCAGAGTAATTTTATCTGAAAAGAACAAGACAAGCAATGAGTATGTGCCAAGATTATAGAAAAGGATAACCCACAAAATCAGTCAAAGAGAAAACTTCCTTTTTAATTACAGACTTGTAACAGTGCACATAAATTATTACATTGATTTTTGCAACTGGTTCTAATTTGCTAACCAAAATTTTAACTTTTCCTTTTCAGGAGTGAATTTGTTGTCTTTTGCAAATTGATTGCATGTGAAATGTGAGTATGGGCAGCTTTAGAAAACACCATGTAATTTTTTTTTTTCTATCAATATTGCTAAACAAGACAGCTCCTTCTGTAGTCCTGTGACCAACTGGCAGAATTTGATTGTCTCCAAACCGCTAAATGCTTTTAGTATTATTTTCAAAAAAGTCTGGATGCATGAAATTGGATGCTGGAAATGGTTCAAAGCCCATATTCAGTACCAGATCTCTAGGAATAATTTCTTACCCTGACTCCTATTAACTGCAATACGATACGTTCTCAGAATTCCAAATCCATAAAAAATACTACTTTTGAGGTTCACACTATCAAGTAAAAGATTAGAAATCCCAGTAGTACATGCTTATTTTCTACCAGTCTCCCAAGTTCAGATTGGAGACAGGTAGATGCATCTTCTGAAGGTTTTCATCCTCTGTCCTTCCAGGTCACAGGAAGAGAAGACAGTAAGCACACAGCACTTCAGGAATCTCCCTTTTGCCACAGCATATCGCTGTCTTTTAAACACTACAGTGTTCAAACCATGATCTTGCTTCCACACGACTATTTTTCAAAGAAAGAGCCCTTATCATCATAAGGTTGAATGGAAATGGGCAATGCCTACATAATCATATGAATCAGAGAAAAGCAACTGCAGAAGTCTTCTCACGTATTAATCAAAAAACAGGAATAGGAAGCATCCCTGTTTTTAGAAATAAGATTCATTACATAATCACAAAAGAATTATGAGACCTTTCCTGAATTGGATATTTGTGTACATGAATAGTAACATTCCAGCAAAAATGTCCATGTCAGTGGATCTGATGCCTAAGCTTATTTTTGGTCACCTCAAGGAATTGGCTTGTGCTTTATGGCACAAAGCTTGTAAATAAGTACATAAATGACTTGCTGCCTATGTGACTGGCTTGGGCAGATGGCTCAGCAGAGATCTTATAAAAATGAGGTTGCATTATGTGTCAATGTCATCTGCATATTGCTCTAAATGCATATCTGGAGAAGGAGTCAAAACTTAAAGTGCTTCCTAGAAGCAAATCCAAACTTCTAAATTCATAATCTAATAACCTCAGGCTGATTTCATCACAATATCTTATATTCTTCAAAAATATTCCAGGTTCTACTGGATCAGAAATTATTGCTATCACATATAATTAGCTAGTTATTTTTAAAAGTTGGACTGCAATGAAGGGATAAAGAGATGAAGAAAAATAATAAAGAAATTAACTGAATATTTTTAACTGCAGGGAAGGGTTAGTCTGAGTTTGGGAACAGGGTTTCATTTAAAGATTTTTTCAGGCAAATCTAATGAGAAGAGAGCTTATATTGTTGCCATCTGCATGGAAATTTTGCATCTTATTTAGCCATCAGACAATTGTTTTCTCATCTGGTTTACATTTGGGATTTGAGAAGAGACATGTACAACCTCTGCTGGTGGCACTTTATATTGTAAAATATTCCTTATTCCCTATATTCAAAAGTAACTTCCATCATCATCATTTTGTTGTAAGTACTTTCTAGTATCCACAGTTACCAAGACAGTAAGTTCAAGCTGGGGAACATTTGAGGGCTACTTCACCCGTGTCCTGAAGCTAAGGAACCACCTCTATCATTCGGCAGATGTGGGTTGTAACATGAGCTCCTTAGAAACCTATGTCACTTTCTTTCACTCTTCTGAAATGCCTAAAATAGTAGTCCCCTGACAGTCCACTGAAGAGCTTGCAGTATGTAGCAAGGTTCTGCAGTTGCTGAAGAGAGAAAAAGATGCTGCTCATCTAAATCCCCTGATTACTTTTTAACAATTTTTGTACCTCCCTTTTTAACTCACCAATGTTTGGAAGAAAATTCTGATGTATAGATGGATGTAACTGGAGAACCAAAAAACGTTGCCTGGCAAATCACCTTGTCTCCCAACACTTGGTAACCACTTTAAAGGTAGTAAGTGAGCACATATGGTATGTCTCTCTTTGCTCTTGCCTGGTATAACACAACACGAATCTTGATATGGCACATTAATTTTGTATTTTGACAGATATAGAAGTAAATTATCAAAGCTAGCTATAATTTATCTTTTAAACGTAAAGAGCATCCACTAGATGGTGCCAGTTGTCTACAGTATCGGCCTCAAGGGGCCTTACACGGTCATTTAGGTTGATCAGTGGGGCTGCAGTGAGCCTCTTTACTGTACAAACTCGAGCATATTCCATCAAGGTTACAATGCCAACTCTTGAAAAAAAATGAAACGTATAAAAAAATTTACAAACTAGAAGAACAAAATTATCAAAATCACAGACAGTGCCATGAAATAGGCAGACTGAATGGGAGAAGCAGGACTGAGCCTCAATATGCAACGTATTGCTATGACATATGTGTGATATATATGATACATAAGTATGGCTTAGAAGCTGATTTTAACCCATTCAATTTGTATTTTGACTATTACAGTTGTTTGAATATTTTCAAATTCATATAGTAGTGGGTTTTTTCTACTTTTTTAAAAAATTATAATTTCTACTCCTCTTCCAGGGCCTGATACCTTTTTTTCAGTTCCTTTAGTGTAAAACTGAAATGATCCCATTCAGCTTAACAGAGCTGAAACTGATGTGCTCCAGAATGAGATCAGTTTTTGGACCTGGCTGCCAAATCTGTACTCTGAGAATTGCTGAGTATCTTCATTCCTGAACAAACAAACAAACAAACAGTTAACAGATTATAGGAATTAAGAGCAAGAAGCAGAACTAAGCATAAAATACTGATTAGTGTGGTTAATCTCAAACTTTTTAGATCAAGTCCTCCCTTCTACACTGTCTTCTTTCCTGTGAAGTGGATTAAATACTTCAAGAGGTCTTCCATTTCTTGTGGTCTCCTTGCCTCTTTCAACCTTCCTGCTAAAATCTGAGGAGAGGTGCTTCTTTTCAGCCTATTCAGAGCAGCTAAATATCTCCACAGACACAGTCAAGATATTGTTTCCCCCATCAGCAAATACATATGCTCACTTGACAAGGAGAGACTGAGTACATGAAAACTCTACAGCTTTGTATGCTACAAGGCAACCTTAGGCAACCTTATTCACTGAAGTATACTTCTGTCCTGAACTCCCAGACTGAGAAGCTCATACTACACTTATCAAGAAATTCAAGCATTAAGAAAACTTATTTTTCACTGTTATTTGACCAACAAGAGATTGGAACGTTCTTTAAATACATCTCTCAAATTGTTACCTTCTTTCGGACTTTATGGTATAAAGACACGTACAATTGCAAAAATTTCTTTATTTTATCTCCTCCACCAAAGCACTGCATACATGCACCCTTCCTGCTTCAACTGTGCTGGCTGAAGACATTATTACATTGCTACTAATGCAATGTAAATTGTATAACATCACTCAAAACCACCATGCCTGCAAATCTGCCAATCAAGCATCAAGTGTGATCATTCTCTGATCTACTTCAGTCCAAATAAACCAGCTGGCAGAGATACTACATTGAAGAAGCTTCAGCAGTTCTGGCTTATTTTGACTGGAAAAAGCTAATGAACATTTACAAGAGGTAATTTATTTAAAGAGCAGAAGAAGTGGCACAGGTTCTGGTGAGCAGTTTAAAGCATTCTGACAGTGCCGCTTTGCAGTTGCAGCTACAAAAGGACATGAGTAAGGAAAGTTGAAACTTATAAAGCCCATTGGACAAGTACAATGTTAATCTGAGGAAAAAAACCCCAAAAAAGTATCTTTTACAAAAAAAAAAAAAAAAAAAAAAAAAAAAAAAAAAAAAAA
>JAWWEV010000115.1:41240226-41257362 GCA_035583235.1 Hafferia zeledoni
ATTTACACAAATAAAACAAAATTAAAAATACTATTTGATTTGGTTTCTAGCAAATTAATCAATTCATCTATTACATCTAACTTTGATTGTATTTAGATTTCAAAGTGGCAGCCAACAGTGGAAAAATAAATGCCACAATAATTCATCAATATATTATTTTGGAATAGTTTTCATTGTTTTCTTAACATCTGTTTTACAGTGAGTTTGCAGATTATTCATATTTTATGTTGATTTTTGAGTTTAATTAGATACCTTTGGAAATATCCAAGTATTTAACAAACCATGTGGAAAAGCAGTATATCTTTTTCAGAGATTGTCTTTCTGCTGTTTGTAATCCCTAAAAATTACTTTGACAGTGAGACTCTGTCTAACAATATAAATTTAATCATGACATTCTATTGGATATATAAAGAAGCATAGAGTAAAAAATTAGTGTTTCGTAATTGGAATCTTTACATAACAAATATTCATATTACAGATTTTATTTTCTTCTAGAAAAGTAGACACCAACTACAAAAATATAGGCTTAAAGCTCTGAAGAGTACCATAAGGGCTTTCTTTCCACAATTCCAACATTTACATTCAATCATGAACATTGAATTCAAACATCGTAGAATGAGACATTAGGACCAAGGCTTCTGTTTAGAAGCACTAAGTTATAAAACATTGGTAGTTACCCTGACTGCATTTTAAATTGTTTAACTATTAAACACTCATCTAGATTGGGTTATAAAAAATGCTTATAAAGGACTGTATTTTTATAGAGTAGACAGGGACTTGGAGAGGAGCTTCTCACTTCTACTAGCAAAATGGCCATTTCTCTGAGTTCCATTACAAATTAATTACTTTTCAGAGGCAGACTAATTTAAGAATACTTCTAGAAGATGTAGAAGTCTTCTTTTTCTCCTCAATGTCTTTTCATTTTATCTCACTTTAGTCTTACAATAGGAAGTACCCGACCAGCTTCTGACACTAATATACCTACCCAAACGGTAATAAGTTTACCTATCAACAATGGCTCAAATTCAAGATTCTCTCCAAATACCTTCCAGTTTTAGAAAACAGGGCCTGAATATTCAAAAGAAAAAACTTCATTTTGGTGTTCATAATCTACTATATTTGACTATGCAGCAGATTAAACAGCATATACTATGAAAATACCTTCCCACTCTCAGTCAAAACTGACAAAGAAATGTTTCACAGAGTCACAGAATATGCTGAGTTGGAGGGGACCCAAAAGGATCATTAAGTCACAAAAATGCTAAGGTGTGGTATTAAGATGCCCTAATTCCTTTAATGTCTATATAGATAAACTAAATTATCTAAGAGATTGTTCATGGGTGAGTGGCTACACAGTTTGTTTATTATGACAACTTGATTGGTTTAAATCTTCATCTAAACACAGTTTTGTATGCCCAAACTTATTTTTTCTGCAACAGTATTAAACACTGTCTTGAACTGATTTAAGAATAATTTAATATGAAGATGAAGCAGAAGGAAAAGGAAAATAGACTTTCTGCCATTTTGCCAAAATTTGCAGGCTACAACTTTCTGTATATCACCTTTCTCATTCTTTTAGTAAGACAGTTTAAGAATAAGATATTCTTTACTGTGCATGAGTGAATGCATAATGAATTTTAAAATCTAATATTTTTTTCTAGTGAAAGTTTTCTGTTAGGCCTTCCTGTTATCTTATAAATCTTTTTAATTTCTCAGATTTCAAATTCAGTCCTCTGAAAAAAAAAATCCTATATCAATATTTATCTCTTAAATGAAAAATAAATTAGTATTCGATTTTTGATAAATCAGCAGGGATAAAAATGTCTCTAAAATAAAATGCTTCACCTTTGATATATTCATACAGTTTAAGTCTGAATCCAATGTTCTCAGAAATATATTGATTTATTTTAATTAGTGTCCTTGATCTTTGGATTGTGCACTGTGAAATCCTGGAATGGTTTAATTGAAGACTGCCTACCATAGAACTGAAATAGATCTCCATTCTATCCTTTTGGAAAAATCACAAACATCTTAATAAATGTAGATCTTTCTTGGCATATAATTCACTTTTTGAATATGTGGGCACCGCAGGTTCAGTGTTTTTGCATTGCTACACAATGCATCATACAAGGTTGAATCAGTAGTTTCAGTCACTATCCACTTCAAACCTAAATAGCCAGCAGAGGCTGCTATTTCAAAACACAAGCAATTATTAGTTTTACTGAGGATTTGAAAAGCAGATGTGAGGTTCTAACCAAATATGTTAAGGTAAATGTGACTTATTTTGTTCAGACAATGATTAAATAAACGGCAAAAACCTGCAAAGTGTTAAGTACATAGGTACAAATATATATACAAAATACGTGTAAATATATATATTTATATATACACAAGCTAGATCCCCTCAAATTGATCTTAAAGTTTCCGTTCACTGCAGTGAATGACTTTGACTGGTTGTCATTCTCCTGCTGTGGGTAAGGGATCATTCAAATCACATTCCATAAGGAAAGTCATGGAAGAGATACATCAACAGCTTAAAAATTAGTTTTTCTGGCATGAAATGGTATGTTTTTTGGCTTGTCAATTGGTAATGATTTTCCATGAATAGCAATAAACACTCCCCAGCACTGTCTGAGGCAGTGAGGACTAGAAGTGCCTTTTCCATGTAGGCTTTTCTGCTTTATATTCTACAGATGTGACATTAAAGGAGTCTTAACAGTAGCTATAGACTTTGGCACTCATTTCTGCAGCCACATGATCTATCATTTATTATTTTACTTTTTTGCATTTACATTCATTTATTACATTACTTTTTCCAAACATCTCTTGTCTGAATTCTTATGTCTTTTTCAATGATACCATGCATGAATAGTACTTTGTCATGTGGCCCTATAGTGCAAAAAAGCTGTTTTCTGTGAACAAGTATACGTTTGCTTTATTTAAGAATGTGAAAAAATCTTGTGAATTAATGGAGCAGTTCCTGTTCCTTGAATTAAGTAATGTGTCAGATGTGAGAACCAGGAACTTAACAGAAAACCCCAAATGTAAATTCTATCATCGATTCATATGAGATGCCAAATTTATAACTATTTCTCTATAAATGTTGGAAGTCTAAACAAGTGGACTAGGATGTCTGCTTTTAAGTGTCAGAACAGACATCTCAGAAGCTCAAATGGAAAGAGAACAATTAATAGAACACTGTAAGATCAGTGTGTAAATGACAAAGTACTCACAACCAATATTTTGTCAGAGAAGGAGCAATGCTACAGTTCAACATAGCTTAAATTCATTAAAATAATTAGCATTGTCAACAGACAACACAGAATCCTTACATCCATATGTGCATAAATGGGGAAATTATAGTGGAACATGGCACGAGGTATATGAATGTGAGGGCAAGACTGAAAGGAAACACTGGAAGCAGAAGACTTTGGGTATGTCAAAGGCAGAATAGTTGAAAGTTATGAGAGAACATGACACAAACAATAAATATTGATCTATCATTTCTAACTTCTTTCAGAGACAAATAGTCAAAGAATACACAGAGGCAGAAGAAATGCTGGAAGTAGAACTGAGTACCAGCCAGGTCAACCAGACAGACCCTCTATTAGGGAAAGTGCTTTCCTTTAGCAACAATTGTAACATACAGATCCTAAAAGTCTTTAGGAAAATGAAGTGTCCTCCACTTAGCAAGAAGTGACTACAGTAACATCAGCTTCTAGAAGATCATAATAAATACATGAAAGTGTTAAAAGAAAATTCAAAGAAGCAGTTGAAGGAGTGAAACTTTTGAAATGGTATGGAGTTTGTTAATCTGACCATAAATGTGTATTTCTCATGAAAACAATACACAATGAAGAAGTTGTGGTAAAGTTAAGCTTTATGTTAAAGGAAACTATAAGAAAAAAAAAAAAAGAGAGAAGAAAAAAAAAAGAGAAAAGAAAAAGTAAAACTAGAAATGCACCAAAACCTTTGGCAAGTTAAACATAAAATTGTACTAAGTTTGGCCAAAAAGAAGTTTTGAGGAACAAGGTACCAAACTCAAAAAAGTTGGAATAATGTTGTTTCTTAAACACAAAAGAAAAAAAAATCTTGTCACAGGGCAATTGGGACTGGGAAATTCCTACATCAATAAAAGATTCAAAAATCATAAGACAATTTGAGGAAAAATAGCTAGGTTATTGTTATTGCTCACAATGAAGGAATTTGGAGACATTCCCACACAGACACTTTCCTTTAATGAAGTGACTGTGAGGAACTACCTGAAATGGCTATGTCAGGAGAAGAGCCTTTCTAAAAATTCTATTATGTAGAAGCCTGGAATTTGAGAAATAAGGGAAGCAAATATGAATGAATACATTCCACTTTAACATACTTTTTAACTGGAGGAAGTAAAAGTGATACCTTTTTTATAAATGGTTTTAGAAAATAACAGAGCAGCAAACTGACTTCCGTACCAATAAGCAAATGCAACATAAAATTTATATTAGTATACAGATAGACAGGTATAATCTTGAAGGGAAAGAATCAACATGTCTTGGAGAAGCTAATTATGCTTCACTGTTTATTAGACCTCTGAATAATCATCATGACGGTTACCCAGTTTGAGAAAATGCACCTGGGATTTTGGAACCACATTTAATCTTTGAAAGTCTTAAAACCTGAGTCAAAATGTGTGGAGATGAATCCCAAAGACCTGACTAAGTTGCACTATGTTTATTTCATGTGTATTCTCATCTAATGGTAGAGAAGATGTGAGAAAAGGGGGGGGGAAAGGAGGAAAAGTCTTGTTCTAACCTGAAAAGCAGTTTTTCCTTGTAACTTATACCTGAAGGAAAAAACACAAAACATTGTAGTGTATAAGATGATCTGATTTTGGGGTTCTAACTAATGAAAAGAAGGAGCAAAAGGTACCAAGAAATCTCTATTTTTCCCAATGGAGACATTTTATATGTATAATGTTATAGGGAATCAGTGATACTTGTATTGTTAAATATGCTAATAAACAACCAGGTAAAGGAGATGCATAGCAATGTATTACTGATATTTATCAGTAATATTTTCCTGATGAGACAGAACACTAGCAACAGTCTAGAAAAAAAATACGGAAGGAAAATAGCCCAGGGGCTTATTGTGCAGAAGTTGCAGATACAAACTAAGTTGAAGAAATCCCTAAACCCCAGTCTTCTACAGCGCCACTCTTTTAAAACTCCTGCTTTTCTTGCATGTGGCTTTAGAAGAATTTACCATTTGACTGTCATTTGACAGAGGACACTGTACTAGGTTGGCAGCTGGTCTGCCCTAGGACCTTGGTTGCTGGTCCTTTGTTCTGCAGAAATGATAGAGTAGAGGAGGAGAAAGTCACAGTAACATCTTGCAAAGAAAAATCCATCTGCATGGTCACCAAAGCCAGATGATGTTCCCAAAAGGTAATTGTATTGTGGGAAAAAAATTCTGTAGTCTTTTTGAAATTGCTTGATCTTTAGCAATTGTGAATATAAACACAAACACAAACCCTGGCAGAACTCAGGATTAAAGCTGAAGTTGTGTCAGGGGAGGTTTAGGTTAGAAATTAGAAAAAGGTCCTTTCCCAGAGGGTGGTTGGACACTGGAACAGGCTCCCCAGGGAAGTGATCACAGTACCAAGCCTGCCAGAGTTCAAGAAGCATTTGGACAACACTCTCAGGCACATGGTGTGACTCTTGGGGATGGTCCTGGGGATGGACGCTAATGTGCAGGGCCAGGAGATGGACTTGATGATCCTTATGGGTCCTTTCCAACTAAGCATATTGTATGATTCTGTGGACATTCATGTGGCTCATACAGTATTCTGTAATTCTAGAACAGGTCTCTACTCTTTCTAAGCACACATGATCCATCCTTAGAAATAACATATTTTCCCTTTCAAAAAACACGTATATTCATTAGCCCTGCTTATTCCTGCCCACCCACCCCTACGCCCTCCTCCCAGATGCTGCATTTCATTTATGGTAAATAAGCCTATCCAGGACATTGCTGTTTTTTAGCCATAATCCTGTTACTTATTCTCTCATAGATATTAAGACAATGCACCTGGTATGTATTACTGCTTTTCTGAGCCTAACTCAGGACAGAAACATTGCAGGAATGTAATAATTTCAGGGAAGACTGTTTTTCAGACAACACTAACATTGAGAAAGGACTGGTAAGAAGATTATTTTTGAGGGAAGAAAGAAATGGCATTAATTGAAGTGTTGGGTCCAAACTATTTCCTTATTAGTACAAGGGCAGACTTGCTGTGAAAGTTTAATCCTAGAATATTGAGATTCTGTTACTGACTTCTGTCATAAGCTTCTTGTATGGCCTATAGCAGCAACCATCCATGCCTTCTGAGTCAAACATGGTCTCTAAGAAGCCTTAAACAAACCTATGTTACTTTTTCCTTTCTGTGCTGCTTCCACCATGAACAGCAGATTTGCACTGCAACTTATGTATATCAAATATGATCTGATTTATATATGACATTTGAGACTCTTGAAAAAACTGAGCTACTGAAGCAGAAATAGTATTGATTTTACAGTGATCATCTGCATTGCATAACCAAGACTTACGTATTGATGTAAATTTTCAAAAGTCTCTCTAAAAAAATCTAGATTTTAAGCAGGTAACTTCTAATATTTAATTATTTTTCAATTTTTCATTTCAAGTCTTGAAGTTTTACAAAAACCGTAAGTGAACATAACTGCCTAAAATTGTTGGCTTGGATTAGACAATGGTCTAATCCAGTTTTCACAACCATTACCAACAAATGTGGAATAGGCAAAAATGCATGAATAAAACTATGCATAGGTCCATTGTTCTGACCTGTATCTCCATCAATTTTCAGCTTAACACCTCCAACTTCTACAAAGTTTAGTCAGTTTGCACCAAGCTGAGCAGAAGTGTTGATGTGCTGGAGGATAGGAAAGCTCTGGAGAGGGATCTGGACAGGTAGGATTGACAGGCTAAGACCAATGTTACGAGGTTCAATAAAGTGAAATTCTGGGTCCTTCACTTGTGTCACAACAACCTCACATGCAATCCTACAGGCTGGGAGAAGATTGACTGAAAAAGGACCTCGGGGTGCTCATCAACAATTGGCTGAACACAAGCCAGCAGTGTGCCCCAGCGGCCGTGAAGGCCAGTGGCATCCTGGCCTGTGTCAAAAACAGTGGCCAGCAGGACCAGGGAAGGGATTCTGTCCCTGTACTCAGCACTGGTGAGGCCTCATCTCGAGCTCTGTGTCCAGTTCTGGACTCCTCAAAAAGCACATTAAGGTGCTGGAACATGTCCAGAAAGGGTAACAAAACTAATGAAGGGTCTAGAAAACATGTCTTATGACTAGAGGCTGAGGCAGTTGGGGGCGTTTAGTCAGCGGAAAGAAGGCTCAGAAGGGGACTCATTTCTCTCTACAACTACCTGAAGGGAGGTTGTAGCCAGGTGGAGGTTTGGTTCTTCTACCATGTCTCAAGTAAAATGACTAGGTGAAGTGGCTTTTCAAGCTGCACTATGGGAGGTTCAGTTTGGACATCAGAAAGAATTTCTTCATGGAAAGAGTGAAGTCTGTTCCAGCATTGGAATGGACTGCCCAAGGAGGTGGTGGACTCACCATCCCTGGAAGTGTTCAACAGCTGGATGTGACAGTTAGTGCTATGGTTTAATTGAGATAGTAGTGTTTGGTAAAAGGTTGAACTCAATGATATTGGAGGTCTTTTCCAACCTTAATAATTCCATGAGTTTATGTTAAAAAAAAAAGAAAATGAAAGGAAAATGAAAGAATAAAGGGAAGGGAAGGTTTGGGAAGGAAAAAGGGAAGTAAAAAGGAAAGGAAAGGAAAAAGGAAAGGAAAAAGGAAAGGAAAAAGACAAAAAAAGGGACAGGAAAAATACTAAGAAGGAAAAAAAAAGGATATAGTAAATAAAAAGGAAAAAGGAGAAGAGTTATTACCTGGAATATCTTTACTGAAGGTAGGAGCTTAGGTGCTAGAAGCTCTATTTATTTTCTCTTTTTAAAATTCTCACTTGATGGAACAGATTCAAGTATTCATTTTTAATATCATGTGAAATTCTGTATAAAGGTATGCAATGTGATGCACATGGATGAACACATCATTAAGAGGGTGGTCTCACTGTGGAATATCTGTAAATATCATCCCCACATTCAGTGATGGAAGAAACTGCAACCATAAATTGTTAGGAAACAAAGGAGAACAAAACAGAAAATACCATCCTGCCAATAAACAAAGCTATGTTATGCCTATATGGTGAGTAATGCACACTCAGTGTCTATTTGCAGTAGCAAAGAAGAAAAAATAATTGGTTAGATCTTTGCAAACTGCAGATAAATGCCAAGGACCAAGGCATGAATGCCTTCTGTAGTTTTTACATGTAAAAGGACTATTTGTTATAGAATATACATGGCTGCAGAAGAATAATCATGAAGTATGCAGAGAAAAGGAATGAAGAATTTCTTGTTTTAAAAGATCAGGAGTAAAATTTAAATTAAAGAAAGAGTAGCTTTTCACTTAACTAAGTAACTGACATACTTCTGGCCACAGAATGTGGTGGAAGCCAAAAAAGCGATTAGATAAATTCGTGAAGGTTAGGCTCACTGGGGAATATTAAACCTGTTATTTCAGATCCAACCTGTGCTTCAGCAAGTCTCTATATTGCTAATTGCCAGAGATTAGGTGTACAGCGAAAAAGATTATTCTGTTCTTGCCCTCTATTTAGGAAATAATTTCTCTTCTCCAGACTGAAATTTCTAATTAAATTTCTAATTAAATTAAACAGAAGAGCACCTTGCAACCGAGTGTGCCGACAAATTGGGCAACAGTCCAACTCCATATTCCATAGGATTCGCACTGGTTAAGTATCAGAATTGCAACTTTTCTTTCTCAAAATCATTCTTAAAATAAGAAAACATTTATTTCTCACTAGATCTAGCCTTGATGCATAGCTAGTAATTAGAGCATTGGAAGCAATCGTGCGTCTTTGCAGATGAGCTATGTGGTGACAAATACTTTCTCATCTCTAATTTATGTTTGCAAATTACTATGATTATTTTACCATTTGTTTATGCTGTTTGGTATTTTGGGGCTTTTTTATGGCAAGAGTGAATACTTGTTCTTGATGCCATATTATTATTGGCAGGGATGATTCATAATGCATGGTGTGCACAGTAATGGTCTCATTCTGTGGTCTCAAAAACTGGTATCAAATTTGCTAGGTTTGTACTGTTATTTGTTTTATAAAATATACTTGCCTGTGTAAGGACCTTGTATTTCTCCATGTGCCCTGAGTCCCCAGCTGGTCTGTCCAAGTGTTGGAAGGCTATAAAATTCTATCTTTTCTTTCAAGTGATAAGCTCTCTTCTATTAATCTCTGTCCACACTGTTTAGTGATTTAGAAAACATTGCACAGTCTTTTTTCTTCTGAAGTTTCCCTCTGATCCCTTAGACACTGTCACAACCATCAGACCAACTTCCTCTGTCTGCTCTGAAATAGTGATTTCCTCTTCTTCTGACAGGAGGAGAGAGGAAGTCACAATATTTCCATCACTGTTACTTCAATGATGAGACCCAGTTTTCCAAATGCCAGAATGCAGCTCTTTTTTGCCCTGTGACTGGGAGAAACTTTGCCTGTAATTTAGATTTCTCAATGCTCTTCCCTAGATGAACATTTCCTTAAGGTGATTAAACTGACCTCTGGGTTGATTTCCTCTAGGTAGCTTTTGTTTCCCATCCTTCCACTCATTTTAATCTCTCGGGTGAAGGAGCTGGTATGGGTGGCATGGTATGAGACAGTCCAGTTTTCAGCATCAACACGGCCCCTGAACATCCAGGGAAGTGGGTGAGGCCATGACAGCAGACACTTGTCCTCAGTCCTCTGGTGTCTCTCTCTCCACAGCAACATTAAGAGTGTGGACCATGTACAAAACCAACTCCAAAGTACCTCTGGTCTTCAGCAGTGTTGAGTTAATTTTATTAAAACCTTTCCTTCTCCTGAACTACTTTGTGGTCTCCATCACAATCTGAAATGAGTGGCACTTGCCTCACCTTTCTTTGACAGTGCCTGTGCAAAGGAACAGCTTAGGAAGACACCCTCTGCTCTTTCAGTGAGTAGGTAGCTAAAGGTATCATTTGAACATGCATCAGCTGCCCTGCTTTAGATACATACTTTGGGATGAGACAAAGCATGCCCTGGAACTGACTATTTCTTTGCTTCAGATTGCCCACAGAGACAGGTTGGGACATGGGCTGAATCTCCTTGAGGGAGCAGCGTTTCATGATATAGCAGCTAACTTACCAGATAGCTTCTGTCAAATTAACAAGCCTCATTCCCTCCTCTTTACTGTTCTGTTTTCCCCACATACTTCCTTTGGGTAGTGATTTGTCCGATCCCACAATGACACAGTTCTGGGCCATAACTGGAAGGGCAACTACCTCATTTTTCAGGGCTAACTTCATATTAATTTTGTTTCTGGAACCAGCTAAAAAGATCCAACAAATGCCCATACCAAATCAAAGAAATTGGTGGGAGCACACTGTCAGAGATAAAAAGGAGGACTCAATTTCAGCAACAGACAGTAGTTAGACTTTTCTGTATAGGCTTTCTCCATACATCATGGTTTCAATTACAATGGTCGTTGTGGAATAGATTAACCACACCAGTCTTATAAATAAATATTTCAGAGTAAACACCTTCCCAGCCTCTAGCAGAGTTGCAGTCCAAAAACTTTGGTGCTGGATAAAGGCTCCACAGAGGGGTTACCTCCTAGGCTTGGCTGGGGAAGAGAGATGAGGAAATGAAGGTTTAGGTTTGGGTGCCATCAGACTCACCATTCTCAAGGAAAGGGAGAGGAAATGAGAATGGATTTCAGTGAAGTTCCACTAAATGCGCCCCTTTATGATCTAGCTGTAGCTGTCTGTTTAGCTTTGCCATTTTAGCAGCTGGTCTCAAATGTTGCTGTTATAAGAAACAGCATATCGCTGACATTTTGTTTTTACAATTACTTTTAAGCTGTTAAAAAGTCTAGTTCAGATAAAGGACAAAGATTTGAAAAGAAATGATGTTTTCCACTGACAGTTGTACAAGAAACTGTGAAGACTATGTGAAGTCACGATGTCATATGGATTTGCTTAGACTGAAGGAATAATAATTCACATGTACACTTTATAGTCTGTGTGCTAAAGCTTAGCACAGCCTTCCTTTAAATCCTGATGTGTTTTTTCTTAGCAGAACAGAACCTAAATACTTGGTAAGTGGTGTAATGCAGTGGTAAAATGATAAAACTCATATTCTGCTAAAATTTTGCTTTACTGCCTTCTTGTTTCTTTTGGCTCAAGCAAGAAGAACAAAGGGAAAAATGGAAAAGAAAGTCTTAATGAAAATAGGGAATGGTGGTGCCAGACAGAGGATGTGACCTGTCAGAACACTGATCTCAGGAGATTGCTCTAGGAATCCCAGCCAGGTTGGCAGCTACTGTTTGCAGCTTCTTGCTCCAACACCACAAAGAGGTTCCCAAAGACAAGCAGAGATTTTCTTTACTGAGTTTTAATTGACAGGAACCTGGGTCCTGTTAAGCAAAGGGTGTTTTCTAGCAGTTACCAGGCACAATCTTATTTTCTTTTCTAGGACATGGTGTATCATTAATGAAGACCGAAAAGATTTTTGTTTAGTTTAGCTTAAGCAATGCATGTCTGTTTTGTATGTATTTTAGTACAGATGCCTTAGCTATTTCAAACTGCTTGGGCAAAAGTTTCAAGGAAAACTCCAAGGACTGGCAGATGGATGTGGAATTAAAAACTGCTCTAAAACCTGAGGAAATCATAGTGATTTTGTTAGGTTGTTGTTCAGACCTTAAATGACTAACCTGGTCTTTTCCACCGCTGAGACCACTGTATGAAAAAAGAGAGAGGAAAAGGGAGAACAAAGTCATGTTAGCATAGTTTCACATCGCAAATAAGCCCCAGGACTCATGACACATTTGTAATTCTGTGAAGCCCTATTTACAGTAGACCAGGCTTCCCTCACTAGAGAACCCATCCTAGGTCTCAACTTGCAAAACATATCTTGTCCCAGGCATTGATAATAGTATCATAGGTAACAGTTGTCGTGGAGTGTGCATGTTCTCTCCCACTCTGAACGGCACTTCAGACAAAACCAAATTTCACTACAGCAGTTCCAAAAACTATTTAAACACCCTTTCAGAAGTTAGCATTTAGGTCCTCAGCCCTTTAGGAAACATCCAGCCACTTAAAAAAAAACTGGGAACAGAGATATTTTTGGGGAGATAGTATCAAAGAGGAAATTTTAAAATAATCTGGAAAACAGAATTTCCACATTCCTTTGTTAAGAATAATGATAGTTACCGCCTGAGATTAATAATAAACAAGACAGTATTGCACCAAGTTTTGTAGGAAAATGCTCTGGAAATGCTCTGCTCTGAAAACTGAGCAGAAATTTCTTGAGAGTGGAAGTCTTTTTCTCATATTTTATACATACAGATTTAAATTATCATAAGTGGTATCAGGGATTTTAGAGAAGAACCTCTTCTGTTGAAGTTAGGGAGGAATAAACTGAAAAAAGTTGAATAGATATAATTAATTTTGAACCTAAGAAGTGGTAATATGACTCACCAAATAACATATGCAACTTTAAGTGATTTGCATGTATGCCTTTTATTTTCTTTAGCCTTTCCTTTATCATTGTATGTAAAATAGTCTGAAATTACATTCACTCACCTCTGAACCAATAAAAAAGATTGTACATTATCAGTGGTTTCAAGGAATGGCATGTTTTGGTGCTTTTTTTTGTTTTTTTTTTTTAAGTATTAAAACACGTAAGTATTAACTGGCTATAAGGGAAGAGGCAAGACATGTTGGGCTAAGCTATGCAGCAGCAACTGTGTGTAGGTGCAGATCAACATTTAAGCCTCTGCTTTGCTCCTCTCAACTTTACCATGAGCAGGCCAGCTAAGCTGTCCCTTTCTCACTGTAAAAGAAACTCACTTAGTTCTGTTAGCTTTGGTGAGAAATCCTTTGACTGACCTTGCCCTCTTGATAGATTTCATTCTTTGGGGAAAGAAGAAAAAGAAAGTAATTAAATTAGCAAGTTGGCCAGTGGAAAGGAAATAATGATGGGCTGTGCCCAAGCTAGAACAACACACCTATTTCACATGTGCCTATATTTGAACTGTCATATACTTTGATTTATAACCACAGTTTTGAAATATTTTAATGATGAGACTGTAGCCTGCTTCAAGATTTGAAATAGCAGAAAATGTTATAGCAAATAAATGTCACACTTTGAGCTCAAACAATAAACCACACACACCAGGAAAGTGCCTTAATTTTTTTGATTAATTAGGTTTGTGCAGGAGATTAACTGTTTCTGAAGAACTCCAAGAGAAGGGCTGGTCTTTACTAAAATGCTGTCCTCAGGCTTGTGACACAGGATGCCACTGTCCCACAGATCCTATTAGGAAAGACACCCTATTTATTTTTGAGTTGATACATCATATTCAGGTGCACTGTGATATCTGTTTAAGTTCATATCAAAACCAATTGCCAGATGTCTTGGCATATATGGTAAACTTATTTACACCATGCCAGCATCAGATCAGCTATGAGAAAGTATTCAAATAATCTTCTGCTTATTTTCATTAAGTAAACAGATAATTATCACTGCTCTTTGAAGTTAGTAAAAGATTCTAGTGTAGAGACTTGAGACTAAATGGCTCAATATCCTGGTGAATCACATGTAGGTGGTAAATCACTGGATCAGATGCATCTAGCTCTAATGCTACACATAAGTTTGAAGAGCAGCTGCTATGAAAAAGTTTAGGTTATCTCTATTTAACTTTTACTGGGCAAATAAACATAAGTGCCAATAGACACTCTATGGGTAAAACTGGCAATCTACTGGTAAAATAGGTACTCTATTGGTAAAAAAAGGGGCAAACCAAGCTGAATTAAACAACAGCCCATATACATGCTCCTTTCTTTAGCACTGTTGAAGCAAACCTTTCTTTGTATATACTGGAATGTTTGCATAAGTTTTATTACTTTCCCATTTCCAGACACTGCTCCAACCTAAGCTGAAGAAATACCAAAAGAAAATCTACTGTTACTGAATTTCCAGATGCTTGTATCAGGCTGGCCTGTGGATTGCAGTATATCCCCCAGACCTCTTTCCCCCTTTTCACTTTACCACCCTCAGCATCCTGGTAGGTAACTGTCTTCCAGATGTGGTAAGCAACACAGATATCAATTTCAACAGCTACAGTGTCCTCTGCCTATGGCCTACCAAGGGCGAGGGATGGAACACTCAAGGGCTGTGTGGAAAAAAGATGGTAGATACTGCCCTTCCCTTCCTTTATCTTCCACATTGCATACACACACACAGGTGCACAGAAGTTCCCAGATTTCAGACTTAGCAGACAGACATGTTGCTGGATTGCAAAGAGCTTCCTGAGATATTAGAGATGAAAAATGTAGTTCCCAGGAGAGGAGTCAGAATAGATGATGGAAAGCATGGCTTAAACATTAGGGCAAAGTAACTTGCATTATGCTCTTTAAAACAGTCTGGGAAACGGCTTTGATTTCAACAACCATGCACCTTCGTTCCTCCAGCTCAACCTTTCCAGTAGGTATCTGTTGTTTTTTTTTTTTCTTTCCTCGGGGGAAAATTGTGTAGTGGTATTAACTATCAGCCCAGAATACCAAGCAATTCCATGGAGAAGGATCACGTGTTTTGTGGTGAGGACTGAGGTTAGGCTGGGAAGTCAGCCACTTGGTTAGGTCAGGATCAGCAGGCTACACGGACCAGCAGGGTCAAGAGTGCAAGTTATCCCCAGTGAGGCCAATGGTGGGATGTTGTTAATCAGCTCCATAGGAAAGGGATGTCCTGCCTGTTGAGGCCTCCACACAGCACTGCATGGACATTTTTTTCAGGATCACCATCTAGCTTTACACACATGTGAGAGAAAGCAAAGTTCACGGATGCTGCAGCAAAAGATGGCAAAATCTTCAGTGTTCTGTGATGCGAGAGTGATTGTTCCACTATATCTTAGTATCTCAATTAATCCACTATTGCCAAGGACAGGTCCAAAGAACAGGATCACCTATGTTCTCTCTGTCAAGTATTTTAATGATCATAAGATTAGATTTTTACATGTCTGAAAGACGGTGAACAAAAAACCATTTCAAAAATATCATTTTTTAAAAATTATTTAAATATTTATTTTGTCTGTAACCTCTCCAGAGAGTGGGTGGGCAGAATTGTTTGCTTCTTTTCCCTAATTCTTGAAGTGCTACAGTTCTTGGTTTTGCATTATTCTTGGATATTTTGGAAATAGGATTTTGCTCAGTCACTCCTACAGATGCAGTTGGTGTGCAAAGTGCCTGATTAGGGATCAACAAATGGAATATAAAACATGCACAACCTATAGACTTACAGGTAACATATGAACCACACTCAAATTAAAGCTGTAGCACATTGGTGAATAAGTGTTGTGAAGCCCTGACTCCAGCTATACAAAGATTGTTCCGGAGCAAGTGAAACCTCAGGAGGCACAAGTAGCTACTGTTCTGAAGGTTGCAGTAATAATGCTCAGAATATAACTGTTACACTTCACAGCTCTCCCCACTGCACTGACTCACTATCATGATTCAGAACAGCCCCTGTAAAGTTCCCTAAAACTCTCCTTTGCCCATCTGCACAGCTGCCTCGAGTTGTGCAAGCTTTTACTACCTGTCAACAAGTATTATTTAGAACTGTTGACAAATCACAATAGGAATTGCTTCCTACTTAAAAAAAAAAAAAAAAAAAAAAAAAAAAAAAAAAAAAAAAAAAATTCATACAGAACTTGGCACTCGCTCTCGCATTATTTCAGGAGTTCCACTTCTAGTTCCAACTTAAAACCAAGAAAAGCAGAAGTGGAAATACTTTTTTAATAGTCGATCAAGAATTTTCAGACCTTGACATGGCTTAAGATTCAATCTCTCTTGCCAAACGTGGTATGAGTGTTTAAACCTGTTGAAAATTTCCCAGGAATGAAAGATATCACAGAGCTGTAGTTAGAGCAGAGAACATGAGGCAAATTATCTAAATTATTTTTCAGACCCCATCCTGGGATAGCTGTGCACCCACAGAAAAGCTCTGAAACTCTGTATCTCTGTTTCTGAACAGGTATGCAGGAAATAATAGCTGTAATTATTCCTTTTGTAAGAAATGCAGTATGTTAAAACAATTATTTAATACTGCCCCTTTAATACTATTGTTTAGTACTGATCTGAAAGCCAATATAACAGTAGTTCAACATCAAACAAAAGACAAGCTAAAACTAAATTGCATCAAGGCCCAAATCCAGTTAAGCACTTAAACACATGCATAACTTTGAGCAATAAGTATTAATGTCTCTCACATACATAATGTTCTGCATATTCTTAAGTGCTTCACTGGACTGGAGCCTAACTTCACAAAAGCAGCAAGGACTACGTCACTTAATTTTGCACCTTTGTCTAATATTCACTTTCTTAGTCTTTACATTCATAATTTTTTTTACAATTACATGAAAAAGTGTTCTGCTTTATTACAGCACTTGTGAGTATGTGCATGTGCAGATACTGAGATTGTGTGTGTGTGTCTATATTTGTAGCCTCCAAACCCTTTCTAAAATGCTGCCAGACTTTCTGGATGTAAATGCTTCCTGTTGATCAGGTGATCAAAATATACTGCCCTTACTCAAACACCAAATATTTTTTATTAAAATTTTCCCACTGAAAGGCATAAATCTAAACATTGTGTTTGCAAGACCCTGTACAGCCCTACAGCCTCCAAAGGAGGAAAATCATATCAGTCAGCCTTGATGGGAAAGTTGTGCAAGTTTTTTAATGTGAGACTGTGTTTCCAGCTGGGCTTATAGCACTTCTTGCAAATATCACGGTGCTTAATGAAACCAATCACCCTTCAAATCACATTTGGATGGTGTTCAGCCACCTGAGAGAGCACATGGAAGTAACAGAAGACTTAATCAGTGGACATGGAGCCATAACAGCAGTCTGACATCATTAACACTAGGAAGGCTAGATAGGAATTTCGAAAATTCCCCCCC
>JAWWEV010000115.1:41277913-41291522 GCA_035583235.1 Hafferia zeledoni
CCCCCCACGGGAGCCGTCTAGCAGCCTGATTTTCATTAATCTAACTGTTGTTTTTATCATTGTTGAGGGAATGACCTCATGGAGGGCTGTGACAGGGGAGCAGATTCACTCTGGTGTCCAGGAACGAGGCTTTATGTCTTATCTGAGACACTGTATTGTCTTCCTTTTCCAAAACATATGGGTTATTTGGCAAAAGCTCTCTTTTGCTAAGGTCCCAGAGGGTGAGCATTTAAAGAAACTCACAAAACTGCAGTTGATCTCCTTACCCAGAGCCTTTGAGAGACTGAAAGATGTTTGGAAATGTTTCATGAAATAAAGGTAAGAATCTTTCAGGTTCACAAAGTCCACAGGTCATAGACTGTATGATGTAACCCTGATGTAACTTAGTCTGGAACTGGTGTATGGAAAGTCTTCTTTTCCTACTAACAGAAAGGAAATATAGTTCCCAGAAAAATCTGATAATTATGCATTCAAAAAAAAAAAATTTTTTTTTTTTGCCAGTAACTAGTCTGGAATGTATTGTACTGATAGAGTCAGGAAATCCAATTCTTCTGCTACAGAAGTGACCTCAGTAAAAAATGTCAATGAAGATTCACTCTTATTGGCATTCAGACAGAAGAACTGCAGTGGGAGAAGACAGGGGAAGAAACACTTTCTCCAAAACTACAACTGCTGTGTAAATTCTGAGAAAGCAACATCCTCTTTATTCAAGTGACACCAGCGAATTTCCTCCCTGCATGGTTTAGGATCTACTCTGGAAAACTTGTTTTATGTGCACCCCAAATGCTGAACATCTGGAAAGCAAGCAGAGACAATGCAAAATATATTTCTATCACTTTTAAGTGCTGTGTTTTTTTAATCCAATGTGATATTTATCAGGGAGGAACAGAACAATCTCACAGTTTTCAGGAATTTGCATTTACCAAGATCTTCTTATACTCTGCAAGGTAGTATTTCTATCATTGAATACTGCATCACAAATTTTTAATTTAAACAAATCATATGCATAATTGTGTATGTATGTTCATATATATGTATATATTTATAGTTATAGTTATTGCATTGAATTAATTCATTACTGTTGTGATGCTCTTTTGAGACCTCATTTACTATAGAGAAAGAAGAACTATGCCTGAGCGAAAGAGTTGACACACATTAAGCCACAAGGTATTAACCTACTGTATTAAAAAAAAAAAAAAATAGATTTGGAAACAAGGCAAAGAGAAAAGAAATCATAAAGATAAGAAAGGTTTAATTCTCTGATTCTAAGGCACTACAGCAAAATACGTTATCCATTCTTAAAATCTGTCTTATAGTATAAGACCAAATTTATACACAAATTTAGACAATTAACTATTTTTATGTAATCTTGATTCGAATGGTAACCAAAGCAGATAGAACTTATGTACAGAGACAGGACTGAATCCAAAACCATGGCAGATAACATGAAATAATGCAAAGAAAGGTTTAACCTGGAGATGTTATCAATGGAGTCTGGCAGAACTGTTAGAGATTGCAGGACAAACAGAAATGGAAGAAAATGAAAAAAAGTAGATTGTCAGGGGATCAAGTCACCAACAGGTTGGAGGAAGGTGATGAGCAATAAAGAAAACAAGGAAGGGGTGAAAGTAAATGAAATGTTTGATCTTTGCCATGGGAATTTAAGATGGTTAAGGATTAAGTAGAAATATATGGAAAGCATGGAACAGCACAGAACTAAGGGAGAAGATACATTTCTTGAGAGACAAATTTGTGAATTATATGCTTAAAGACATTATTTGGAATAAATTAAAAAGATATTATTAAATGAGAAGAGATTAAGTGTACAAAATCCTTTGTATTTTGAACCATTATTTCATCCAGGATTCACTTATGTGTTGGTAAATATGTTGAATAATCTCAGGTTTTGATCCAACTATAACTTAAAATAGAATGAAAATGAAGTCAATCAACAAATGTACACTCTAGTAGAAGACTACTATCACCATTTTCATGTGAAAGGAGTTTCAGGATTTATCAGTTACTTCCCTTTAAAGTGTGCCAGTTAAAAAAAATAAAATATACTGGGACTGGCTCTCAATTGCCTTGTCTATTTCATTCAAAAATGGACAAAAAATTGTTTTTCTTTCAGCTTGCACCACTATACATGATTAGTACTTACCAGTAGAAAATGAGATTTTTTTTATTTTTTTTTTTTTTTGCCTGTAACTAGTGTTTGATTGGGGCTGATCTAAGAATCTTGTTTATTGCACATTCCTCTTCTCCATTATAAACAGTTTATATTATCAGTTGTCACTGATGAGGTTTTTGTTGTTGAACAGCACTGGTCCCTATGCACAATTCTTCATACAGTCAGAAGCATTTTATCATCCAGAATTTATGTTATGGTGGTTTAACCATTTATATAATCTACATCTTCCACATTACTTGAGTTGTTAGATTGGAATAAATTCTAAAATAATGAGTGCAGATGCTGGAAACATTGTACTTCCCAGTCCTGCAGAAGAGAGAAAGAGAGAAAGCCATGGTGTTGATTATATTTCAGGAATTCCTTACCTGTAACTGCTGCACTACATGCAGCCCAAAACACAGGTACAGGGATAGATTATTAGATATAAAGAGCAAAGTGTTACTTTATCTGCAAATTGTTGTTTTTCAGAACATAAGGAAATAAGGAATTCTTGACCATTTTTCAATGAACTAATGAATACAAAGTCAGATTTGTGCTAAAATAAAAACCACAAAGTGAGCAATAAAAGTAGAGCAAGTTTGTGTTACTGTGTTACAGTTATATATTCCTTTTCTGGCAGAAATGCTGTCCTATCATGCTACATGACATGGAATCACTTTAAGGTATGTTGTATTTGGATGTGGACATGTCTGTTGCATAGCTGTAGGCACCAAGCTTTAAAAGTGTTGGCTGCCAGAAAGCAAATATTAAATTCATAGAGAGAGCTAATATCTTTTCTTAGGCTAATGGATAGTTATAAGGAACTATTGAGTTCTCAGACCGAAAATCACTGGTTTACAGAAATGTATTATAATACTGGTTCATAAGAAACTACTTTGTTTTATTGAGCACTCTAAGTAAAGTACATATTGACAAAGATACTGGATTGGGTTTTTTTGGGAGGGGTTTTTGGGGTGCAGATTAAGGTTTTTGGAGACTCTAAGAGCTTTTGGAGTTTAAATTTGCATGACATAAAAAGAATAGTGCACATCTAATGCATTTTCAATGGCAAACAGATATATGCTTAGTATCTTTACACGCTACAAGGTCATTCAATTTCTATCTATATTCCTGTTCATTTATTTTTTCTTTTAAAAAGAATTATAGGCTATATCATCAGATGGAAAATAAAACACTAATTGACAGCAATATATGTTTTCAGAAGTATGGATAAATTCTGTGTTCATTTATACTAGTACAGACCTAACAAGAGAATCATTCACACAGATACAGTTTAGCTATGTTCCCACAACTATTTTTAACTCTCACTATAGAAACACTTTTAGTTTCAGTTCTTCTGTCAGTCTAAACAATTTTCAGTCAGTGACCTATAGCATTTGTATTTTTGCAGTCTTAGTTGATTGTTATAAGAAAGGGGTCAATAACACAAAGATATCCTTCTACATTTGATATCAAAGGACAAAAACAGCAATGCCAGATTTTATCTTGGTAAACAGAAAAATTCAGAAAAATAAGATCCAAGATGTTAGCTGCATTAAAGGAATGACAGTGCCAAATTAATCTTTTATTACAAAGTAGAAAACATTCTTGTATATGAAAAGCCTTTTCTACTGGATTTCTAGAGGCTTGCATGCTACTTCACATACCCTTTCACAGTACTTTGTGCAAGATCCAAATTTGAATTTCAGTAACATTGTTCATGATCAAGTATGTTATTTTTTTTTAAGTCTTCTAAAAACTTAGCAACTAATACAAATACAACTATTCCTAACACACACACAAAAATATTTCAAACTTATCCATATAATAATTATCAGATTATTTTAGGGAAAGGAATTTTTTAACCAGGAGTATCCAGTAAGCATGTTAAATAATATACTTTTTAAAAAAATGCTATTGAGGAACTCAGTACAAACCACAGCTAACTCTGATCATATTCAACTGTCTAACTTAAAAAAACCCAAACAAATGAAAAACAATAGCCAGAAAAATGGCACATCTAAAAGACATATTTGTTTTGAGGAAAATACAATAACTCTTTAAGGCCATGAGAACAGTTACATATGATTGCAGTGGGATAAAACTGTGGAAAAGTCTGGAAACTACCATAGAATGTTTTTAAAAGGGTTACTTTTATATTTTTCTTTTTATGTGTGGTGGCAACATTAAAGCTTTTTCCTTGTGTTACAATTTATATTGTGTCACCATAAACATTTGGAAGACAAGATTTCCCAGGTAAAGTTAGTGAGCTGAAGAGGTGTATTCAAAACAACTGAGGTAGCACCAGACTTGGACTATCTCTGATTTTTATCACACCTGTTTAAACCTTTTCAAAGGCAGAGGCTTAGTTGTTTTGTTTTTTGTTGGTTTTTTTTTTTTTTTTTTAAAGGGACTAAGACAGTGCCAGAAACATAATACAGGACATCCCAGAAATGTTTAACTCTCCTTTGAGTCAATAGGGCTAATGCCATAGAGTTCAAAAGGAACTGAATCAGAATTTTTGGAGGTTCATGTATTTTCACAGTGTAGTAAAATGACAGATTGAGTTATACACACATTGCTTTGAAGCAATTGCTTTAAAAAAAGTGTAATATAATATGACAAAGTCTCTTTACACATCTATCAAGGTTATGTTTGTCTTACTGTATTCTAAGTCATCCAAGTCTTCTAGTGATCAGGGGTCAGGTGGGGAGGACTTTAAAAAAAAACGTAGTTTCATTAGAGCTTATGCAGTTAGCGGGTATTGTCATACACTTTTGACCCACATCAGAAAGCTGAAAAAATATCTTGCAAGGGTCTCCTGGGAAAAGCATCTCAGAGATGTCAAAATGAACCACTTGCAAACTCTTCACTTACTTTAATTTTTCAATAATTAAAAGAAAAACCAGTGAAATGAAAGACAAGTCCGAAAAAAAGTTCATAATTTTTCTTTTGTCCACATTAACAGTGCCACATTTTGTTAACTAAAAGAATTTATATTTAACACTCATCTCACTAAAACAGCTTCTAACCTATCTCCAAGAGTACTTGAAGCCTTTTTTGTTCCTTCCAAAACTGTGTTAAGAAAATGATAACTTGACTAAGTTCTAAGTTTTCAGCTGACCTTCCTTTTCTGTGATGTTCCACAATGGCTAAGCCATTACAACTCCTTGTATATCTTCTCAGTCCCATTTCCACTATCCACTTTTTTCTTTGTTTGTTTCTGAGCTGTTGGATGTGAGTTATGAGATCCAACCATGATGTAATGTTAGACATCTAAACAGCAGTTGTGAGGGAGTCACATGTAAGTTAGGACAAAGAGAAAGATAAATAATTCTACTGAAGATTCATCTGATGTAGTAGATATCTCTGTCAAAGTGTGATGAATAGCACCCTACAAATGCTTTTCTCCACTAATTGCAAAAGGAATCCCAAAAGTTAGCTCAGACGTAAGTATCTCTACTGAGGTAAATTAACCTTGACATTTATGAAAATCTGTGGGGTTTGGGGGTTTTTTTTAAGGAATCTATTCAGGTCAGTGTGGTGAAAACAAAGCATCTGGGTACACACTCTTCTTGTTTAGTAACAACTCAGAAAGTAAACAAAGAAACCATAAGAGAAAGGAGGGTAAAGAGAGTCAGTAGAGAAACTGTGAATACTTAAGTAACTTTGCTGTCTATTTTCTGAACGACCTGGAACAGGAGTAAAGGCATATGTGTTTGTGTATATTTCCACGTATAGAGATGGCACTGGAAAGTGTGGACTAAGTGCAGCTAAATCACTAAACCACTGTGGTTGATATCAGTCATTCCAGTGGATTTGGCAATATTGCTTGGAAATTTAAGTGGTACTTAGTTTTCCTTATTAGTATATTGCCTCAGCTAACAAGAGCAATCTTAGACCAGTTTAGTTGCAAAACTAATACATCTCATACTGAGATGGTTTACAAATCTTTCCATGGAAAGGCAGGGCAGAAACTATATGTACTGAGAAATGCATACACATGGATCACACAGAAGTAAAAATATTTCCCTTCTGGAGGCCTAAAGACTCAGTGCTTTCTGGGATTTGAACAGTCTGGTAAGAAAGGAATAAGATCAGAGATCTCTGAATATTTTAGAGATTGGCTAAAGGGGAATAATGACAGTAGAGCAGGGAGGATACTAATGTATATCTTCCTTGGTGCAAGGACATTCTTGTTCTCAATCATTCTTTGCTATCCCTCACATTGAATTAGATCTGAAATAGAGACCAAACAAAAGACTGACTGGCTAAACAACAGGAAGGTTTTCATTTCAAAGAGTCACAAAGAATAGTCCTCAAAAACTATCAAATAAGATATATTGAATAGAAAATTGCAGGGAAATTTCGACAGCAAAAGGTCATGCCATTATGAATGCTAAACCATATTAATATTATGGTTATTATGCCAAAATAATGGAAACATAAATTCCTAAAATTCACTGGAAATTAAAAATACTTGAAAAATTAACATATAATTAATAGAAAAATAATTGAAGTAATAATATTGTGAAATAAGTAACTTTTCCAGGGCAAACCTGAATGATAATAGATTGAAGTTTCCTACTTAGTTTACCAGTTTTATCTCTGTATTTGAGGGACTGTTTATTGTCAGTAAGCCCAACTATGCAAATATTTTGACTCAAAAGTTCTTGATTTCAGACAGAAGTACTATTGTGCTAAGTATATTGCGAGTTATTACATTGGGTGTGTATGTGGCCTATTGTCCTGCCAGTTTATGTTTCTAATGACACCTTACCTGAATTTTTTGATCTAAGAAAAGGACAGGAATCAGTTGAACAAACCCAAAATACTTCATTTTTTGGGAGGGAAATCAGCATTACACTGCTTGAGTTGTTTTGGATTAAAACACTTGTGGCACTTATGTGAAGATTACATGAGGAAAAAGCCTGTGGTTCTGAATCAGCAGAACACCCTGATCTAAATCCCTTCTTCTCAAGAAGCCCAATCTGAGCTCCTTGTTTCAGCCATGAAATGCTGCAGTTAATGCTGTCCTTAGTCTTCGGGTGTCTGATGATCTCAGCTGGTGGTGGTTTCTGGGGCTGAGGTACCACTCTTTAGACAGTACAGTACACAGTGTACAGTATTATTTCTGAATGAAATAAGATTGGTGCAATTATGTTGCACATTTGTCAGCATATGTTATAGCAATTCATTACAAAGGCCAAGTTCTTGCTGACTTCAATCTTTTCTATAATTCCCTCTTTTCATATAATTTGATGTTTTCCTGTAATTAACCTACAACAAGTGACTACATTCTGGTCATGACACACTTCGCTTTCTTGGCAAACCCTGATAGTCACTGCTAATCCTCACTTTTGTGTCCTAGAGGTATTTGTGGAAAAGTCATTAATGCTAAAAATTCCCTCCTAAAAATTGCAAAGACTGAGTTGTAAAAGGTTGAGCAAGAGTGTCTCAGAGTGTTGGGGTTGTGTTGAGTTTCCCTGATCATGCAAAATATATTGTTGCGCTTTGCATTTCACTGAAAGTAACAACTTTTGAAGTAATAAACCTCTCATGGCAGGGAAGTTGGAATGGTTGTTAGATGATTTTTATGGTCCCTTCCAACCCAAGCCATTTTATGATTCTAATATAGTTATAAGAGAATTTTAACCTCTACTAGGAATTAATTAATACAGACATTTCCAGAATTTAAAAATCTGAGTATGATAGCAACTTCATTCTGTCTTACTGAGTTCCTTGTATGTGCTTGTTAAATTACCACATTGTCTTAATCAGATTTCATCTCCCCTAAATATAGCTAAAAGCAACATTTCAAGCCTAAGCTGTTTTTTAAGACCCCTTTCAGTAGACAGTGAGGCTTGGTGATCAGGGCTTAATTCACTCTACTTGTATTGAACACCTTATATTTAACACAGGATGACTTTCCCCTGGGAATGTCTTCTCATCAGTTAAAAGATAGCTAATGTGTAGTTAGCTAAATAAGTTAACATCAACCACACCAGATGACTGGAAGAAAACAAATGTCATCCCAGTCTTCAAAAAGGGCAAGGAGTAGGATCCTGGAACTACTGGCCAGTTAGCCTTGCCTCAATTCCTGGAAAGGAGATGGAGTGTCTCATTCTGGAGGCTGTCTCCGTCCACATTTCACAGGATGTGGCTAAAAGCAGTAACAGGCAACAGGATGCTTGATAGCAACAAAAAGAGTACACATTAAGTTCACTGGGTTTTTTTTCCTTAGTATATTTCAGACACTAGTGGATTTCGCCTACTAACTATCAGGAAGCAGAGAAAGTTTACAGATGGGAAATATAAATACTCCTTAGTTTTATTTTGCCTGTGACAGGTGGTTCACTGTTTAGAAAGATGTATTGTCTTGAAAGCAAGACATGGTGCTACATGTTGCTTTACATTACTCTAACAAAGGCTTAATTTATTCCTAAATTTTGTGACACACATCTGTTTTGCCCATGGCTTTAGACACTTGCTGCCTGCTGCTTATGTCTCAAATAAGTCTGGACTGAACTTTGAGACACAAATCTATACAATGTAAAGTCTGGAGAGATATTTTTCACCAGGCTCAGGGAAAGACTATTGCGAGCACGATGTGCTTTGTGTAACCTCAGCCCACATAGAGGCAAATCCTGCTTGGCTGAGTAAAACTCGGGTGCTCACTGTCACTGCAGTTCTGCCATCTTGTTTGTTACAAGAGGCTGGTGGCTGTATGGGATGCTCAGTGCTACCACTGCAGGCAGGAGCTCAAACGCAGCCATTTAAAGGGTCAATTTCCATCACTTGCACATAACCAGCAGTGAGCACTGAAATATCCCCAGTGCTCACGCAACTGCCTAAAGTCCCAGGCTGGAGGAACCACAGAGGAAGTATTAAACTGAGAGATGGACAGCATATTTTGTAGGATAAGTCAGTTTAATTCTTTCTTGTGCAGCAGTTCCAAAATCAATCCCAAAATTAGCAGAGCTTGACAAAAAATTAAAAAATAAAAAAGAGATGATGAGGATTTTTTTGTCATAATGTAGGAAGACTTTGCCATTCCAGTCTCTCATGCCAGGGGTGGATGTATGCGGGGAAGCATAAGGACCTACTGAAACAGGTCACAAGGCACAGCCCCATCTTCCAGAAAGTACTTTCTTCACTACATGCAATGGCCATGGTCCTGTCTTCTGTCCCTTGTACTTTACTGATGATCTGGTTTAATTGGAATGGGCAAGGAGTCTGGAAGGAAAGAATGTTAAGCTGTCCAGGAAAAACCTTGTTTCAGAAAGAACAAAGAAAGCTAACAAGTAATGAAGCCCACCTTTTAGGCAAAGATTTCCTGAACCTCTTTCAGAAAAGGACTGAGAAATGCATCCCATTCTTCTCCAGGAATTATGAAGCCTTTGGCTATTTTCAAGTGTTATTAAGCTGTCAGCAGCTGGGAGGAAAAAAAAACAGGATCAAATACAATATAGAGATATAATTTGTGTGGTTTACATTTGATTCTCAGAAAGCAGCTGTGCATTTGGGAGTTTTTCCATGAAAGGCAGAAAGGACTTCTTTGTCAGGCACCAAAATTTCCATTGACTGTGTCAGAGGAGAGGCCTTGACATCACTATTTGAGTATGTGGATATGTGGTTATATTTATAGAGCTCAAAGTGTGATTTCATTCCTACATATGTATAGCTTAAGCTTAGCTGGGTGATAAGCAGGTATTTCCTACCACAAAAGATGATAAAAGTTGAAGTACTATACAATTTAGTAGAAGTTTTCTTTTGAAAAGTTAATTTCTCTTGTTCATGCAGAATCTAAGTTCTGGAACTAAAAGGCCAATCAATTGATATAGCTAAATATGTCTTATATATGCTTGACATGTTTTCTCTGAGACGACTTGAGAGCTTTCTTTTTTCTTTTATTTTAAATGTACATGAAAGAAACTGACTCAAAATAACTTTTTCATTACCTCAGGGTTATAGCATGTTTAGTTTCATGTTTTGTGGTTCTACAGAAACTTCCTACTTTCACTTTGTGTGCACTGACAAACTTAAAAAGACATACATGAAAGTATCATAGAAGACATTAATGACTGTTATTACATTGGTAGGAGATATCAATTTAAACCTGTCAGGTTTTCAGTGCATTTCAGGAGATACAGGTTGTTGGTGCTCATCTTCCTAGATGTGGTATCTTACTAGGAAAATGTGGTGTCTTCCTAAACAACAGAGGGGAAGGGAACTTTTAGATGCAGATAGAAACTCTGCCATTCACCTTGGCATCATGTCAGCTGGAGAATATTTTTTTTAATGATGTTGTGATGCCATGTTATAACTGACTGTTTCAGTTACTCAATGTCTTGCTGAAATGTTGTGAGCATTAACTTTGTCCATGCCTCTAGAAATCTCTCTTTCTTTCCCACTTATGCACTATATAAATAATTCACTTTCTTAATTCACATCTGGAGTGACAATAATAGCCACAATTGATAGGCAGCACAGAGTTATTCCTCAAGTAACTTACCAAAGAGTCCTCAAACTTTTTACAAGGGAGTGGCTTTTAAAGATGGTATAGGTACAAAAATCTTCAATGACTTTTTTTATGGAGCCAAAGAACTCAATGAGATTGCTTTGTACTGAGACCCAGCATACATCTCCAGAACTATTTATAAATCTATGTCAATCTGATTATTTCAGGCAATACTTTAATACTTACCTGGGCAGAGTTACAGAGACCACTGCAGGGAGGTTTCTACAATCAGTACAATCTGGGCCGTCACTGGCTGGAGCACACTAATGCCTCTGCCTGAAACTGTCATGTCAAAATGGGTTGCTGTCATGGTTTAACCTCAGCCAGCAATGCGGTCCGATGCAGGTGCTCACCTACTATCCCTTAGAGGGATGGAGAGAGAATCAGAAGAATAAAATTGAGAAAATCCATGTGTTGAGATAAAGACAGTTTAATAGGTAAAGCAAAAACTGTGTGCACAAGCAAACCAAAACAAGGTATTCACTCACCACTACCCATCATTAGGCAGGTGTCCAGCCACCTCCAGGAAAGCCAGGTTCCACCATCTGTAATGGTGACCTGGGAAGATGAATATCACCACTATGAACCTCTCCTCCTTTCTCCTTCTTTCCCAGCTTTATATACTGAACATGAGACCATATGGTATGAAACATCCCTTGGTTCAGTTGAAGTCAGCTGTCCCAGCTATGTCCTCTCCCAACTTCTTGTGCACTCCCGTTCTGCTTGCCACTGGACTGGGGTGAGAGGCAGAAAAGGCCTTGGTGCTCTAAGCACTGGTCAGCAATGATGAAAACATGCTATCACCATTGCTTCCAGCACAAATCAAAAGCAAACCTCTATACCAGCTACTAAGAATACTAACTCTCTCCCAGATAGAATCAGCAGTGAGATGCTGCCCCTTTTCACATCGCAACCACTGCTTCACATGAATCACTCACATGAATCTCAAAACTTTCCTTTACTCATTATGTTTAAAGTGTTCAGAGAGTGGTTACAACCAAGGGAGTGTTTGGTTTCTCAAATGCAGCTTCCGAGCACAACACATGAAAAAGTCCCACAACTGTATAAATTTTCATTTGAGAACTAAGTACTGATGATGCTCAATTTGGTTTTAAAATTCCCGTTGGTTTTAATGAGATTATAAATTAATCCTTGAGGTTTAAAAAAAAAAAAAAAAAAAAAAAAAAAGTAAGAAAAAATCTCTTAATCTCTTGTGTACCTTGGAAGGCAACATTTTTGTGGGATTCTCCAAACTATTTATCTAACAACTCCTTATCCCATAGTAGATATTACACCAGTCAGTGCAGCTGTATGAAGCCTACTTTGAGTTAGATGCCAAAAATTAACTGGAAATGAAGTGTCACTCAGCTAACCATGTCACTTGTTCAGCCTGCAAGCCAGAAAACTATCATGATTCTGTATGCAGAAGGGGAATAATATTTTGCATGCAGTTCACATTTTGTTCTCTTCCTTGTCACAGCAGCTGAATCTGAATGACATTTTGTTTAGTTGTTCTGCACAATTTCTGGACATATCAACTTCTTTTCCCTATACATCACTACTCTAAGTTTCAGAAACCAAACAAATGTTTGGTGGAGTATGTACTGATGTAGCTTAATTTTAAGTAAAGAAAGTATGTTTTCAAGTAGAATCAACTCCTAACTAATCAGCTTCATTCAGCTGTCATCTGTGGTATGCTTTAATACATTTAATAAGATGTGTCTGTCATAACCACAATACCTTGGAATATTACCATTTTTAAGTTTATCAGCACACTGAACCTATCTCATTTTATTCCTGTAGGAGCAAGAATAGGTATTCTTTTTCCAACACAAACAGCTGTGGGCTTTCAGAGCTTTAAAACTGTATTTGTTTGTTATAAAGGAAAATGTATATGTAGAAATTGTGGAAAAGGAGCTAAAAGTCATATTTAATCCATAGCAGATGCTAAATGCAATGATATCATATTTTCCCAAGTAGAAATGCAGGAGAAATCAACAATGAAAATTTGCTTAGTTGCTTCATTAAATAGCTTTTGTAATTCATAAAGCACCTAAAAGCTGTCTAAGATAACAAACACATTATTTTAGGCACAAAACTGTAATCCAGAATGCAAAGCTTAAGTGCTTCAGACACTTCAAAACACAGTTCTTGTTATCAGCCGTTTCTAAAGGCAATAAATAATTTTTTATTAAGTTGTATTAATTTTTAGTGGACCACAGAGCAGGTGACTCATGCAGTTAATAAGAACCTTCAGCAAAACTTCTTCAAGACTGATATTGATAATCCTTACAGAAGGACATAAAATCAAGTAGCTTTTCCATTTGACTGATTAGCCATTGAAAATACTAATTTGAGTAATTGTCTTCTTCTATTTGTAGTCGTCCCTGAAGGACAAAAAACCCCCAAACCCACAAAAACAGATAATTAAGTCTTGCCATTCCATCTGCACCCCAGGGTAACTAACAGGGAGCAAAGGGGAAAGGGAATGGTTAAGAATTTTTCATTTATCAATTCGAGTTTTACCACTTAGAATGAAATAAGAACAATGAGAGAATAAAAGTTAAATAGTATTGAACTTAGTTATAATCAACTCTATCAGAGAAAAAAAACAGTACATGAAACAGAATACCCTACTATATAAGAATATAAAGAAAAAAACCCCAACCATAAAAGCTAATAATATAGAAGAAAGAGTGAGAAAGTGAGAACAAAGAGAAGGGATATGAACTGATATAAAACCCTTTCCACTCATCCAGTTATCTATAGACTGGCATTGAAGTCCACACGGCATGTGAGATTCATTTGCTAACTGCCAGGAAGGAAGGAAGGAAGGAAGGAAGGCAGGAAGGAAGGAAAGATATCAGTACTAACTCTAGCTGTTTGGAAATAAGATTTCAAGATTCACAGCTAGTCTT
>JAWWEV010000115.1:41291622-41310918 GCA_035583235.1 Hafferia zeledoni
AGGCAGGAAGGAAGGAAAGATATCAGTACTAACTCTAGCTGTTTGGAAATAAGATTTCAAGATTCACAGCTAGTCTTTTAGTTTGGAAGCTGCACAACTCTTTTTACTTTTAGTTAGAAATAGTTGTGTAGCATGTATCAATGGAGGTGTGTAAAATTTATGTAAAATACACCTTAGCAGAAGCCTGTGAATTCTTTGTCTGATTTGAGTTGCAGCAGACCAAGCAATTGACATAGAACCTGGCAGAACTGAGATTATGGGCATGAATATACTCAGAGATTTTACTGTATGATAATCCTGAGCACAGAGACACCTCTGTGTCTAACTCCTGATTTCAGTGGAATCTGGATGTGGTCATTTAAACACATCCCTTTGAAAATATTCCCCAATGTGTCAGATATCCAGTTGTATTCCTCTTCTAAAGCTAAATTAACACCTTCTTCCGTGAAACCTAATGGCTGTCTGAGTTCTTTGACTTAAGTCTGTGGAATGTTTCTTTATCATATGATTAAAAACCAAAAATTCAAAAATTATGCAAGTTGGCTTGTTTTGAGTTATTTACTAACTGCTGAGAGTTTTAGCTAATGGTTATGTATTCTGCTTTTTAACTATGATACATTTCCTCAAGTCTAGCATGAGATGTACTCTCCTGCCTTGGCAAGTCCTTCATGCCTACAGTGCTCTGCACCTGATTTTCAGGGAACCCTTATCCTGGAAAAGCTTACCCTTCTGTGAGGTCATAGTATTGCTTACTTTCATTCCTGGTTAATACATATGGAGAAAATACTATTTGACATGGTGTGCTTATTAATTTGAGATTTTTTCATCTCTCCTGGTCACGATTTTACAGTATGACAAAGGTCCCTAATGTACTTCAGATTTAGGAACAAAACCAGCCTAATAACAGGTTTAATATGATACTTTTTGAAAATTATCATCTCAGGGCTCAGTAAACTGGGACACAACAAAATGGTTTCCAAACAACTTAAATAGTCTGAGAGTTTATTTGCTGGATAGCTATGCGTTTTTGAACTGGAATAAAATGAGAGATGAGGAAAATCTAATTTATTTTACTCAGTCTAATCTACTTACCAATCTTGTGTATTTGCCAAAAGCAAAAAAAGAAACAATTCACTTTACTCTTTTTTCCCTCCCTCTCTCTACAGCATACTGCAAAATAGTCATGTAAATACTTATTGACACATAATTTATTTGCACAGATTTTTAGACTTTTGATTCAGAAAATGATGCCTTTGTTGAACAGCCAAACACAGTAGTGGAATTATGAAAGGTGCAAGACAATGGGTCTTGGAAAAAAACCCTAATGTAACACTTATTACATTATTTGCTTGTATTTTACTTTATTTATGTTCAGATGTGCTCATGTTATGCTATATCTGATTATTGTTATGGAGCATTTACATTATAAAACACTATTAATATTTATGCATCATTTTTGCAGACACAGGGTTTTTATACTGTAATTAGATAGTCCATGGTCTAGAATATTCAGTAAAAATATGCAAATGCTAATTTTTCTGTTCTGCCATGGAATCATCCTCTAGCAATAGCACATTGAGCAGAACGTTCAGATAATGCTGACATGCTTGTGTCAGAAGTTAATTAATTACTGTCATGCATTAATTAATTTAGGGGAATGAGGAGTTGGTTTGAACTAAAAATGGAATATTAGTATTAAGAAAATGTTAAGCCAAATTTTTTTTGGCAGTGTTAGCACTTTTCTTTCAAAAATCAAAAGGTTTTTGAGAGGAACTCATTCTTTAAAAAGCCTCAATTTCATCAGCTTGCCATTTTCCGAAGGAAAGTGTTTCATCCCAGAGTCCTCCAACAGCTCTAAACATTTCTCTAGTGTTAGGCCAGCACACATGGGAAGTGTTCATTTCCACTGGCTGCATGTAAAATTGGTTTCAGGACACAGATGTTTGCAGTACAACGAAACTACTAATTTGTATTTGAGTATTAACTTCTTTTCAGATCTTCCACTATGGAAAAGTATGATTTCTCCAATTTTCCATCTTCCCCTCTTTATAACAACATCAGTTTGCTTTTCATGCCAGAGTTGTAGGATCATTAAGGACCCAAGTTAAACAAATCCTAGGCTTTTCAGAAGTTTTACCAAAAAGCCAGTTTTTCTGTATAGCCAAAAAGGAAGAATTCAGGATTCTATTCATTCAGTAATTACATTCTACTTCATGAGTACATGTTCAGGAATAAATTGAAAGAAAGAGAAATTATATCATAGCACAAGTCAATTCTGTGTTCTGCATAGTTCATAACTCACCTGGGCATTTCACATTTTAATATTTGTTTCAATTATCTCTGAATGTATTTGAATTGGGATTTTTAGGTCATTCCAGCTTGATATTTAATGCTTGAAGATATCTACTTAGGGTCAAACTTTTGATACACAGGTGGCACTACAAAATTTTCCATAGATTCAGTGAAGTTGGGATGTCAGTTTCTGGCCAGGCAGACTTCCAGAGTAGGGAGAAGGACTTCTTCACTCTGCACATGGAAGATATCATTGGAATATGTAGCTCTGTTGGGCTAAGCAGGGCTTTCAGTGAAAGTGACCTTAGTACTTTCTTTTGACAAAGAGGTCAAATAAGGGACTCAACAGACTGAAAATGTTTTCCTCCATTTCCCTATTTCTCTAGGTGTGAGGATAGAAATTTACCACTTGTTGAGGGACTGGCATAAAAATCTATCAACAGAGAAAATTATTTAATTTTTTTTTCTCAACATTACCTTATGTCCTTCCTAATCTCTAACAGTTAATTTTCCCATTATAAAGTTTCATGAAACTGTGCAACTGCTTTTAAATTTTTACTTGTTGGAGCTTTTTTCAATATTTTCCAGGAACTCCTCACACAGAAACATAATGCTACAGAGTAGTTTCATTTCTGATACCGAGTGCAACATCTGAGGTTCTGTTGTGTTCAGAAATCATGATTTTTCACTCAGGTCTCTTATGCTGAGTGACACCTTCATCTGCTATCATTTCTGAGGAAGACCGGTGATTGATCCAGAATGTCCTGTCAGTTCTGTTAACTTCTGTTAATAGTTCTGTTAGTTCTGTTGACTTCTCTAGGACAATTTCAGATATGTTTCTGCAGTGAACAGCAACTCTGATCTTCAGATTGTTTCAATACATGGAATCAGCAGTTTTTGGAAGATGCCTCTTGGCACCATCTGTACCTATAAATTTGTTCAATGTCTCATAGAGGCACTACATCAACACTCACAAAAGTGAATTCTTTCTGAGGATTACTAATTCTGAGAGTTACTGCACCATTACTGCACCATTTATATTTTTTCTGTCAGATCAATTCTCTTCAGGTCTGAGGGATAAACCTCTAGTTTACATCATCACTGCTAGACAAACTCAGTCAAGTTCTTTCATCAAAGTCAATATGCTTTTTATTATTTCTCTACTACTTTTAGAGCAAGTTGCTACCAATATTCACAGGCACCTCTAACATTTTTTTGTACCCTAAATAAACCGGGAGGATGTCATTGCTGTGCAAGATATTCATACATTATAATCAGTGAATTATCTGCAAAACTGTTCCTATCATTTTACAATAAACAGACAGAGATTGTCAAATAATTAATCACTATAGCAAAGCTATTTTTTGGGGTACAGACATTTCCCACCAGGCGGAACACAATAGGCAAATCCATGCCTGTCTCTAAAGTGTGTTCTCAAATGAGTCACCAAGATTGCTTTGTCAGACAATGGAAAGAGACTGGAACTTTCAAAAGGTGATGCTTGCTATCTGAGACACTGGTTTTCAGAGACAGCAATTCATCCTTTGGAGGCAAATGTGAACTAGAGTCAGAAAAATAAACAGAAAAAAGAATTGGATATCTAGATTTTAAAGAAGCTCTGACTTACGTATACTACATATACTGTTATTTCCTTCTCATATACAGCCTATTAGTAAAGACAATGTGTCATGTAAGCATGATGACCTTTATCATGTCTGATTTGTACAGACAGTTGCTGAGATTTTTCACCTCTCATATGATCCTAGAAATGTTTCAAGGTGACATCAGGTGCACTGTTACAAGCTACCTATACTGGCACGCACATTAAGACATCAGCAGACTTTAACAAAGTTGTAGTTCTACTGGATTCAGTCCAATGCATCTCTTTTGTCATTGGTAATATCTCATCCTTTGCACAGATATTTTTTGCTATTAAAAGATGGGGATTTTACAGTTAGCTACAGAACAAATTTATTAATTTTGAAAGGAAGACCAGAACACTTTTTATCTTGTGGTTTTCCATGGGAAAATGATTCCCCAGTTGCAAAGAATCATTCCTGGAAGTTGTAGCTATAATTACTTTCAGAATGGTGTCTAGAATATACAAAACAATCTCTTCTCCCAAGTAACAAGTGGTGGGACAAGAGGAAATGGCTTCAGATTGCACCAGGGGAGGTTTAGGCTGGATATTGGGAAAAATTTCCTCACTAAAATATTTGTCAAGATTTGGAACAGGCTGCCTAAGAAGTGGATGAGTCACCATCTCTGGATAGATTTAATGTACACCTGGTGTAGATGTGGCACTTAGAGACATGGTTTAGTGGCAGACTTAGCAGTGTTTGTTTAATTGTTGGACTTGATGATCTTAAATGTCTTTTCCAACATAAATGATTCTGTGATCGCATGATTCTAGATTCTTCACATTTAAGCTACAGATAGAAATCATTTGAACAAATCAGAAAATTGTCTAGGACACATGTAATATAAGACAAGGTTTCCTTATGTCTTCTGCATGCATTCCAATACTGTTGAGGAAGGCAATTTTCCCTTAATTTTCAAGGACACAAAGAAATTAATTTTATGAATGAAGTTCACAAGTGTGGAGAAGTTGGAATCACAAAACAACCAGACATGATTCCATTATGATCCTGCAGTTGATGCTGCACCAGTTCTCTGAATCCTGACTGGATATTTTCACAGGTGTTTTAAACAATGAGGAAAAAATTCCCACTGGCGCTCAGATGGTGAATGGCCAGGCTGGAGGCTGCTCCAGCAGTGCTGTGTGGATGCCACCAAAAAATCGATGGTTCCTCAGAGTCTTTGTCCCCCTTCCTGATACTCTGTCAACTTCATCTATTTTGTGAAGCTTCTTTCCTCTCTTGCTCTCTGAAGTCTTACTATTGCTTTTACAAGCGGTAATTTCTGTTGACTGTATTTACAGGTGAATTATAATCTCTAGCTCTAATTAGGTTCTGCATAATTATCACAGATCTAAATTCTAGTTAAATGGTTCCATCCAGCTTTCTCAAAAATTGACTTTGATGAGAATCTATAATTTTCCAGCTCACATTATTTATGAATTATCTATTACTGTAAATGAAAAAAAAAAAACCCACAAACACAAAACAAGCAAACAAAAAAATCACAAAAAACCAACCAAACAAAAAAAAACCACAATCAAAACCAATCTCAGACAAAACCTATTTTGCACACTTTTCTCCTGGCGGAATTTACAGAAAGAAAATTTCTTGTTAAAAGCCTTTCTCTAGGGCATCTATAAAAGAATTAGGAGCCAATTTTAATTAGATGTATGTATCTCCTATACTGTCTGCCAGATCTTACCATCACCTCTCACTTCATATGGACCTTTGCCTATTACAAGCTGTACTAAACCCAAAGATTCACTAGAAAGTGTTCTGAAGCTTCAATTTATTTTAAATTGGGTGAATATTAATAGATTATTTTACTCCTGTCCTCAGTTTTAATTTGAATCACTTCAACCTCATAATCTGTCATGCTCTATCACCTGTAAAGCAGGACTCAATTTTCAATAGCATTCCATTAATTTCAGTGGTACATCTCATTTCAGTGCCTGATTTTGTTTAACACATTTTCCTGCACTAAAATATTTGATTTTCCTAAGGTCTTTAGGGTGTGAGAACTACAAAAATTGTTCAGACATAAAGCCACAATATGTGCTTTTGTGCCCTACAATGTTTACTGAAGACAGTAAATTATAAATTCCAATACCACTTACCTCAAATCAAACAAAAATGTCAGGAAAAGCACTTGAGCACCACTAAAATTCTTGGCAAATTCAGAAAAAAAAAAAAAGCTGCACTCATAATGTTTGGAGGTTTATTTTTTTAGTTAATAAAAGGGTTCTAAAGTGGTACGGTCTAGATTCAGAAAAGCATCAGACACCTTAACTTCACTTTTACTGAAACAGATATAAGATGCTAAATCAATTAATAACACCCTTCTTATGCACCAGTTAATTATAAAAGAAAAGATGTCTTTAAGAGGTCTTAGTAGAGATGTCCTTCAGTAATATAAATTACAAATTTTATAAAGTATAAAATTTTAAATTCAATACCTGTACTTCCCAATACAGGCAGGAAAGTGAAGGTTGCTTTCAGATTAACTTTTGTTTTTACTTTCCTATTAAAAAAAAATAAAATTATATTGTCTCTCTACAGCACCATCAATAAACTTGTTTTGACACTTAAAAATATTTGCAAAAAACATCTCTCCCTGTCAACCTCCTCCACACCGCACTGCCCCCCCACCTCACCCACCTACCCCCCCATCCCCACCCCCGCATTTACAGCTAGCCAAATATGCATCCATTTTCCAGTTTGTTATCCATGGGTAATTTTTTGTTATTGGATACAAATTGCTAATAGAAAACAGACAGATATATTGCTAAAACTTTTCACATGCTAATAAACATAATTCAAGCTGCCATTACATCACTTCCCAACAATATAAACATTTCTTATTTCAAGGACCAAGGTCTGGCACTCTACTTACACTAAATACTATCCACTCTTCAAGCAAACTCATTCATCTGAAGCAGTAAGGCATAAATCAGGATTAGTACCATCTGAACCAGTAACTCCATGACACTGGTTGAGGCTGATGATAGCTGTTTAAAGGGTAAACTATTCTGCCACACACAGTTTTGTCTAATAAATTAATTTTTGGACAACATCTAAACACTTTTCATGATACTAAGAAATAAGTCCCAAGTATTTTCAGAACAGATGTATGGGGACCACTTGACAATAGAGAAGATTCTGTAGCCTCGAAATGTACAGAAAGCTGAAAGGCTTGCCTGTGCATTGCTATAGGGGATGGTCCATCCAAACACCGAGAGGAAAACGTGAATGATGATCATTCATCTACAGTAGCTTTTGATCCACCCATGTAGGAACAGCCACTGCAGGTTTGACAGAAGGCCAGCCCACACCAAGCCACCAGAACAGGCTCCTACCCTGGCAACCAGTTTTATAAAAGGAACCTGGTGAATGTTTGCTTTTGTTCACTGAAATCAGCAATCTTACGATCACTGAGACTCTCATATCTAATTTGGTAATAAGACCTGAATGAGGGTAAGAAAGGTTTATTGTTTGTTTCTAAGCATATTGAGACCACATGAAGTTATGCTTGGTTTTAAAATATTTTTAGAAGAAAAAAAAACAAAACAAAACAAAACACAAAATCGGCAATTTTGTTTCAGCCAAAGAGAACATTTTGTTAAGCTGGAACAAAAGTTTTGAGGGTCTCTATTTTATGAAGTAATTGGAAACCTTTTCATTCTGGATCAGTGGGTATTACATGTTGAGGGTGTTTGGGTTTATATACCTAACTGAAAAATCAGTTGTTTGCACAGCTGTCTGCTAGGAGGTCTAGAAGGGCTGCTGGCAAATTCAAAGAACATTCTCTACACCTTCTCTACACCATTCTCTACATCTTTATTACATCTCACCAAAACCACCTCCACCACCCACAAGACATCACCCTTTGCTCAGAATCTCATCCTTGCTATAGGTGATCACATTTTAGCATTATCTAAATATTGCAAGTCTTCTATGGCCAATATGTGACATATAAATGGGGACTTACCTAATAATCCAGAGAAGTGAAAACCTTTCTAATGATCTTCTTTTCTCTCTGGCATTGTCTAAGATAACTTTTGCTATGCCATTGCAGTTACAGGTGTTGATTTTGTCTTGAAGGGTTTACTCCGCTCCATTGAATACCCTGACCTAAGCATCAAATGCCCACTCTTTGGCTATACTTTGAAAAATGCTAAGAGGAACAAAACTTACCACTTACATTTTGTGACTTGGAGCACCAGTCTTCCTTCTATAACCCTTAGTGGTTGCAGCAGCAAGCACTTTCGTGCTTACTCCAAGGGACCCACCCTATGAGAGGCTATCTCCCCAGTAATATCTAATCTTTTTAAAGACAGTCAAATTACCTTATACAAATCTTTATTATGGGTTTCTGGAAAAACAAACAAACAAACAAACACCAACCCTGACAACCAGTTATATTATCTGTGCAGTGATGTCCTTGCATTTTGACTGCTTTGAGAATTTTCAGATCTTCCCCTGAATTTACCTATTGTCTCTCACCTCTTGTTTAGGTTTCAGGTATTTTTACTTTTGTGTTCAATGAGCTTGTATATTGCAGTCTCTTGGCTATCCTGATAAAAGTAATAGTGATTTGCATCATTATATATTAAATGTCTGGATCCAAAGCCCTATCATTCTAGGTGCCAGTCCTCTACAGGAATAGTTACCCCTACCTATTCTTTGTCGTTGTCCTTATCCTTATCCTGTCTCTTTTACTCGCTGTCAACATGACAAGAATGGGTGACAGAAAGTGGCCAGGTCTTTCATCTCTCCCTGTTAAGATCTCCATTTACCATTGCCAGAGATTTAATAAGGGCAGATGGACCATTTGCCTAGGCCAGTGGGACATTTCTTGTGTTCTTAATTTTCCTATCCACCATCAGATAATTGAAGATATGTTTCAAAAATCCCAGGAAAAGCAAGCATGATCTCCTTGAAATTAGGTTTCATCTGCCCTGTAGTAGAGCTGATTCTGCACTGCAATTTTGATGTTAAAACACACGTGTTTTGTATCTTCTCTGAAACTTGAGAATTGCAGGCATCAACAATGAATTTACTCCTTTCAGAATTGTGTACTGGAAGCCAGAATAAGTCCTACTATTTCATTGGCATAAATAGAAGAACACCAAAGCTTAAATTTGTCTCAGTGTTTACATGAAAAAAAAAAAAGTTAACTACCTAGATACACACACATATATGTGTAATAAAAGAAAAAATTGATTACAAAAATCTAATTTCTCTTCTTTTTAGCCAGGTCTTATTCTTACAGAATGTGAATGCACATCTTCCATAAGGAGATAAAGTATTAATTATTTCTTCCTGTCTGCCTGCTGCTGGTTTTTGTGCTCCATCCTCTGAAGGTTTTCTTAGTGACCAATGTCAATCTTACAGGACTCTCTCACAAATCTGCTGGATGGTAACAGCCCTGTGTTAGGGTCCCCTTCAGCTGTGGTGCCATAGCATCCAGGAATCTCCATCTTTTCTCAGCTTTTTTTCTTATGTGTTTGTGTATGCCAGCCTGTTCTTATTCTTCCTGGTTTTAAATTCTCGCAGAATTTTTTGTTTTGTTTTGTTGGTTTATATTGTTGGTATTTTGAATTTATTTTGTAAACTTTGCTTTTCACAAATACTGGTCTGTAACTGCTGTTTGGAACCAGTGTTTACAACATCCAAGAGAGTTTCACCTTTTCCACTATGTAATTGTATCTCCCAGATAAAAGAAGGTATTTCAATGAACAAGATAAAATAAAATAATTTTCAATTACCAAAATGTAAAAAAATCAGTCACTACTTATTGGGATAGAAGGCAACAGAAAATTCAGAATTTTTTCATAAAAGCTACATTTCCTAAGGGTCGTTCTGCCTTCAAATTCCCAGTTTCCTTGCAATACTGAAGCCAATTTTACCAAGTTGGTTGTGCTTGCCTGACAGGAGTGTGTAAGTAACAACACAAATGCCCAGTAAGAGCCTGTGAACAACTAAATAAGGATGTTATTGTAACAACAAGAAAAGATAAATACTTATATAAAGAATATAGAAGTTTTACATTTATTTTAAAAGAAATTTGTACTTTAGAAAGGTACTCTATACATAGAAATGCTCCTTCAGATATGCCCATGACTAGACTTTCATAGTGATGTATGATTTATGAACTACATACCAAAATAGTGACAAAACAGAACAACCAGGCTTGGGTCTGACTGGAAATTAATTTTCAAATTGTTTTTTCTTTGTTATGAAGAGATTGATAGGCAGAAGCTAAGCAGTGGATTTATCCCTGCCGAGAATCCAGTGATAATAAAAATAAGTGGATCAAACAATATTATGCTTACCACAGCAGACAAAAATTTATTACATATCTGAACTCCATATGGGACTTAATCCAGCCCTAGAAATAATAATAACATATACGCTGCTCAAATTACATTTTACTAAGGATTCAAGATACAAATTGCCCAATTCAAATATAGACATGTAAAAATAAAATCTGCAAATAGATTTATTTTTAATTCATTTAACACAAGCAGGAAAGTAAAATTGATTTACTGTCTACTGTAAATCTTCCAACATTCAGGCCCTCAGGCAGTCACCAGTACAAATTCCTGATGTTAAAGTGTGCATTGACATCAAAATTGTACATATATGCTAAATCAGAGAATTTTTTTACTATGTTTATGTTTTTGTGTAAGTCCACCTTGTTTTGTTTGTAGGTTATAAATTTGAGATATATGCGTAAGTAAGGAAACAGAAAAATCTAGATAACCATGGGAGTGATTAAATACTGTGAATTCACAAATTTTCTTAGGTAAAAGAAACATGTGAGATTTTTCTTGCTGAAAATCTCTAAAATCACTGTTCAGAAGAATCAAATAATATAAATGGAGGTACCATTATCGATAATAATTTTTATTTATATATATATATATATATATATATATATATATATATATATATATATATGGAATTTGCAATACTTCTCTATACTTAAAACACTCAGAATGAATGAAAAGGATCTCTTTTGAAAGTCCAATGTCACCGATAATCCAAATATGCATTATAGGGAAAGAATGGGCTTAGTTTCTACTGATAAGCTTTGAAAGATAGAAAGAAAGCAAAAACAGAAGCGACCAATGTTTACATTTTGTAATCTTAACACATGTAATGGATCATTATCTTTTCATGTTACCTTAACTTCCTTTGGACTGAAGTTACAAAGATGCAGCTAATACTGTGTAATCTCATCTTCTAAAGTAGCTCTAACAAATCACATCTATTAGATCTAAAATTCAAGTTATCAAATCAATTTCAGTCTCAAAGACACTTCAAAACTAATTGTATGAGCCCTGTCTTTTCTGTCTCCCCTAGCTGCAGTATTGCTTTGGGCCCTGCAACATTGGGTTTGCTGGCAGTTAACTCCTGTTTTCTGCTCTTTCTGTACAACCTACCAACCTCATCTCAGTTCTCATTAAGTTCTCTTCTCAGTAATATCCTTGTAAGTGGTTCTATTAGAAATGCATTTACAAATGTTGTGTAGCTTGAATTTGTATTAATTTAAAATTGAATTAAATATCCTCAAATATCCCTTATCCTACCTGGGAGAGAAACACTTGATGAAAGGGTGAGAGAGCAATCATTCTCTGATAGCAAAAGTATATCTAAAGAGAGTTCATGTTAGAAAAATTATCAGCGAGTGACCTGAGCATTTGTTCATGAGACAGTATGTAATATCATCGTCCATTGTACAGGGTATTAAATTTTAGTTGAATTCTGTCTGGATTTTGTTCTTCTAAACACTGTGGTAATTCTGGTTTAAGAGGATAAGAAATTGGCCACGCATATGCACGTCATATGATCCAGAAACTCTGAAGGAAGGGAAGCAAAAGGGTACTCATGGCACAAAGGCTGAGGGGCTTTCTGGGGATAGTTTTCCACAAAATGCAGCATCTCTTAGCTGAGATAGAAGGATATAGATGACTCCCTAGACTAACTTGTAAAATTCTCCAAGCTTTGATGCAATACGTCTTCCACATTCAGCATTTCAGACCTTTGTTTCAGTGGCTAGGTCTGAAGTTTGTAAACTAAACATTGCTTCATGTGCTGGGAAATACGAAATGGAAAAGCATTACGAATAATTGAATAAGTAAATCACTGGAAGATTCTGAGTGTGGAAAAAGAAACAATATGTATATAATTATTTCAATGTACCATGTAATTAGCATGCATTGAGTATCTGTAATTGCTTGTAAGTTCAAAGAAGAAACATTTTCTATAATGCTCTCTGCTTTCAAAATGGAGAACATATTTCACCAAGAGCAAGATATCCAAAATCGAAATTTTATGATTTTAGGGGGAAAAAATTTGTTTGGGATTTCTCCATTATAGTTGGCCATTTGTCAGGGTTTTTTTTTTCCCCCAAATTAACTATTTCAAAGCTAAAAACAAACGAACCTTCTAGTTTCACACTAAATCAGACATCCACTTCAGATATAATACTGAAGTGTTTCATTTCAGGTGAATGAAGGAAATCTTTCTTATTTTTACACTTAACTTAAAAGTCAGAGAAGAAAAGTTTAAATGATTTCTCACTAAGAATGACTAGATATGTATTTCTACCTGTAGAAAATACGTAAAATTTTTCCTTGTCCTTCAAAAAAACCCTATGTTCCTCAGTCAGAAGGAAAGCATTATGGTAGTACACAAGACTCAAAAGGACATTGAGTCTAGCTGGAAGCAATGACAGATTTTCCTCATAGTTCAATGAGCACAGAAAATGAGTCAAATGAAAAATACCATTTTTCTTACTTAAATCCTGGGCTTAAAGGACTGAAAATTATTTTAACTGTGAAACAGAGAAACTTGATATTAGTCTTAAAGCAGACAGAGAGAAAGCAAAAGAGACACCATGGGATGAGCTGAAAAAGAAGAAAACTGAAGAGGGGCATATTAAATCAAATACACAAAAAAGCTGGGTTTTGGCAAATTGTTCTTGCATATATTGAGTCAAGAAATGGTTTCACAAGAATCCTGAGAACCACAAGGTAATATTTTCAACATGAAATGTTACAAGATGAGAAAAATAAGTGTACCAGAGACTCCCAGTGAAGAGACAGCTCTGGTGTCTTTGAACACAAAGTTCAAAAACAGCTGAACCTGATCTAAAAAACGTGAAACAAAAAGAACTTTGGAGCACCTCATTGTGAAAATTTTACCAATACACAAAGACTAGAACTAGTTAAAAAAAAAGAGTACCTTGGTAAGTTTTTTATCAGTGAAGAGTATTTCCAGAAAACACAATGTACCCATAAAATTATCCTTAAGACTCTATCCCCATGTGCAAGTTTCATTACAGAGCCCAGATGTGGGATGGGCTGATGTAACCAGGCATCAGCCTGAGGCCTCAGATTGAAAGGAAATATATGATATGGAGGGTCTACTCTGCCAGACTCTTCAAAGGGAATGTTCTTAATCCAGGACTGAAGGATTACCCAATTCTAATACTAAAATCAAGTAATTAGAATTTTCTTGCCAACATATTTTCTCTATCATCAGTTTTATCTTACATGAGAAAGAATGCAAATCTTTGGAGAAAATGTATGAGCCTGAGAATATTGGAACTGTTTGTTTACATTACTTTGAAGCTATTGAGATATATTTTGCCATTTTTTTATTGCTTCAAGATGGGGTAGTATCATATGGTTTTTAAGCAGCAAGCTTTGTGCACTTATTGAAAAGGACTGTTTGCTAAAGTCATCATAGCATAACAGGTTTGGAGACAAACATTCAAAAAATAACTAAATATGAGGAGACAGAACTAGAAAAAGTTACGAGATGGGTTTATCAGAGGTAAAATACATAATGGTAGATTGATGACTTTCTCTTGGTGAAATAATTGATTGTCTAAACAAAGGCAATAATATAGACCTAATTTTTCTGGGCTACTGGCATCTGATATTAATTACTGTGGGAAATCATTAGTTAAAAGTGGAGATTGGTAGGTTCTCTGATGAAAAATGAACTGATGAAGGGAACATAAAAAGAGCAGCACTGAATCCAGCTGGAGGAGGTTACCAGGAAATGTCCCCCAGGACTGCATTGAAAATTGCTCTTGAAATTTTTCATTAATGAGGCTGCCTCAATGACGGTAGCAAAGAGCTCATGATTTGCAGATGGAGCATAATCAGGAAGCACCACCAGTCTGGAGGAGGCAAGAGATAGATATCATGAACTGGAAAGACCTGAGTACAAGAGTGATGGAAATGGAATGAAAAAAATATTGGCTGAACATGAGCCAGCAGTGTGCCCAAGGTGGTCATGAAGGCCAGTGGCATCCTGGTCTGTATCAAAAATACTGCAGCTGGCAGGATTAGGGAAGTGATTGTTCCTCTGTACTCTGCACTGGTAAGGCTGTACCTTGAATACTGAATCCAGTTTTGAGCCACTCACTACAAAAAGGACATTGAGATGCTGGAGCATATCCAGAAAAGAGCAACAGAGCTGGTGAAGGCTCTGAACCCAAAGTCTGATGGGCAGCAGCTGAGGGATCTGGGATTATTTAGCCTGAAGGAAAGAAGGCTCAGGCGAGGCCTCATCATCTCTACAGCTACCTGAAAGAAGGTTGTATCCAGGTGAAGGTTGGCCTCTTCTGCCAGGCACCTAGTGACAGGATGAGAGTACATAGCTTCAAGCTGCATCAGGAGAGGTTCAGGTTGGACACCAGGAAGAATTTCTTCATTGAAAGTATTGGAACAGGCTGCCCAGGGAACTGATGGAATCGCCATCCCTGGAAGTGTTCAAGAAACAACTGGATATGGCACTTAGTGCTATGGTTTATTTGACATGGTGGTGTTCAATAAAAGCTTGGACTTGATGATCTTGGAGGTTTTTTCAACATTAATAATTCTGTGATTCTATGTACATAAGTAAGGTTATGCAAGGAAAAAAAGTAAGAATTTATCCAATAATGGATAATCATAAGTCGGAAGTGACTATAGAGAAGAAGGACTGTGCAGTACTGATTGGCTGTAGAATGAGAGTTTTCAGTTCATGCTATAGTGCAGCTGCAGGTGGGAAAGCAGCACAAGCACTGATTCATTGCCACAGGAACACACCCCTAGAGAGAGCTGCTTTCTTATTTTATCACGAACATATAGTTGTCCAACTTATGATGAATCAAGAAGATTTTCGTAGCAACTTTTTTCCTAATCTGTACAAATAAACAGGGCAATTGTTAATATAGAGTTATCTGTTTCTAGCTAAGGAAGATTAATATACAATTGCTCAAAATCAAACCGGTCTTCTGAACTTTGCCTATGAAATGTTACCATTTTTCATTGTCAGTCATTGCCATTAGTGTAGTAAAAGTCAAAGAAAAACTGTATTGTTTAAAATTTTACTAGTGATGTGATATAGTATGTTACCATTTTATATTATTTTAAGGTTATGTTATTGATTTTAACAAAGCAAAGTAAATACATAAAGGGTTAGCTCTATGCTGCACAACTGTAATGAAATAGGGAAACTCAAAGATCATTAACTTACATAGCCTGTCAGAACAAAGGATAAGGAAGACACGATTCCTTTCTGCAGACATTTGGGGAAAGACAAGAATGGGAGCCAGAAGACATCCTATCCTGTAGATAGGATGGGATTTGATAATGTAGGGGTTTTGTAGATCTGTAGTTCCGTATTGTTGTATTTCTCATTAAAGGTACTTAAAATTTCAGTCTTTTGCCTCTATTTACACTTACTGGTCACAGGGTTTGCTAAAAATAATATAGAATAGACATCACATTGAACAGGACTTCAAGCAAACATCATAGCGTGAGTGGGTGTGTGTGCATATGCACAGAATCATAGATAGATATATCCAGAAGTTACACCATAACTTGGCTTAAATAATATATTACCAAATAGGCACTAATAAGAACTTGGCAATACAAATGATACTTATAACACATCTCATTCTCTTCCCATGGTATTTCTAGTAAAAGTACTATTACTCATATAATATGCATCATATTTCTGCTATTCACATAGATATCAGGTTTAATGCCTTTAAGCTAATTTGGACATCAAATCCAGTAGCATGTTTGTCTTGTTACTAAACTATGGGAAACCACTGGGAATATAAATATGCAATTATGGATGAAAGACCTCTTATGTCATCTTGCCCCATTTGGCCAATGTATGACTCTTCCCTCAAATATATGCCTGAACCCTTCAGATAGGATGATATTTTGCATAATTTAAGTAATTGGTCTTCCACCACTTCCCTTAAAATATTATTCTTCTATCCTCTATATTGTTATGTCCATGTGAATTGTAAATCATGTATTGCAAAGCAAATGTATATCATATAGTTAAGTGAACTGCAAACACTGCATTGATGGCAATACTCCTTATTTGTAAAGAATATTTCTGGATGCAGAGACCAAATAATACTAAAAGTAAACAAAAGGGAAGGAAAATAAGAACAAACTGTTTGAAGAACCTTGTCTTGTGAGCCCAGTCCTCTGTAATCAGAAACAACCTAGCAGTTCTAGAAAGCCACCCTCCAGCTGCTCTGCACTTTTCTCTACACCCTAAACCTCAATGCACATCTCGGGAGGCTGTAACAAATATTCAGAGACTGCAATTGAAGACCAAATGCTACAACAGGATATGGAAAAGTCCAGAATATCCTCAGTGTCATAGGTCCTTTTCGTAAGGTAGTCTAAAAAAATTCACAGGTCTCAAGAAGCAGACCTATTCCCATGTCCAAAGCAAAACAATCCACAGCCCTCTCTTTGAAAATCTTCTGTGAACAGTTCCTCAAAACTCTTCACACCTTCATAATTTTTTTTCTCCCCTAGAGCACTCCAGTCCTTATTGTTTAAGCCTTTTTTCTCACTAGAAGTAGTCATCTGGTTTTTCTCTTCCATTGAAGTGGTCACCTGTCAGAGATCAAGAAATATTTAGACACTACACTCAGGTACATGGCGTGAGTATTTGGGCCAAGAGTTGGACTCAATGATCCTTGTGGGTCTCTCCCAACTTAGGACATTCCATGTTTCTGTGATACAGATGATATAAACCTGTTGAGCCTCAGGTCAACATATGCATCTGTTTTCCAAAGCTTCCTACAGAGCTGTTTCATATTCTTCTTGTATCTACACTGTCAGTCCAGCAGATCTGATTCTTACAGGTGAGAATTTACTTTCTGGTCTTCTTTTTTCTAGCTTGTCTTTTCCCTGGACACTATCCCAATATATCTAAAGGACATGAACACCATTCCTCCTTTAATTCAAATGTATGTATTTGCATTGGTGGTCTTTCTTTTTGGGGAATTAAACATGATCTGATGCTGCTTGCTTTAACCTCCAACCCAGGCAAAATTCATCACCAGTTTCCTGCTGTTGCTCACCCTGTAACACAGATCTTTTTTCACAGATGTGATTTCCAGCTCTGCAATTTTATGCTCAGCCTCAGTGTCATTTACTCCATCATCTCCCCAAAGACCAGTACAGATATCTTTGCTGCTTTCAGCTGCATTACCAGTCCTCTGAGATCCATACATCCTATCATCTTTATTTCCTGCTACTAGTCTGATACTGCGTGTATTATTGGTATGTTGGTCATTGTGTCTTCTTTATTTTCACCATAAACAAAACAACACATAGGTCCATGTAATTGTCCCTACAGGTTCTCACTTTTCCATGCTGTCACGTTTGCTAACTTCATGTTTCCTTCACTTTAACAGCTTCCTGCCTTAAGCAATGGTTCTCTTAAATTTTTTTTTTGTTGGCAAACCCACATAAAGTTTTTCTTAAACATGATTCTTCTTTCTAATCGAATTTAAAACATAGATGCACAAAAATACCAGCAAAGCAGAGAAGGAGCTGACAGGATTCTCCAGGATAAAAGGATTTGACCAAGTTTTTCATCACCAGGAAAACTGCAGCATATTGCTAGCACAAATCTACAGGATAACAGCCTATAAGAGAAGAAAAAACCCACTGAGTTGTTCTTTGAAGGACAGACATCCAAAAGACTGACCAAGCCATGCCTGGTTTGTTATGCAGGAGTAGGTCTTCATAGTTAAGATGGAACAGAATTAGAGTTTGACCTTTATGTTCATCAAATTTTGAAAACCTAGTAAAGCTGGCACAGCAAAGGTGTCCTCGCTGGTCTTTGGGGAGATTTATTCTTTGTTAGATATCGCTCTCCAGAAAGGGTAGCTCACTGCTGCTCAGGAACCCTTTAAGAGGCCCTGAGTTTTATTTGTCTACACCTGCTTCCATGTATCTCACCCTCACATCAACAAACTCAAGGACAGCTGGATACACTTTGAAATAAAATAGCTTACCAGTGTTTTTAATACATGCTCTACTCCAAGAATTGGAAATCATCATAAGAGATTATCTAGAGAAATAGTCAAAATAAAACCAGAAGTGGTTCTTCACTTAATGCATAGGATAAATTTGTGGGGTTTTGGTTTTTGGTGTGTGTGTGTGTATGTGTCTGTGTGTGTGTGTCTTTTTTCTATAGGACACTAAAAATGCTAAATATTTACGTGTTTAAAAAGTAAATTGGTGAAAGAAAAACATATCACATTTACCACAATTTTTCGAGCTTAAGGAGTCCTATTGTCACAAATCACCTGAACAGGACAAAAAATAAAAACCCAAATAACAATGATTTCAGAGGAATGCACTTTAAAAAAAATAAAGCAGCATGATCATAAACAACAACATCTGAACAGACAAACAGACATACCAATGATTAGTCAGTGTTTATGTCTTCAAAATACTAATAGTAATTAAATTATTCCAGGAAAAGAACTGTCTCAACAAAAGCCAAATCTGTTACAGTGCTCATGATCTACAAGACTAGGGTTGCCAAAGAGTATAAAATTGCCTGGAAAAGGATTTCATTCTTAACACTTAAAAGAAGATGAAATTTACTCTCTTCTCTACAAAACACAAAAAGAATTTTGTACTGTATGAACTGTACTTTTTTCTGTGCAGTAAATATCTATTTTGTCAAATAAGAAGGAACAGGTTCTTGAATTGTTTCCAGTGTCTTTATCTAACAGTCTATTTTGTCTAATGAAGGACTGATCATTGAGTGAGTAAACCTCTTGGTATGAGGTGACAGTGTATGTTCTCACTAGTATTAAAAAAGTAACTTGATTTCCTAACATTTTCCATTAAATTATTCCTTAAATACTAAAGTTTTACCTGAAAAGTACACTCACTAAGAATTAAATGATAAGATTAGCAGCAAGTGAATGACTGACCCTTTAGAACTTCAGATGTGTGCATGTTTAAATTGTGCATGTATGAATCCTGTGTGGTTTTTAACCCACTAATAAAAAGAATAG
>JAWWEV010000115.1:41312950-41323861 GCA_035583235.1 Hafferia zeledoni
AACTTCAGATGTGTGCATGTTTAAATTGTGCATGTATGAATCCTGTGTGGTTTTTAACCCACTAATAAAAAGAATAGACACAAATAAAAGCTTTAGGCACACAGCTCTTTAGAGGTTGTCTTACCACGGTCTCCCTCTTTCATCATAGTCAGAGTGCTCTTCCCAGCAGAGAGGTGGTATGGCTACACTGAATGTGATGGAACTTGCTTGTCATCATCTGCCAGGCTGCTGACATAATGTATTCCTTTCTGCTGATACAGCCACACTTTGAAACCAACTTAAAATTGAATTTCATTTAATAAGGAGGACTTCCTACCTCCTGCGAAGGAAAGGCAAACTGTGTACTGGCCATTCTGAGGGACAGCAGAGCACACATTAGCCAGCACACAGCACACAAAATTGAACATAATTTGTGGTAAGTTAGCTAAGCTCCTGGGGATGTTCCAAACACAATGTGAACAGTAAATGATTTCCCAGCGAATTTTGGTAAGAACTCAGTGCACTGGCAGAGCAGTTTATAGAGTCTTGTATTGCAATTATTACAACTATAATTCCTAGTTTTTAAAAAATTGATGCTTGGGCACAGTTCTTAAATCCTGCTAGCACAGTAGCTTTCATAGTAAAGTCATACTTCAATAAAAAGTCTTCTTCAGAATTAATGATACTATTTACATGGAGATAGTGATTCACTTTTACAGGGAAATTAATCCAAACTGAAAATCTGTTTTGGCATAAGACTATTTATCTTATACTACGTAACTACAAAAGTGCACCTCAGATTCTACTGCTTGAGCTGCAAATTAAAAAAATAATTTGGGGCTGAAGGTCAAATAATATTGTGTAGATGCTCTCATAACCTCATTTCCTAGGTAACCAAGGAACCGTAGTTTTCCCAAGGCAGATCAAAGCTATAAAGCTCCTTAATACAGAGTTCAGTGGGGATGTTTGTGTGTATGTGGGAGGTGTATGTGTGTCTGTATGTGTGCATCAGTCCTGGAAATTCTAACTTGACCTGTTTCAGACTGACAAAGGTCTCAAGCAGACACATTGGCTTCTTTTTTAATATAGAGTCAAATCCAAACTACTGCAGATTTTATGAGAGGCATTCAAGGCTAGCATTCCATTGCAGACCTCTCTGAAATCATTCACCATGAAACTATAAACTTCCTCAACAAACTAAAATAAAATTTTTATTATCTCAATCATTATGGTCTATGTATTACCAAACTACATATGTCTGACTAGCTCCACACCATGATTAATGAGCTCCTTAAGTACTTTCTATCTCAGAGGAAACCAGATGGAAATGTCACTCTGGTCCTTTCACCTCTTCCATTCATTCAGACTTGGTGAGAGCCAGCAAGGCCAAGAATCCTGTGCCCTGTCACCCATCTGAAGTGTGGACAACCCTACAACAATGTAAGGTGCTACAACAAAGCAGCCTCCAGCACATCATAGCCATATTTCAGAAAAAAAAGAATACATAGACTAAAGTGAATGCTAAATATACTAATATACTAAAGTATATTATTAAATGCAGTATATTAATTTCTAGCAATAACATAACCGCTGAAAGAAATTTAGAGCAATTCTGAGGATGAAGCAGACCTTAACAGAAACCAAACAGCCACTCAGATAAATATTTTATAACCATAAATACATGAAACAACAGAGTTTCAAGCACAGTTTCCGCACAAGAATCATAGGATGTCTTCTTATTTTTTCCCCACAATCCAAAAAGACCAATTTTCATTTTGGAACTTAGACTAGCAAAACAGAACCCCAAAACCAGTTTGAATCCTTTCAGATAGTGCATGATTTTCTAGGTGCTAGAGAGCTAAGGCACAGTTAGTTGTGCTAATTGTTTTATTATTACAAGGAAGATGCCTGCTGGGTGCCTACAATGTGAAAACCACGGGTCAGTACTTATGGAGTGTTTCAGGAGTGGCCACAGCTGCTCATGTTTTAAGTGTAGTGAATGTCTAAAAGGATATTAGCTGCTGGCAGATTACTTAGACTGCTAGGTGCTACCTCAGTCATGGTACTGCATGCATTTAAATTGGGATGCAGTCATTTAACCAAGGGATGGAACATGGTGTTTGTTGCACAAGAGGACTGGAGAGACAGGAAAGGTGTTCACACCATTTAGCCTTAAGGGTCCAAATTAGGATTTAATCTCTTTATGTTCTTTATCGTCAGTAAGAAGTCATAAATGCACAACTTTTCAGTTAGGGACAATAATTTTTCTAAGTCAAACTCGATGACCTCCGAGGTTTTTTCAACCTAGTTAATTCTGTAGTTCTGAGATTCTGTTATGTTATGACACATTCCATGAAAAATGTCTCTCACGTACACAATCTTCTAAAGTCTGGCTTGATAGATTTAGGCTGAAGTTAAATAATTTATGATGCCATTTTGAATTAAAAAAAAAAAATGTTTGTCCCATGGCTCAAATCAGAAAAATCATCATTCTCCATGTGGATGCAGAAGCCCAGATGTCCTGGGATACAGTCCTGGGATCCAGGGAATATGGAATAGGAGCAAAGGAAACTCTTTCATAGCCCTGAATCTGAGGTGATGCTACTACAATATTGTATTTACTATCTTCTTCTGTTGGTACAGAAAAATCAAAGGTGAGCAATTCAGGTCTATATAGACCTTGTGAGACTGAAAACAGCTAAGAATAATCAAGGCCAGAGCTGCTGCGGACCAGTAAAGGAGAAATCACTCTCCGGGAGTTCTTAGCAGCTCCACAGAAGTTTCTCATGCGTACTCCTCAGGTTTCCCACAGGACACCAGAGATGTTCCAGAAAACAGTCAGGATGATTTCACCAAAACACTGGACTTGTGAGATATGGACTATAACCAATTAGGATTTGCAGTTAGATGGTGTGAGGTCCAATTTAACCAATGGAATGTAGCTTTAACGCTACATAAACTGTGTGCAGTGTGTAATAAATGGCATTCGCTTGATCACATTGGTCTGGTGCGTGGTGTCCTTATTCCTCCACTTACCTATTGTTTACTTTAATCTTCTACTGAGGACCATAGCTCAAGGATGTTATTGAACAGGCAAAATTTTAGAGAATTGCCACAGTAATGACTGAATTACTGAATCATGTTTCTTCCAGGAAAAGAAGAAATAACTGGATATCATACCTTCCAGTCAAGGATCACATAAACTATTTATTTATCTTGTCTTAAAAAAATTGGAATTGATATGGCCACAACCTGTAAATAAGCACTTCCATGGAAGCAAAATTTCAGCAATGAGTTGGGTCTTCAGACTAGAAGATGAAGGCACACATCAAGATCCAGTTCTTGGAAGCTGATGCATGACTAATTCAGGCAAAAAATAAGGCACAAACTTTTTTTAACAGTGAAAGAGTTTTTCTCTGGAACGAATTACCTCAGCTTGCAGTAAACTACCACTCTCTGTGCCAGTTTCAAAATAAAGATTAAATTTTGAGTAAGTAAGTGTATGAGAGAGAGACAGATATGTTTTAATCTAAGCACAATTTTATTTAGGGAAACCTTACGGTGTGTTTTATGAAGGAGATCTGTCAAGATGAGTCAAATATTCCCTGGTAGATTTAGAATCTATGGTTTTATGAAATAGATCTATTGTGCATTACAATTAGTCTTATTAGATTTTTTAAAAATAATTTAATGAAAAATAAATGATATAAATTCCCCAGATCCTGCTCAGCTCTCAGGGCAGCAACCTCCTTCCCTTTTGCCCCATCCTGTGGTGCAGGTACAATAGACATCCAGGTCACCCTCACCACCAGTCTTCACTGCCTTTGCAGTTTTACTTTGGCTGAATGGTCTTGCAAAACAGCTGTATACTGCAATATATTAGCTATTCTTTCCTTGAAAGTTTGACAACCACTGCATGTTTACTGCTAGCCCTGCAGCCCTGACAATCGAGTGTGAGGAGCAATCACCACAGTTTCTCATTTCCTTTTCTTTTCCGGACTAATTTCATTGCATCCCTCCCAAACACAACCTCATATTCCACCATATGAGAGCCGTATACATGGGATCTATGGTCTGCATCTACTACACTACTACTAGGAACATTTTGATCATACACAAAACATGTTTTCTTGAAGCAAGGAGCATCATTTGGCTTATGCACATGGCACATTTATTCCCCCTCTTCCTTTTAAAACTTCTACTACAAGAAACTTCCTATTCTGGACCATGAGGTAATTTAGAGCTAGAAATACTAGATCTATCCCAGTGGATATCTAAATTGCCAGCTTTGCAGCAAGATGTAACAGTTATCCCAGACAAATTGCAAACTAGCAGTGATTAACATCACAAAAGTAAATCTTGAATGTGCTAAAACAAAAATAAGAGTAAAGGTCATCAGAATTTAGAGGGAGAAGGATATTGGAAAATTTTAAAAACCTACAATGTGTTCTGAAATACCTCTAAAACAGAGTCTAACATAAATACACGATAGGCCAAGTCCGAAAAAAAGTTTTATTGTATTCATAAAAAAGGTCTCTCAAGCACATTCTTGGCACTACATAAATAATAAATAGTAATAACCAAACACACTCATGACTTCATCACATGTGAACAATGCAGCCAATACAACCTAATGCAAATTAAATCTTTATATCTCCACCTGCCATCATGTAGTCTCTCTACATATTATGTCAGCTTTTTTAAACAGGAACTAAAACATTGATCAGAGGACTATACACTGGATATTTTAAATCTCTGAAATCTGGAAAATTTAAGTTCCTAAGAAAAGAAATTTTTGAAAGGCTTCAGAAAGTCAGAGGGAACTTGCTTACTGAAAAGTCAAGCTGCAAAATAAGAGCAGAAAGAAGAGAGTGTCAGTGGAAAGTAAAATGTTTTCCCTTGGTTTAATGAAAAAAAAAAAAACAAACCATAGAGAAAGAGCTTAGGTTTCTTAAATAACAGGAACACTGTGATCAAAATTAAAAAAAAAAATGTGCAAACAGTAGGCAAGGAACAAAACCCAGATGATTTTGATTTTGTAAATTATACAATGACTCAGTTAAACAGTGCTTATCAGGCTTGTAACAGCTTCTGTTCCCCTCTTGCTTTCCTTCATCTTTTCAATGTTCTTGATTTCCAGGTAAAAACTGAGATATTTTAGTACATCCAAACCCATGAATCTTTAGAAAATGAAAGTTATTGGCTTTTTGTAGCCTCATTTTCTGAGGACTTATATTATTATTTCAGGTTTTAGATTTCAGGTTTTTCTGTCTGAAGCAGAAACTTTTCATGGTCTGGGTTAGATTGATGAAATGGTTTTTCTTCAGAGTTTTCCAGCTGAAAGCTGTACTGCAAATGATGGCACCCTCTCCACTCTCTAAATATATCTTAAAGGACAGCAGCACACTGGAGGTATTACTAACAAAGCTGCAGCACTAGCTCCCTTGATTTAAATTATAGGTAACCTCCTTAACAGAAAAATACAAACCAAGCTCTACATTAAACACATTTCTGCAAACATAGATTGGTTGTTTGATCAATCTACTTCTCATAGACTAAAAGAGAGAAATTAAATGAGACACAAGGGTTAAAGTGGAACAGCACAATAACATAGATAAAATCCTCAAGAACTTTAACTAAGGGCCTAAAATTTATTTAAGTAAATCAGATTATTCTCCTATTATGTCTGGAACCAGGTCTCTGACTTTAGCTAATTATGCATTTTAAGGAAGGTGAAAAAATCTCATTATGCATCTCTTCCTGCTCAGACTGACATGGTGTACTCCTCTACCTTTTACACATGTTTACAAGTTTTAGAACTGTAAAGCATCTTTTCCACTCATGTGCTGGAATTTTACTAACTGGGCAAAATTATTTCATAATTACTGCAGCAAACAATGAATAGTTCTTTCTCATTAGACATGCACTACTCTAACATCACTGGTCCCAAAATACCCTGCCCTTTTAGAAATTCCTAGCCATTGTCAGCTATTCATCTGACAAGCAAAAGAAAGTAACACTTCTTCATCTGGCAGCTGGCATCTGATGATTGACTTTGCTCAGAAAGTAACCTTTTCCCTTTGGGTAGCCAACACTGAATTTTATGAGAAATCTTATAGAAAATTCAGGACATGAGGGCTGTGTCTATATTAATAAATTAAACAGAGTTAGTATTACCAGAGAAAGCAAAACAACAATTCTCTCAACCGTTGATGTTGGAACAGATGCCAGCATGGTTTTGAGCTGGTTTTGTCCTGTATCCATAGGCCTGGTGTGGGGATCAGCATCTATTACCTATTACCCGGTCTGGACACAGCTACCCAGTTTTGGATCTGGAGAGATTAATTTAAGGATGTGTCCAGACTGTGCCCCTTGTCCTCAAGGCCAGAGAGCAAATGTGTCCAAGTAGTGTTCAATTTACTAGCAAGAATGTATCCACCAAGACAAGTTTTCAAATAAGTATAAGGGCCCATACGATACATTTGTCCAAGCATTTCAAAGTAATCATAGTACTAAAGTGCCACAGAAATCAAAGGTAAGTGATGGCTTATTCAATCAGTCCAGGAGTCATGCTTAGCTTTAAGTATGAATGGCCAAGCTTCGTGAAGGAAGATTTGGGCAGGGCTCTCCCCACGTGGGTGTGCCCTTCCAGCCTGTGCAATGGATTTTTTAGGTGAGGCACAGCGTGTGCAGAACTGGCCCCACCGTTTAAGTCCTAAGGTCCATCTGCCATGGCCAAGCCAGCTTGGACAGTGACAGTAAAGTCCTCAGGACTGTCTCCAGCACCTGGTACTAACCGGGGCTGACCTTGCCTCAGGGAGGCACTGAACTGCCAGGGGATGGTCCCACTGAGACTCAAATTCAGGTCCTTGGGAGTCTGAGACGCAGTGCTATCCATTACACCATGGAACTGCCCTGCTTAGCTTTAAGCATGTTCTTAAATCTCATGATTTCAGATTAAACATGTGCACACTCATCATACTCAGTCCTTTTATTTTAAGGAGCAGATCACAGGTGCATAGATTATTTAGCTGTAGTTTCTTTTAATACGCAACAACACTAGTAAATTTGGTGACAAACACCAACATCTCAGGCACTCCATTTACTTAGTCCATTCTCAATAAATGATTAATGAGTTAATTACCAGAGAACTACAGGTGATCTAACAATCTTCTGTTGACATGACTTGGAAATATTTAATAAATACGCTAACCTTAGACATGTATGTTTTGTTCTTGTTAATTTTCTTACCAGCCACAAGAGTTTTATTTTTTATTTTTTCTCATGTCCTGCCATAAATAAGAGTGTACAACTCCCATGGTCATGAAAGAAAAAATTTTTGGCTAAAAGGGATATTTATACAATCTGAGGGCTGAGAGAGAATAGAAAAGAGCTGGAGGATTTGAAGAAGAGAAAGAGAACTAGTTATTATTTGTGACACTGACAAGACATCTTTCTTGCAGAAAGAGCTACAACATATGCACCAAAAGTTGATGTACAGTCACTATCTTGTCTTAATGTTGGGTTTTTTGAGGGTTTATTGCATGCTTATTTTTCCAGCAGTGTTCTGCTTACAGAACATAAATTAGTTTAGGCAGCAAAAATATTCCTTCACTATCTCCTTTAATACACAGAAGTTTTTGTCTATAAGAATAATGAGGAAGGAAAGATTTCTGCTAGGCAATAAAGTGCTTTATTACTAGGTATCAGTTAATTTTTCATTTTTATGCTGATTTATTTTATTAGTGTCAACATACAACTAACAATGACATTTTTTCACTGAAAAAAAACTTAATCTGAGGAGGAGACATTACTAAGATGTCTACAGAAATTAGATCAAAATTCTTATTGCCTGCAGGAGATATAAATCAACAGATGATTTCTAAAATGTAGATAGTACAGGCTTTTGTTGCAGAAGGTTTTGCACAGAAATTTCAGAAGCTTCTTATGTGTATTTCTTTTTTTACTGATGATATGATAAAGAAAATAAGTTTTGTAGTCAAATTAATTAAAAGTTTTCACTTTTTTCATCCACAAGGTAAAACTTTGCATGTTGGAAAACTTATTTTAAAATAGTGCTTTCATTTAATTAAAGTTAAGTTTCAGAAATGGGCATTGCTCATGATTAGAAAACAAGCTTCATCTTCAGAAAACTACTGACGTATCTGAAAAAAATCTCCTTGAGACATTGGAGAAGAAGTTCCTATTTAGTTAGGAGGAGCCACATATCAAAATCTCATATGGATGAAAGCCATTAACCACAGCCCCTCAGACAGCAAAGCAGGAGGACATGGGGACATGCTGGGAAGAGTACACGGCAGAAAACTAAATATTGAAAATTTATATGAAGCAAATGTATGAATTAATTACATCAGCTATTCTATTATTTTTGGCTATTTTTGAGATATTTCTATCTGAATTCCACCCTTTCTAAATGTTTTTGGTGCATATTGTTGGGTTTTTTTAAAACCTTTTGAGATGGAAAATTAGAACATTGTTCTTACAAAAGGTCAAAATGTTCTGGCAACTTGAAATATATACTGAGAGTCAAAATTAACTTTTTTGCATATTTCTCTTTTGACTAATTGGTATTTTCTCCAGTCAAAAAATATTTCTTCAAAATATATAAGGCAAATTTAAGGATTCCGACGAGGAGTTGCCCAGCTGGTGACATTCCTGTAGTGAAAAACAGAAAAAAACCACATCCAAATCTGATGCAGCCAAATGTCTTGACCACATAGCAAAAGCATCTGTATGATTGGTACAGTCATCAGTCCTTCAGTCTCTTTCTCAGAGGACATTCTCTGGGGAAGGTGACAGGGCTGCCCAGGCATCCCATGGCTTGGCTGCATTATGGCACCCTGCTGCTTGCAGTTCTGACTTGTTTCTTCCCCCACAGGCCGTCTGCATTGCCTTTATACTGGTGTGATTGAGCTGTACCCATGCCAGGTAAGCCTAGGAAAGGCACATGTTTCAAGGGCTAGAGCTTGCAAGGCCTGACCTCAGGGAGCAGCCCCCATCAGTTGCACATCTCTTCCTGGGCTGGGGGGAATAAGCCACCAGACACTGCCGCCCCCCCCCCCCCGGCCCCCCCCCCCCCCCCCCCCCTCCACTGCATGGGCCTGGGTGAATTTCCAGCCAGCTCATGAGAGGACCATTGGACTTTTTTGTCACCAAATGGGCATATTTCACAAAGTGTTTTGTTGATTTATCTTAGTATGGCGAATGAAGATTTGGGAAGGGCATGTGGGCGTGCCCTTCCAGTCTGCATAGTGGATTTTTTAGATGAGGCACAGCATGCACAGAACTGGCCCCAGTGTTTAAGTCCTAACATTCATCTGCCATGGCCGAGCAAGCTTGGACAATGACAGGGAAGTCCTCGGGACTGTCACAGCACCCAGTACTAAACAGAGCTGATCCTGCTGAGCATCTGAGATCTGACAGGATGGGATGGCAGGGAGGCATTGAACTGCCAGGGGACGGTCCCCACTGAGAGTCGAACTCAGGTCCTTGGGATTCAGAGTCCTGAGTGCTATCCATTACACCATCTGTCTTCTTATCCTCTTAAAAAGGATGCTACAGAATATAAGCAAAATTGTTATGCCTTTTGCTGTTTGTGATGTGGTGTAATGAATCATACCTGAGCAGTGTGCCTACAGTCACCACAAAATTACAAAATTATAAAATTGACTTTCTCCAGGATGTAGTACATCTTTGAAAACAGCCAGTTCTCCAGACCTAGACATAGATTAGGTGCATGTTTTAGCCCATTGCAGAAAAAACATTGCCCCTGCACTGTCTTTATACATGTGTATATAAGGTGCTTGCAATTACTTCTGCATTTGTATGTACATTATACACAAAAATGTATAAGCCTGAAAGAGATGAAACCTGATAAAAACACTAGGGGTCCCTCTTGGCAGTGGAGCATTCAGCAGTGTTGAATAGAGCCAATTCCTGAGACAAATTTAGCTTTTACTGGAAATGCCTCCTCTTGAGAAGGGAGAAAGAATGGAAAAAAAGGGAAGCATAATTTATGGCTGTCTGTTCAAAACCTTCCTGGACCAACTTCACTTTTGCACCTTTTGTCACCTTCCAGCTCTGAAACAGAGACTGGCCTAAGCAGAATTAGGGCTCATCTATCCTCTCTTGAACTTCCCTGATGAAATTGAAGGCATCAGCACAAAAGGCCCCAAATATGGCTTGAACCTGGATCTCGCAGGGGGGTGGGGTCCTTGCAAGACTAAATGCAGTGCTCAGGCTTCAATAGTCCTGTAAGAATGTGGTTGAGAAAGGGAAAAGAGATTCATTTCTAATGAATGCAGCTTGAAATATGTATTTCAAGACTTAAATGAATAGGTTTTTAGTTACAGTGTGGTGCAGAGAAGGGTAGATGTGGAACAACTGCTTACACAGACACAAAACAGTCTCTTATTCTTTCATAACCTCTGGGTCCCTTAGGATGCAGTTGGACAGATGGATGCAAAAAAAAGCCTAGGAAGACAGACAGAGAAAAGGTCTAATATAACATAAATATAATTATATCGTCTACTAATGAGGCCAAGAGCTTGTAATTGCACATTTGCTGGGCAAGCTATTTACACCAATTACAGGGTTGCTGCTTTAAAAATATGCATCAGGGGCACCTTTCTAGTTTTATTCTTACAGAAATTACTATCCACAACATTTTTATATAGAACTATTTGGGAGAAAGACTGTAAAGTCTTTTAATTAATTTTAAGTACAATAAAACTCATTAAGTTTGCATCAGATAATTTTCAGTGAAAGCATCTGTGTCTCGGGTTGAGCTGGCAAAACGCCAACTGTTCGAGACAGAGTGAAAAAGGGTGCCTTCCCCCCCCCAACTAGCCAAGGGAGAAGGAAGAGGGAGAGGGAAAAAAAAAACTCTAAACCCAGGTTTATGCTTAAAAC
>JAWWEV010000115.1:41325248-41388775 GCA_035583235.1 Hafferia zeledoni
ACCTGACAATTTTCAGGCCTAGTCCAAACTTTAAAACCCAAATTTAGGCCCCACCTGGCTGAAACCATGACAATCTGGCAGTAAATATTGTGACAATTTTTTCCGGTACCCTTACTACTACATCGTGTCTGTTGTATCTTGTGTCTTTCATTAATATTTGTGACAAAGGAAACAACAAACAGCTTAGAAATACAATACTGGATCGTTTTTGTGTTCTCTACTTGTACCCATGCAGTGTTTGCAAATAAAAAATGTATAGAAGGCCATAAAAAGTTCCAAAGACAGTATTTTGAGGAGTTCTTCATAGAACAATAGAATGGTTTTAATTAGAAGGGACCTTAAAGATCATCTAGTTCCAACCCCTCTGTCACGGGCAGGGGCACCTTCCAATATATCAAATTGCTCAAAGACCCTCCATCCATCACAGCCTGAAGCACTTCCAGGGATGTGACGGCCACAGCTTCTGTCGGCAACTTGTTCCAGTGCCTCACCAAACTTACAGTACAGAATTTCTTCCTAATATCTAATCTAAACCTCCTCTTTTTCAGTTTAAAGCCATTCCCCCTTGTTCTATCACTTGAAGTAAGTTAGATGCTTGTCATTTCCCACTGGATTTCAATGAGAATCTAAGAGATGAGTTATGAGTTCCATTGCTGTTACACTGTATCTAACTAGGCTTCCTAATGAGCACAAGGTCAGTGAAGTACCATATATTTTTCTGGAAGCTGATGGAGCACAACAAGCCTGTGGTGTGAGGCAGCCTCTGAGTTGGTGTCTGGGTTTTATTCTGACAGAAATGGCTGCAATCTGCCTCAGTCAGGCCAGGAGCAGCACTTAGGCACAGTTCTGTGACAGCAGAGCCTATACCCTGGCATTTACTTGGAGAAGCCTGGCAGGGGAACAGTTGTCCTAGTATCTGTATCAGGAGACTGAGCCTTGAACAGCAGGCTATGCTGGAGCTCAGCTTTTGCATTTCCTAAGTAGAGCCTTTTCAGTTTTCTCCCATGAAGAACAGAGCAGAACCTAACAGGATAAGACATAACTTCATCTGGGAGTTTTTGAGGCTGCAGTCATGATCATGAGACACCATTCATCAAATGAGTCAACATCCTGAGTTGTCACTTAGGTCCTGAGAAAACTTTAGCATTAAAAAGATTTATGCCAGAGAACATATGATTTGGTTTACAATACACTGTTTTATCTGACAAAAATAAGTGCAGACCAGTTGCCAAGAAAAGAGGAACAAGGAGCATAAACAATGCAACAAAACCGTTTTCATTTAGTTCACCTTTAAGAAATTGGTTGCATATCTAGAAAGAATTCTCATATATTTATCCCAAGCATGTAAAGTCCTCCTTTCTCATCATTATAGAGCCTTGGCAGGATTTACCCAGGGTTTCTTAGAGTGCTTTTCCCTACATGAAATGTCAAGGTTTCAAGTGCTTCTAAACAGTTTCAAATTCCAAATTATTAACCGGATAATGAAGCAGTTTCAAATATCATTTGTTCAAGGTATAACTCAGACAAAAAAAATACAGTAAAATACAGTGAGATTTATAAACTAAGTGCTTTATGGGATATCACAGAGCAAAAATATCAGAAAATGTGGGAACCAAAAGGTTAAAAATCCTTTGAGATTTACCTCAAGAGGACTTCCGAGAAAGACAAAATTTATAAAACAGAGAGTAGGTTGTAACTTCATCTAATGAAAGAATATACCTGTTCTGCATATGTTCTGGACAAACACAACTAAAAGAAGAAGCAATTCTTTCTTAGGACAGAAAAGACACCCTGGTTTCAGCAGAGGACTTCCCAGCCAAGAACAGCTGAACTGAGTCTGACTGTGTAAGCCATGACTATAGCAATTAGTAACTACTACAGATCATGTCAACAGCTAGAAGTGATGATACTATTCAAAAGTTCTATTTATAATCACTACATCCATTATGGTCCAATGTTCTCTCAACAGTAAGAAGAGGTTTTGTAAGCAGACACACTGAAAAGTAAAGTGCTATTGCAATGGGTTATTCTCCTTTCTTTTTGTTTCTAGTCTATTTTCTACAGTTTTATTTCACTTTATTGCACAAAACATGGCTTTCTAAATAATAATTTAAAAAAAGCCTATATAATGAGATATTTTATTCATTTGCTGTCAGTGGCATGTTTTCAGCTTAACAAGGACAAGTGAAAGTTTGGCTCTTGAATGTGTCCTGCCAACAAAATATTGAGGCACTGGCATAGATGTAATCTGTGTGTAATTCCTAAAATTTTTTGTTAAATGTGAAATGGTTTTCCACATTTGCATATGAGTATATGCGACTTAAATTTATGGTTGCTGCTTTCCTAAGAAAGCATTATTTTATAGGGTTAGAACTGAGTAAAAATGTGAATCATATCCACTAATTGATGTTATTTTTAAGATAATTTGCTACAATTACTGATTATTAAACCTTAAATTACAATTAGAGATCACAAGATCTCATACCATAAAACAGGAAAGTACAATGGTCCAGTCCTGGTTTATGTCATTGTAAAGAGCCAATGAAGCTCAGATTTACTCTGTGTCTGAATTGCCGTAATTATTAGGTTTCCAAATCTGGGTATTAATTTGAGCTTTTCCATTTTTCAACACCATAACTTACCACGAGGAACTTTTCTAAGGGATCAGAAGCCATAACTTCTCATTAACCTACATTATTGGGATGGAGTAAAAATGAAACAGTCCATCTATGAGAATCAGACCTGCCATGCATAATAAATCTGATGGGTGCAAAAGGCACTTAACTTCCGCTGCATGTGCAGCCCACAAGAGAAGGAGAGTTTCAAGGAGTTCAGTCAACACCTTCTAGAACCTGTGCGGTTGCACAGGGCTGGGCTTGCTGCATATGGTAATCTACCACAACATGGAGGAGCAGTGCTTCCAATCAAGGCACGCAGCAGTCTGGAATCTTGGGACATAGGACTGAGAGAACGCCTAGGGTCTGTGGATTAATAGTCTGATAAAACAATCTGCCCTGCAAATGCCATCAGTCAGCCTAGACGTGTACTATATTTCCACTTCAGAAAGAGATTCAAGGTGAGAAATAAATATGCCCAGGTGTTAGGATCCACCCTAAAAGGGGAGGGTAACCCAGATTCTTGCTAATAAATTCCTTGGGGTGGCTTAGAGTGAAACAACACTGAATAATTGGTGTTTGTAACATATATGTGCAGGGCTTATTTCAGAACAATTTTCTTTCAAAGGTAAACAGGTATGTTGTCATTTTGGGTGTTATCATCTATAGTAATACAGCAATATTAAAGCATAAAAATAACATTTCAGAAAATGTATAAGGGAGAGAAAGAAAGGATAAGTAAGGGTCCTAAGATATACATCATCACCACCCACTGGATCCATGATGAAACTTACTAGTCGCAGCTTCCGTGTCTGTTGGTTGAACTGGTGGTCACAGTCATGTTGAAGTGATGGTCTTGACCCACTAGGACTGGGGGAAACCCCCCACAAAACTCAAAGACTTCAAACTCAGGTGTGAATACCTTATACCTCCCATGGGTCAGGCAGTTTTGCAATTGATAGTGTCATGGGACGTGTTATGAGTCTCTGACACCTTGATCATGGTCCATCACATTTGAGAGGAACAACTCAGGTTAAATACAAAATGTCTTTCAGGTTCCCCAAAGGATTTTTACAACAGAGTCATTATGTAAGGGAGGACATCAGCATGAAAAGAAGTATTATCCCACCTCACAGGATTTGCCTCTTACTAACTTCTTTGCTTATCTGGAAATCCAGTTTGTAGCTTCAGGCATGAACGCCCTTCTGCACTAGGGATAGATGGACAATGGCACCCACTTATCTGACCTGAAGGTCCTTTCCCAGTAGGCATATTCAGGGAGGGGTAGGTTTTGCTGAGTGAGCAGATGTTTCTTTTCAGTTTGCTACAGTGGTCAAAAGTCTTTTGATGATCTTACAATGTTTAAGCCATTAACTATTTCCGTCTCTGACACCAGGAAATCCCAGACACTTGGTAGGCATTCCCAAGTCAGCTTCCGTGATATCACAGCTCTCTTGCTGATACTACCCATCAGCCTGTTTAAATCTTGGTGAGGTTTGTCTCCATGAGGTTCAAACACAGGAGTGACTGCAGTGCAGACTGTAATTTGATTAATATTATGACAGGAACAATAGAAAGAGGTGTGTTGCCAAATACTCTTCTGTAATGGAAAAATGAGGCAAAATATTATTTTTGGATATTGGAGAGTGCGTAATATGGAATATTTTGGAATTAATTTTTATATGCTTGGCAGTTTTTTTGATTGGGACAGATAGCATTTGGATTTTGTTTTGTGTTTTTCGTCTTGCCACATTGTTTGCCTTTCAGAGATAAAACATCATGAAAGGGAAATTAGGAGGAAAAAGTTATGTGTTTGTTTTTACTTTGAAAGCTCTTCTTTCCCTTTTACATTCATCCATTCCTTTCCTCTTAAGGTTTTGCAACACACCTGTGTTAAAAACATGGTGCTGAGCATGGAATAAAAAATAGTCTCCTCCGACTGCACAAGATATACTTAGATATACTGCTGACTATTCGGATTGAAAGTGCATGAATAAGAAGAAAATAGAGGATATACTGAATTAAAAAACAAACAAACAAACAAAACTTCGAGAAAAAGGACTGGTGAGTAGGAAAAAAAGATCAGAAAAATTATTTGCCCTGAAGGTTCCTGCTGTTCCCTTGATGCTCACCAGTAATGTTTCAGAGTGATAATTTCAAAACTATCCCTATGAGGGGCACAAATGGAGCAGTGAGTGAGTACTATGAATTAGTAGTGATAGCTGCATATCAGTTGATAAACTTTGAATTCAGTTTCTAAAATAGGTCATCATGGTGTAAGTGCAAAAAAAATCATTTTTTGCTGCAAAACAAAAATCAGCTTGTAAGTATGAGTAGCTAATATTCTCTGAACATGTCATGCTCTTTTAAACCACTTTTCTGTTTCAAATCCCCAGGAAATTGACACCATGAGCAGCTCTCTGCTTGGTTCATATATATGACATAGTTGAGCCTTTCAGATATTTTACTTACCAGAGATAGGGCTGGTAAAATATGTGCATTAAGGTTAAAATTTCTCCTCTCTGAATTACTCTATCTAGTACTGTAAAGAATTTATTATTTTTTTGCTTAGAACATAGATTGTGACTATATGCAGTGCAGCTCTTTTAACTGTACCTGCTTTGTTTTCTGTCCTTTAGACAGTTCCCATAGTGGAGCCCTCCTGGAAATAATTTTGGAGTTAGAAATTCTTTCTGTGTAAAAAAATTGAGACTTCCTGCAGCTGTGGGATACGAGCCAGCAGACAGGAGATTTGGACTTGCTTGCCAAGTCCTGCATACTGCATGACAGAAGAAAGGTCCATAGTATCATCAAAGCTTGATGTAGAGGATTTCCACTTAAGAAACAAGGTAGCAACCAGTGTTAAACACTAGAAAATTAAGAGAAGTAAAAGTATGATGTGGTGATTCAGGACAGCTATGTATGTAGCTTTTTCACGCTGATTTCCATGAAAAGGAAACAGTATCAGATGTGGCAACGGGCCTACTTTCTCCTCTGGCATGTCTCTTTTCCATATCCACTCCACAGCCTGGACCTGGACCACACATAAGGGTTTGTCAGATTGATGGTACCACATGAGCATTCTACATCCCAATTCCAAACAGAAGGAAGAACTGTTCCCACAATGGCTCCTCCCAAAACAACCTTAGGGCAACATGCTCTGCTCTGAAGATGGGAAAATATGGCACTGGAGTCATAATGGGTTTTCACTTCTGTTAGCAAGATAGGAAAAGATCATACTCATTATGAGTGAAATTTGAGCTCTAAGAAAAGTCAAAAAGCAGTTGATGTTAGTTTCAGTGATGACAGGATTTAACTCTGTGTCCTTATTGTCAGATTTAAAAGCTTTTGGGGTAAATGTATTAAGAGCATTGCAAACATAACTGAAGCACTTAAATCAAAATAACTTTAATTTCTCTGGTAAAATTTCCATTAGCAGCCAATCACAAACTGGTAAACTGGCACCATGTTATTATTTTTCATCTGGAAATCTTAGCAGAGGTTGTTATTAGTTCAGGAGTGTCTTCATGTCATGTTGCATTACATGTTCTAAGTTTCCCTAAGACATGTGTTTTAAATGTCATTTAAAATGCAAATACAAACTAGACAAAGAAAAGGCCAAGGGTAGTGGTAGCCAACTTGGGCATGTATGGCAAGAAAGTGTATGAAGACAGAAGTATTTATGATTAAGAGGTGCAAAAATACACACATAAAAGGAAATCAAATCATTAGGTATTGGAGTGGAGGAGTCATTTAACCTTTGACAAGCATTGCAGTTCCATCATGGACTTTTGACTACAGACCTAGAATGCAGGGCTATGGTAAAGTAAATGAGGGCCAAGATTCAGTGGCTGGCTTCATAGGACAGGCGGCTGGACCTTTTCTTTCCTTTAATGGGGTCTGCTCCAGCCACACTACACCACAGTTCATTTCTCCTGCTGCTGTGCCATGTGCTATGCCATCTACCAAATGCCATGAGAAAACACACAGAAGCAAACATATACATTTATTCCTTGCCTCATAACCAATTTACAATGTTTAGCTAAGGTTATAATGCTTAGATATATGCTTGCCATATGTTTGTTGCTGTAGCTTTGTTTTGTGCTAAATAATATTTTTATCGGTCTTGAAGTTCAAAAGTGGATTTAAGAGTGGGGAGGAGGCAGTGATCTAATGTGTCTCATAAGTGACAAATTTCTTATTTCCTCAAGGAAGGAGAAAACAGAGTGAAATTTTTAAAAATGTCTTTCATTACAGAAACTAAGCTGCTCAGGAAAAGGTCTACTGGGCTTCAGGAGCACAAGTGAATCATAGTATTTAGCATTTAGCCCTTACCCAAGAATTTTCCTGATGCGTGCTATTCAGTGCAATGCTTTCTGAAGTGAGGTAGAGGCTAACTGAACCATTCAGCATCCAAACACACAGTACCAGAACATTTTGGTCAACTGCTGTCTAGCATCTGCTACATCTACTTAAAGGCACCTACTGCTCCTTGACGGTGCTTAAGTATTATGGTCAACAGTGGTTTAGTCTATACAATCATGAAGACTTTTTCTGCTGCCCCAACACAGGCTTCTTCATTGGAGATATGTTGGGATGCCCAAGAGATCCACATGGGGCTGGAAAGGACCTGAAGGAGATCAGTGCCTTACTGAGGGTCAGATGGGATACCTTGGGGCATTAAATGCCCATGTACAAGCAGCTGTATGGGTGTTGATGAACTGTGGTAAGTTGTTCAGCTAACTGTTGTCAAGAATCTGCCATAGGATCAGGTTAATTATTCCGCATGTGTTCCATTTATTTTATTGACTGGGCTACAAGTGAGTGCTCAAGACTTTAGTTCATGTACAAAAGCCTGAATAAAGCTGGAGCTGAATCCCACATTCACTGAGCATAGTCCGGAATTCACATTTTTCTTGATCTTAACTCTGCTGGAGACATGGATCCGCTTTCCTACTTAGAAAATAAAGGCAAAATCTCAGTTTTTCAGGTCTCTGTGGTTTTGATCACTTAGGTATTGAGTACATAAGTATTTATTTTTACCGTAGTATATCCAAAAGCAGAACTAGCCTTAATTCCAAATTCCATATTTGACCTCTTTCATTTGGGAAAATTCAGAACCCTAAATAACCACATCTGCTTTGAGCATATATCCACAGATGGGTGTCAGCCTCCATGTCCACATGTCACAGACTGGATTCCTCTGGCCAGGACATGTGCCCAGGCTGTGCGTGCAAGCTCAGCACTTCCCAGCTGAGAGAACACTGACTGCCATGACCAAACTTCTGTTCCGTTCCCTCTTGCTGTCTGAGCTATATCCTAACATTTCCTTGTAAGTAATTAACTGTCTCAGCTACAGTGCTATCCAGCTGCAGGATTTTTATCCAATGACTCATTTACCCCCCTGCCAAAAAGGCTTTGTTTTTTCCTTCTTTGTTTTGCTTCGCTGTGCTTTGTTTCTGTGTAACAGACAGCCAAACACGTTAGCCCTTCTTTAGGGGTTCACATATTCTGGGCGACTGTACCCTATGCAAATCTTTCTCAGAAGGAACTCTCAAGGCAAAGAAACCTCAATTATACACATTTTTACTTCATGGCCATGCAAGACTAACCTTCCAGCTTCTGGTGCTCCTGGTCCATGACTACAGTCCACATTCTTCCAAACATACTTTTCTCACTTGTGGATCACCCAGCTAGTTTAGACACTCCCTTACCACAGGCAATTTCTGCACCATTGTTTAAAAATCTCCCTAGCACAGGCATTGATAATGCAAACAGTTGGGAATCAAATGCATAGCTTTACAGAGAAGCATCAAGGCAGATGATTCTATTGGCAGAGGTGTGCAGCAGTTTCGTTTTGTTTAGATTTCAGGCTTTGTTTGCTTTGGATGAACTAACTGTTTATAAATCCCCCCGAGTGACATGTACGCACCAACGGAGCAGTCTAAAGTACTTCACTTCATTGCAGTCCTTTCAGAGGTGCTGATAAACACAGGCGACCAGTCAGTGACATGAAGCTTGTGGTGAAAGCAGATCTGAATGAGGGATCCGTGGCCATCATCTCTTTCATAGCACAGAGAACAGAATCCACAGACGAAATTTATCCGAAGGCTCTGACTTCAAACTATTGAAATGCACAGTTACCTAAAGTAGAATATGTTTCAGGGCAATATACAGATAGGTATTACCCTTACTGTACAAACACTTGATATAAACATCACTTTCCAAAGAATTAAAGAAAAATAATATTTCACTAGAGAAGATATATGATCACATGTGGTATTTTTGTCAGCTACTTGCAATATAAACCTAGATAATACAAGTAATACTTAAGATCACCAGTGGTTTTAACCATTGTCAGTGGTGTTAACACATATTGCAATCCAAGACAAATAGGAAACCCAGAGAAAAAGTTACAGTGGACATGACAGAATTTTTGCAGAGCTGAGAAGACAGAACTTCCATCACAAATAACATTTTTTCAACCTACAAACCCGATCAATTTAAAAAACCCCACATGATGTGTCCTTGAATGCCTCTTAAATAGAAATTGAAAACAGCAAAAGGAACTACACAGCAAAATGTGGTGCAACTGAATATGGAAAATGCTGCTGTGAATCAGAAGGGGCTTAGGTTCAGACACAGACTTCCTTAGTTCTTTCACATGGCTGAAAATCATGACTTTTTTTCATGAGCAGTCATGAAATCTTTCTCTGTAGCTGAAATAATGAAGTTTGTAGCTCTGAGCACTTCCACACACATCAGGACAAATTTTTACAGAGCTGGGACTGGAGTTTATTTAATTGTTTTAGAGGCTGATGCAGATATTCTGAATCAAGAGACACATCTGTACTTTACAAGATTAAGCATAGGATTTTTTTTTTCCCTGTGAGACAAAAGATGACATAAGAGACCAGGGAACACATAGGCACAATTGTGTCCTGGATGACTTAACACAGCAGTTAAATGAGTGTATTGCTGGACACTGTAACACATTTCCTGTTTATGCAGATTTGACTGAGAAAATATTCTAATTTTTTCTCTCAATTCATGTTTTACTCTAAAGTTCAGCTATGCGAAATTGACGTTGTTTTACTCAAGATAGCTGCTCTTTCCCTCTATTGACATCTGATTTTGTAAATTCAGTGCTTAAAAAAACATTTTCTCTTCAGTATGACTTCACAGAAATTGTGATTCCAGAATCTCCTCTAACCCTGGAGGCAGAAAAAGTTAAGACAGACTTTGAGATTTTGTGATGATTTTTTCAAGGTTCTTAGCCAGTTAAGAGACAATCTTCTAGTTGTAACCTGAGCAGATTTTATATGGAACTTCTGAAAGACAATATATAAGTCCACAAATTAAAGACGTTCTTAGATCAAATATTCAAACCATTCTAAAGTCTTGCTGCCATAACATTATTAAACTTTCTAAAAGAACACTTCTGGTCTTTCCTCTGTAATGCCCACGCAGAACTTCTGCCAGAACTTAAATTGCAGTATTTTTTTTCAAATTAATATGAAATAGCTTGAAACCTGCAATGCAATAGGGCAGTCACTGCTAGTAAAATTCATTTGGCTAACATCAACTTTGAAAGCTGGAAACCTACTTTAAAATTAATAGTATTGATATTTTCTTACAACTGATCTGTTTTGAACCCATAGCTTAGCAACAGAGACCATATAACCAAGTACATTGTATCACCAGCAAATTTCCACTGGGTTACCCACTTCTCAAATTAACCTTTGTGTGGTCCATAATGTTTTCAGAGGTTTGATGTGAGCATTAACAGAAATCTTTCTAACAAACTTTAAAGAGCACACCAAAAATATGTTATAGAGACAAAGTACAGAGAAAAACCAGAGCATAAACATACACACTAAAGAAAGGAGTCCAGAAAAAACTGAATTTGTTGAATACTCACCAGATGAGAACCTGCTTCCAGAGTCAATATCAAGTGGCTAAAATCCATTTCACAGTTGTTATTGTTTTGTTTGTACTTGTTTGGGGCCTTTTTACAGACCCCAAATCTCCTTACACACATAAAAGAATTGTGTGACTCCTTTACTAAATTGCATATTTATAGTGAAATAGATTGACATATAGACTCACAGAGAAGCAGAGATGATGATTGGTACAATGTTTGTTTGTTTTTCACATGTTTTTCAAAACTTGCCTAGATTATTTTGATGTTGCCATGTACGACTCAGTAAGCTTAGATTTTTAACAAGTCATTAGTTAGTTTTACTATAAGAGAGAAAGACAATGTCACTGCAGTAACAATACAGAAAAGGATAAAAAAACATGCAAAATCTTACATTTTTTACAATATAGTTCAAACACAAATACAGTTCAAACTCTACAGAGGAACTTCTCAGGGAAGAATAATTCTTCTTTTAGTAAATTTCATGTCAGCTAGAATTTTGAATTGTATGCCAGTGCTAACTTACTCACTCACTGGAAATTATTTAAGCTTTCTATTTTTGTTTTTGTTTTTTTGTTGTTTTGTTTTAAGGATGGACTTGGAAACTGGGATGATACTTTTCATCTTCATGTTACAGCTAAACCAGAAGAATGATGAGGACACTATTTTATCATCTCTGCAATCTTTGTTTTCACTTTCATTCCTAGTAAGTATTAAACAATTATACTGGCTTGGTGTGAGACACACAAATGTTTTAGCCAGTAGTAATTAGGAGTAACAATGGGCAATCATCTGGGCACTTCTGACCACCTAACTCAAACCCCCAGGTGCCCTGGAGTTAGCTCACACCATGAAACCAAAGCAAGATTTGAAGTCAGTCCCAGTGGGCCTTCAGAGAAACACATCTCTGGGAGGCTAAAGGAAGACCAAAAAAGTGGAAGAATGCCAGACGGATCTGCCACTTCAGAGAGGGACACATTGCTCCATTGATTTCAGGGGTGGCAGGCAGGATACTCTGGTTTTCAGCTGTCCTGTGGTTTGGAATCTCATTGGCAGCAGGAAGTCGTGGGACTTCTTTCTGGAGTGCATCTGATGATTTCATTTCATTCAAAAAGCATCAGGTTCACACACTTCAGGATGACTCTGCAACAAGAACCACGACATGAATAGTGAGAGGGATCAGGAGATTCCCATCAAAAGCACAGGCATCTAATCTCACTCAAGACACTAAAATCAATTTGAGTTCATTTCATAGGGTTTTCACTTAGACCTTGGAAAATTCCACAGATACAGTCACGAGACAACAAAGTGATCTAAAATGATTGACAGTCCCTCACTCCTTCATTCATTGAAGCTTTAAAGGGAAGGTTAGAGATAGAACTAGGCATTATTCTACTCTTCCCCTCTGTAACACTAAACTCCTCTTTCCCAGAAGATTTTGCTACTGAGGAGTCAGTTATTTTCACTCAAGAAAGACTTCCTTGCCATTTTTTCAAAACAGTGCTGTTCTCTCCTCTCTCCCGTTCCACAAGCTCAGTCTTTGACATGTGAGGAGAGAGAGAACTCTCAAGACATGCTACAGGCCTCTGCAGCCAGGGGGGAGAGCTGGGGGGAGGGGGGAGCGATGATATAGAACAAGCAGTGTGTTTTTCTCAGGTCCAGTGTTGTGCAGCATTGCGAGTTTTCCTTTGTAAATTTTTTTTTAGTGTCCCCATATTCAAAATAAATATTCTTGTATTCTTTCTACTGCATTGACATCTTTGGGGGTACCTCTGTGTATCTTACTTTACACCCTGTTAAGGACTTGTACAGTAGAGAGAAAAATCTGTGTTATAACTGGACAGAGGATTTATTCCAGCACCAAACATTTTCTCAGGGATCTTTAGGAATTGATACGGTTGTGAAAATATGCTCTCTATCTAGTTAAATTTTTCCTTCTGTTTCTCAGCAAGCTCACCTGTCTGGCCAGAGAGGTAGTTCATTCAGTTCACTATCATCCCTCCTACTTTCACCTGATGTTGCCTTTGCTTTACTTTTTTTATTGCCCTTCATACCCACCATTGCTCTAGTTCACATTTGATAAACTGTCTAAGATACAGTAAATAAAACTCTAGCAAATACATCAGTGGATAAAGACTTGACTAAATTAAAAAAATTAATTTTGAAACACCAGATTTGCAAATCATCATGTGTCTTATGCACTTCTATAATTTCCTGAGCCTGCTTGTTTCCACTGCAGGATTTTTCAAGAGAAGACTGATTGTCTCTTACCCTCTTTTTACAGAATAGGCCCTAGTCATCACTGGAACCTCCAAGGGCTACTACATTGCAAACAATAACCAAAACAATAATGCACAGAAGAGAAGAATGTGTCTATCAGTCAGAATTATTTAGTTCTTCTGTCACTATTGCATAAATTTAATCAGATATGACCAAAATTTTTCATTTAAGTTTTCACTGCCAAGGAAGTTTTGGTAGATCATTTTGACCCAGACAAAACAATTACAGAACTGTCTGAACTATAAATATTCCTATTTCTTTCTTTAATCTTGGCTTGTATTTCTTTTTCCTCTACTTAAGCAATACTGTTTTATTCTGAAAGACTCAAGAAGAGTGAATAAAAAATTTTGTAAATAAACAAATATAAGATAGATACATAACAGAACTCCACTATGGTTTATTTAACCTTCACTAGTCATGAGAAAAGAGTTCTGAGGTCTTAGGAGGGTTTGATCCCTTGAGTAGATTTCCAAAGATTATGAAGATTGAGACTATAGACTTAACATGAATTAATATCTAGTGTTCTGCAATCCCCTCATATGATGTGTTTGTGTGCTTATGAAGCAACTTGGGAGGTTAATGAGCAGAACTGCATACTCCACTTAATCATTTAAACTAGTTCTATCTGAAAAAAATAAAAATTAGTCCATTGTCTGCATAATTGGTTTTGGGCATCTAATAAAATATGTAAAATGTTTCCTAATTACTATTATCCACTTATTTCTAAATAATATCGAGCAGCAGGAATTCAATGACACTTTTTCCTAACAGGTTTTTCTGTTACCCAGTTCATCAGTAAATTCCCTACAATCCCAATCCCACCCTTTCCTGCAGAGTTCTTTGGTTACAGGCTCATAATCTTAGGCCAGGCTATTTATCTGCCAGGGCTCATATTAAGAACTTCTCATGCTATATCAAATGGAAACCATAAATTTTGTTAAAACACCATGTTAAACTATAAGTATCATTGATAGGCAGGAATTACCTCATAGAAATTAGGCATGGCAGAACTGCCCTAGGCCACAAGTTCATAGAATCATATATTTAATACCTATTGATTTAGTAAAGTAAATACATACAGCTACAAAATTAACCATATTTTGCAGTGGGAAGAGGCTATAACAAAGACTCTTTGCACTCTTGAGAACACAGTGAGAGCATTGATGTGCAGCCACACCTGGTTGCTGTGGAGTCCTTGTTTCATGCACAACCTTTCCAAGCAGCTGTGCAGGAGTACGGAGTGGTTCCTCCATCCATCCAAACAGTACTGCTGGGCTGAGATTTCATTTCCGAGTGTGCACCAGCAAGAGCAGAGGTGAGTGTCATGAATATAGGGAAACAATTTTTATACAAAAATTGATGTTTCTCCATTACAGAGCTTCTTGAAAGAAAATTATGAAGCCACTTCCACCAGCAAAGCCTTCTTCAATATCATAACTCATCTGAAAATGCCATTTAGGGAACAGATACACTTTCTGGCTCTAATTCCTGTATGGGATTAAGCATTTTATATTCTGTTTTTTGACAAAGAGAGCATGAACGCAATTGTGACTGATCTGTATGCCTCGCAAAACCTTTTATGAAGTCTGCAGCTCTGAACCACCTGGTCTGGCAGGCAGGACTCCTTTTGTGCTTCACTGAAAGACCACCAAACCTGGTACGAACCACAAATTATCTCAAATTTTATGAAAGAGTCAGCCCTGCCAAGATTTTAAGACCAGAGAAGTTCAGAATAACATTTATGTGCATCTGAATATCGATTTGTCAGGACCCTGTGTGGTCTGCTTCCTTCCCCACCTCCCTCCCTCTCTCTCCCCTAGGGGTTTAGCCACGAGCTACCTCAGATGAGGCTCCCACTCTCAGTCTCACCACATTTTCCTGCAGTCATGTCTGAAACTGGCTGCCCCCACCAGGCCTAAATCCCAAACCCCATCTGCAGGCCCAGCTCCTGACCCATGTTCAGCCCATCATCATCTCCAGGGAGGTGCCTGATGCCCAGGGCTGGGGCTGCTCTGGTACTTCCAGCTGTCCTGCCCCTCACTGGGGGATAGGATGGACGCTGGCTCTTGAGTGGTGCCCCAGTGGGTCCCTTTGGTCAGCCCCACCTCCCCCAGGGATCACAGAATCACAGAATATCCCAGCTGGAAGGGAACCACAAGGATCATTGAGTCCAATTCCTAGTCCAGCACTCGTTCCCAAGTTTGTGAGCTCTGGCCCTGAGCACAAGACCCAACTCCTGCTCCTTACAAAGATTTAGACCTCAAACATTAGGACTGCAAGACAACCATGAACCTTTTAACATGGGACTTTGCTTTCGAAGAGTCTCACTTTTCTGAATAAATTTACCCGAAGAGATTTTGACGAGAGTAGCATTAAAAAAACATGTCCCTTTCATCAAGTTGCACAACACCTTAGCTACCAGTGAAACTGAAAATAACGTACTGTACACACGGTCACTGGCTCTGGGATTTAAAACACTAAAACTAACCCCATTATCATAGTCCTGGCCTCAGGAAGCATTTGCTGTATATTAGAAAGAACACAAAACCTCTGATACCAATATGCATTTAAAAAGAACAACCATCTTAAAGCATTCTTAGAGGCAAAACTGCCTCATTATTTACTTTATGAGCTTCAGGAGCAGGATTCCTGAAGCTCTTTTTCAGTCTGCTTTTTAAGTGAGAACACCCCCCATCCTCCCTGCAGGGCTTCCTTATTTTTGAAAACCTCATCACCTTACACTTGTACATAATGGAGCTGTTTAACTGTGGCAATAGGTGGTCTAGTGAAATATTACCACACCATTTCTTCAAGGACTTCTTTGGCTTCTTGTGTCATTTATCCTTCTCAGAATCATAGTGTTTACTTTGGATTATTTTGCTGGAATTGGTCCTTAGTGCCTGATTGATTTGTTGAATCACTGGGCCGCCAATGCCCCTTGACCCGGCTCAAGAACAGAAATGTTTCTCTGAGGCTGGCAGCCTGTGCTCACTCTGGGCGCTGCTCCAGATTTCCTCCAAGGAGCAGCTCTTTGATGACACATAGTCTGCTTGGAGGAGGCCTGTTGACATCACTGGAACTGGCTTCCCTTGAACGCTGGCTGTAGGATATGTAGTTCAAGGAGATGTGAATGGCACAGGAGGATGGGGGAAGGGATTGCCTTCCACAAGTCACTCATCAAATGTCTTATTTCTTCTCCAGAGTCAGGAATGGATCTCTTCGAAGTGGTGTTGGGTATTTGAGGCTGTTAAGCTGAGCGCAGCTAGGACTCCAGCTGAGCTGCTGTTGTTTGTTTAGTAACAAAAATTGTTTTCAGTTGTGAACTTCAGAAAACAGCATGTGTTTGGAGAGGCAGGAAGATGCTGTTGCTGTTGTGAAGTACCGAATATCCTCATCTCCCCACTCTGACTGCAGTGGGAGCTGAATGCTCTGAGCACTTTGTTGGCAGTGATCATCACCTCGTGATTAGGTCCATGGACAATTAAGGCTTTCAGATATTCCCACACAGAAGTGATGAAGAGTTGCAAACATGAGGTTCTGATTCTCACTACTGTTATGAAGTGTGGCTGCTGAAACATTTATTTCCACTTTGAGTATTTGTCCATATGTTACTCCACTATTGGTATGAGCACACAGTATGGGGTTGAAATTTGAAACCTGTGGCCAGCAGGATCTGCTGGGGACATTCCCATTTCTCATATGTCCACCTCCTGTGATGCCAAAGTAAAGGGCGGATCAGGTATAATAGCAGTTTCTTCTCAGCATTCATGTTCTAGAATAATCACCCGTACTATAGTCAGTAGATGCATTAGTTTTAGTTTAACAGTGCTAATTGGGTAGCTGTTCCCTGAAAGTTCTTTAATCAGATTTAGTTTGTAGTCAGAAATCAAATGAGATTCCTTCTTTGGGATAAGCTGTTCCACCCTGGGATTGCTAGATTGAAACCATGCCCATCTTTTAAGACAGAATTACTTCTTTCTTCAAGAAAGCAATTTTCTCTATGAAGGACTTCAGAAACTGCAATAAGTATTTAAAGTTGCTTTTTAATTATTTTTTTATTATTATTTTATTTTCCAGCACCCTCCTCTATTCAATCCAACTAACGCCATCTGAAATCCCACAGTTTAGAGCAGCAATTCCTCTACAGTTCTGTGTTCTCAGGATTCATACTCACATCTTCTGGTTCAGGAAGCTCTGCTCACCCTCATAATTTTTATCATGAAAGAAATATCACTTTCAAAGGGTGTGTTTTTAGGACAATGGTAAGTGAACATGCAACCTAGATGAAGGCAGTCTCTTCAATCAACTTTTCTTAAAGAAATCTAATTGGTTTATTCAAACATACCAAACGGCATCTGCATACAGAATTACAGACTTCAGGAAATGGAAGAGACCTAGTCAGCATCGATAGCCATGCCCTCACCTAATTACCTGTGTGGAGCATCTCTGCTAGTGTCACTTACAGAGATCAGTGGCTTTGTTAAGTTCATTAACAGAAAGGACATCAGCACTATATATTTTGCTTCTGTAACCTACATCCATGCTGGTCCAGATTGGAATTCACAGTACTGAGTAGGATCACAGTGGCAAAGGACATCCAGATTTTGAAAGAACAAGTCACTCTTGCTCTCAAATGGGCTGACCATTCCTTCAGTACACTTGTAACAGAGGACAACCTGATACAGACAAGTGGAAAAGCTTCCAATTGTCCAAAGAGAAAGTAGGTTGCACAAAATTTAAGCAGCACTGTAGAGAAAAGCACCTTATATGAGAGGTGATCAGAAACTAAACTTTTGAAAAAATAAAAACTTCATACTGGATATTTATAAACTGGAGCATGGTTTTGGAAGACACACAGTGCAATCCTTCTGCTCTGCTTGTCATCAGATTTGGTTCCCATGCATGTTAAAAATACAGGACACCTGAAAACAGTCCAGTGAAAAACAAGAAAAGTATTTGGGGCCCTATAATGTATTACATATGAGAATAGATTTGTATTGGGTTGCTTGGGATGAAGAGATTTGGAAAAAAATATGTCTTCAAATACGTAAAAGGTTGCCACAGAATTTGGCAGTGCAGTGTTGTCTGTGTTCACTGTGGATAGGACAAGAATAGGTTCAAAGAACAGCTAGAAACACTTTATGAATTAGGGGAATTCTTCTGTCTATAGCTGTGGTTAAGTAGAATATTTAGAGCAGTTGTGAAATTCCTACTCTGAAGAACAGACCAAGAAAATCATCTGCCAGGAGTGAGTGAGGTAGAGGTTGCCCTGCCTTGATGAGGAAGCATGGATCTGGACCACAGATCTTTCCTATTCTCCAGCAATGACTTGATATAATATAAAAAGGGTTGAGGTCTATGCCTTACAGAGGTTTTCGCAGCAAAAAACCCACGCCCAAACTTGTTAAAAATCCCTACTATCCATTGCTTTATCTTCAGTTTTTATTCTGGTATTCTAAATTTCAATTTAAACCAATCTTTCTTTGATTTTTGCACAATTCACAGTTCAAGATTTTTGTCCTCACTGTATGAATGTTCTGTCTAATTCCCCTTACCCTCCACTTGGCTCTGATCCACTTTTTCTCCTGTGGTTCGCTTACCACACTGTCACCTGCACTATCTTTTGCTTCTTGACTTTTGCGTTTTGTGTATTCCTCAACATTTGAGATCTCATCTTCAAAACTCCCCACTATGTTCATGTCTTCTCCAATATTAAAACTATTTTGCAAAAAACCCTTATTTCACTATTCCATCAGCGGTTAGATTTCATAAAACCATATTTCTAAATTCCCTTTCCTTGTAGCAGGAAAAATCACAGACAGTGTATTAGGAGTCACAAATCCAGGGTATTATTTCACTGCCAACTATAATTACAGTAGAAGTTCAGTCAAGGGCATATTAACAGAGGTATATCAAATGAGAAACTAGGAAATATGCTCACCTCCATTGTGCTTATTTCCTTTAGTAGAATGAGATGAATGAAGAACCACTGTGTGCTTCGGCAATTCATGTACCAGTCAGAAGTGGAAAAATTCATCTAGGCCATTCAGGCAGAATAAGTGCTAATCTGGGACAAAAAAGCCTGTAATCCAATTAAATTATCTAAGTTTATATGTATGTTAATACTGGAATAGACACAGAGTTAGACAGGATTAGTTTCCTTAGTTATGGATTAGAATGCTTTGTCAAGCAATGAGACAAAGTTGAGTTGATCAAAGCATCTAAAGATTCTGGGGATACAAAAATGAGCTAATAATTATGCAATTCTGTATATTTTTGGTTGGTTGATTCATTGGTTGGAATGGGGCGGACATGTTTTCCTCAATATGTAAAGAAGGAAGATAAAAATATGATGATCCTCTAAGAGGTTTTAAAGAGCAAAAGTGGCATGAAAGACCTTATAAAGTCTACCAAGGAACTACCATACTCTTTTACTAATACAAAATATTTTTGTTGAAATATAAGTAGCAGGTTCTTAAATGGCATGATTTTTTCCCCTCTAAATCTTTCCTAGATGCATATCTGTTACTTTGATCTATTTTACCTTAGAGAGCAATGTCTCTGTCCAACAACATGGAAGAAGACAATTAGTCTAAAAGATCTTACCTAATACAAGATAAACTAAACTAATTCCTCTTGCCTTGTCAAACCTGACTAAGACTTCACATTAGATGCTAACGAGAAAGAACAAAACCTGGCATTTTTGAAAACTGTTTTGTTCACAGTTCCTCAATGATCTTCTGAGGAAATCCGGGGACACCCCCTTACCTGTCTATCACTCTATTCTCCTTCTGCCCTTTCCTCCACTCATGACTTCCACACAGGCTTGCACATGTGTACCTTTAATCTATCTAGGCCACTTAACAGAATTTCCAGGACAACAAAAGGTATCTTAAACTGCACTTGCATAGTACCTAGCAAGTTATCTATGAAGTTTTACTAGAGCTTTCAGTACTGATACAGAAAAAAAGGAAAAAATTACAATGACACCTGGTTTTTGTTTGTTTGTTTTAGATCCATGTAAACAGGCCACTCATGAGGGTTCTCCAAGTATTGCCAGGGGCACAGGCAACTCCATGGACACTGGAACCAGTGACATGCTTCCAATCCATTTATGTCCTTCAGGTGAATTTTGCCTCATGAGCTTTACACTCCTAAGACATGAAAAAGAAAGAGATTAGTAATCCCTCTAATTACTAGAAAATATTTCAGTCTTTTTGTGACTTACTAGTAAAAATATAATCTACATGGAAGAGAAATCTTAATCAATCTTGTTGGCTCAAAAAATCATAGGTACTTAATAAACTTTGATATGCCTGACAAATTCAGCTCTGTCAAGTCAATTAAAACTGGTCAATGAGCTTAAAACACCTGCTAGTCATTTACTAGCAGATGATAGATGGATAGCATGGTTGAGCCAGCTTCATTTCTTTGAGAAACTAGCATTAGCAAAAGCTCCAGTTAATTTTTCACTGTAAAATTGATACAAATCATGGTCTGTATCCTCAATGGTTTACCTCTTTTGGCTGTTTGAGTTTATTTTTTTATATTTTATACTTTTCTTATTTAAACTGCAGACAAGGCAAATGATTTGCAGTCATTGAAATAAAAAGGTGGAGGTTCTTGGGAAGAAGCATCATCATGATGCTCTTCGACCATCTGATTTTCTCATGGAGACCACGTATCTTGGGACTAATCAGGTAGTTTTGATAGTGGTTAAATCCAGTGCCAGCTCTAGACATCTACTGGTCTAAACAGAGCTACACTGACTTCCTGTGTCTGTCTTAATAGAGTAGTCAGGACCTTGTCTTCCTTTCAGGATCTATGTAACTTGATGGTCTGCATGCAGTACTAAATGCAGGTTAAAAATAAGATAACAGTACAGCCTCACACATACTCCTGTTTTAAAGTCAGATGTAAGTTCAACACTGAAATCCCAAGCTACTTACAGATTTTCTTCCTCAGTCTAATTTGCTGTTGAATCTTTGCCATTAACAATGAAGCACCTGAATGCAGTGCTTCTAGCAGTCTATGTAAGAAGTCCTTTACTTTTCCATCTTTTTCTATAAAATCACTGTGGTGGCTGAGGTGGGAATGTACTGCTGGAAAATGTCTAGCCCAACCCCCCTACTCCAAGCAGAGCCAGCTGGAACAGTTGCTCAAAACTGATTTTTGATGTAGTGATGAGCTTTCTCATATCCAAGTAATGACCTATATATCACAGCAGCATTACTTAATTTTTAGGGGATGACTTGTATCTACTCCAATATTGTTAATATCTCTAAAATTAGCAGTGTCAAGTCAATGCAGCTGCTACAGTCCATAATCACAGTCATTTGGGTCCTTCTGTCTGGTTAGAGTCTTTGAGTCTTTTTGTTTGAGCTCAGAAATAGGTCATTAGTGAGTCATTCTATTCAAATGCCCAAGTGCAGGGATGTGAGTAAAGCAAAGGTCACCCTTGATGAAGTCAAGCCAGTAAACACAGGCAATGAATCCTTCTGAATGAGCACAGTCAAACACTTGCTCTCATTCACCTGGATAAAATTAAGTGCACCTTGAAAAAACTTTATGGAATGATTTTTGTTATACCTCACTAAGAGTGTGTAAGAGAAATGTTCTCACTTAAAGTCCATACCAGAAAAATATAGAATAACATGTTGTATTCACTTATGAGTGGATCACAACACGAGTGATGATTTCCTTCTGCATCCTGAAGAACAGTTTTATAAATGCATTGCTCTTTTTTGTCTTGGACTTGAGCTTTTCAGCTTTACATTTCCTATTTTATACATCTAAATTGAAATTAAAATTTTGTTCTAAGAGAGCCTGGTTTTTCTCACTAATTGAAAAGAAAGTATAAAAAGTTAAGCCAAGAGTACATATCTACTCAGATGGTTAAATACCATTTCTGGTTGTGTTTGGTGGTTGTTTTTCTTGCCCTTTTAATTTTTTTCCCCACTTATTTATCATAATATCCTCTGTCTCACACATCTGGAAATAGATCTTTTCTTATAGCTATATCTGCAAATGAGGTATTGTGATACAAAGACCAAATGGAATGGCCAACCCTTTATGACCAGTATTCCTTTAGGAAATGTAATTTAACAGTTGCCCTCAACTCACCATTAACAATCTCAAGTTATTCCTGTTTCCATCTTTAAGAACCTTTGGTATTTCTTAGGTATCAACATGGATCAGCGGCCTTCAATCTCTTCTGAAAATATCAAGAAAAGAGAAAAAGTGAAAAATCTCCCATGCAAAAGGAATGTAAGTAAAAAATGTCATCCCTCTAAACTCAGTCTGAGGAATATAACTTCTGTCTTTTATGCATACATCACTCTTCAGCCTGCCTTTGCACAAGTAAAGCAAGAATGTGGATCTTTGGTTTTGTAATTATTTAATAAAAAATACACAGCAATGAAGAAAGCCTAGCAGCTGCCTTCTGATGCACATAGCACAGGAGTTTCCTAGGGTTTCCTGCCATGCACCTTAGGTGGTTCAGATAGTGGTTTATAGTCTCTGCAGACTAGACCCTGCATTTCTCCAGGTACTGATTATGACTTGAGCAGAGTAATTTTCTTCCCCCATCCACCACTTTTGTGTGGTTTGTCAGTCCCTATAAAATTTTGTGTGATTTTATTGTTGCTGCTTTCCCTGCACTCATTCCTCTAAGCCACATCTGGAATGTTCCATGTCTCCATCTGTCAGATTTCTGCTGGCTTTTCAATAGCTTCAGTAAAGTGATATTGGTCTAGATACTGTAAAACAGTGGAGGCCCATTTGCAGTAGAAATCACCACAATATGTCTCCATCTGTCACTGAGCTTTTAAGTTTTTTGTATATGACTATTTTGAGTTAGCACCTATGTTTTTGTAACAGAAATTGTGAAAGAAGTGCATTTTTCATTGTGATTTACATGCAAAGCCCTGTGCTCATGAGCACTTCCTTTGCATCTGTCTACATACAAGTCTGTCTATATGAAAGTGTACTGAAAAACTGATACAGGTACAAGTGTTTTGTGACTGACTCAGGGTGAGAAAAATTAATATACTTTACCCAGTAACCAAAAGAAAGCCTATATTAATAGACTTTATCAATAGAGTTTCCAAAGGTTTTGTGCCTCCCAGGTGAACCACATAAATTCAGATGCACTTCCCGCTCCTCCTCACCACACAATATCTCTGTCTCATCACAAGGGTCATATTTTACCCTTCCTCCCATGGCAGTATCTCTGGCAATCATGAGGCTCCCTAACACTTTCTAAATAAGACCTCTCTTTGACAATTAAATAGTTCTCTTTACAGTATGAAAAATGTGTTTCATTTAGTATGATAAGAAGGAGGACTGTTTTTTGCAATGTGCTCCCTGAAGTAAAGTATCATCAATGGAAGAGAACGAAAACAAACTTTAGACAAATCGCGTGACAGATAGATTTGGCATTCAGACAAGTTTTTTTAAAAAATCCCCTTGGCTTAATACTCTTCAGGAAATTAATATTTAACCTGAAGAAAATTTAGAAATCCCCCAAACCCCCATCAGGAACTGCAATTTGATATTGTTGGACCTGGCAAAGGGCTGTACAGATTCCTCTCATCAGCATATTTGTCTTCATTTTACTCTGGTTTCCTTCTCAGTACCTGCTGGTCTCTGATGGTAGGAGAGTGACTCCTGCCACCTTCGCATTGCTATGCACTTTTGAGTGCTGTGAAAGGTAAAAAGGGGAGAATTTCCTACCTTTTCTATAGGTTAACCCTGGGAGAAATGGAACAACTCCTTCTGTGAGAGGGACATCACAGTGCAGAGCATAAATGTGTCAAAAGTCCAGGTGATGAGATAGAAAAATAGGTTTGTAGCAAGAAATTAAAATGCTGTGAGATTGTTTCTTTTTGAATTAATAACTCTTTTCATAGCTTCAGTTTTATTTTACACTTCAGATGCAAAATACTTGCAATATAAGAAGTGTCAGTCTTTTTGCTAAAAGATGATTTAGATACCTCAAAATTATGACTTTTATACAAAAACTGGTAGTCCTAATAAGGCAAATTGACAACATTGGGTTATCCCACATGAACATATCTACACAGAGTACTGAATGAGGAGTAGAAAAGGTAAAGATGCCTCAGATATTTCTATTTCTTACTTTACTTATGAATCACAGTGAAATACTTATAGTTGCTTGTGAAAATTAAGCTTTCTTCTTGAGAAATACCAGTTCTGTATCTTGAATTGTTTTGACACCACCGTAGAAAGGTTTTCCAAGTCACCTTTCAGTGATAAGCTTTTCAAAAATGTGAAAACGCAGCATTCTTTTTTTTTTTTTTTTTTCGAAACTATAGAAATGACTGGAATAGTTTTCCAAGACATCTTTTATTTCTGAAAGTACTTTACAATCTACAGTGGCTCCACTCTGTTTGGAAATTGAGCATGACCTAAGAAGTTGATATGAAGTAATAGCTGATATTAAATAGGTTGTGATTTACCAACTTCAGTGTTAAATCACAATATTTCATGCTCTCTTGGAAGAAACAATACAGGAAAGAAAGTATGTATGTAATTACGGAGCTAAACAATGCACACTTCTTGAGAAACAGCAGCCATCACATTATGAATTCATTCTGGGAAGGAATGAAAATGCACAAACAATTATCTTTCCAGTGTTACAACACTCCAGTGTTTTGCACCGAAGAATTTTACAAACTCTTTCTAATTATTATTTCATATTCTGGGTCATACAGGAGTGTTATTAAACCCCAGTTTGTAGAACAAAAAAAAAGCAACACTGGCATGAATAATGCAGAAATAAGTAAGACTGATTAATTTTAGTCAATATGCATCATTAAGTAAAAAAAAAAATCTTAAGTGCAGTATTCAGGTGTTACATCTGGAACTAGATTGTACACGGATGCATTGGCATAAGGATAGGGGGAAATATTTTTAGTACAGGCAACAGCAGCCATGGAGCTGATCTTCAAACCTCAGTACTCATGGATTTAGCACATATTCCCCCTCTCCTCTGCAGATGAATGCACCCAGGAAAGCTGCATGCAGGATTTCTTATCTCGACTATTTCTTTGGCTGTCACAATAGGTCAAATGGACTTGTGACAGAGATGGCAAGTTCTGATTTCAGTAACCCAGTTGTACTATCTCTCTCACCAGAAAGCAGTCAGTCCTAACCCCAATGCCTTCTGGAAGAGAACTGGAAGAGAAAAGTTCTTCCCCTCTGTGGAAAAGTGAAATGGTTCTAGATAGAACCTTCCTTCCCAGGACATGTGATTTCAGTAAAAGCTTAACTGACTTCAGCTCTTCCATGCAGTCAAGAATGATTGCAAGAACAAAAATCAGCTTCTCGTTTTTATTCACAAAAAATTACCATAGATGGAAACACAAAAAAACAATCTTATGAACTGAAAAGATTCTACATGAAAGACCCTTCAGTCGATGTAAAAAAGTGGATATTATCCACACATTTTCAAATGTAATAGGGTAAATATTTCCCTCCTTTTGAAAATATTCTACATGTATTATTTGTCTTATTAATGAATTCAGATAATATATTAAATACTGGAGTCATTTTTTAAAGTAGGCATTAGTTCTGAAACATTTTTCTGTACTCAAAACTGCACATATGTTTGAAAGTCTGGACCTTCCACTGTATAGGTCTCAACCTGTCAAATACAAATTAGCAGAAGAGTGTTCTTTGATCTACCCTCCAGCATAATGCCCCATGTTTGGATGAAAAATTAGAATTTTCAGAGGCAAACAATGGAATATGGAAGCACTCAAATATGATTGCCTTTCTTAATTACTCTTAAAGGGAGATTAAATTATTGTTAGAGGAAATTCCAAACAGGAAATAACAGGAGCTGAATTTTTTTCATATTGCTGTCATAATGATTTGTGCATGCTTGTTTTAAAATGGATAGTCTTGTGATAAAGACATTTACCAAGTGCTCAGAAGCCCTCTGCTTCATTTCTGTTCAGCCACAGCTTTCCTTTCCCTCATGTTTAAGAGTGGGAGGATATTATCTTCTCCCACCACAAGGATTGCTGATGCTAGACATGAAGAACAATAGGTTTCTTGATTGCCCAGTGATGGGCAATACATTTTCTATGCAAGGTTGGGCAATCTTCTTATCTATAACAATGAATGACTTAATTTCTTTCCATTTAATGAATAATACTGATTTAAGGTCTGTTTCAAGCTCAGACACCAGTCTTTGGTGGAGACATCAAGTAAGCTGACTCAATTGAGTAATTAATCATTGCTGACCATTTAAATATTGTTGAATAAACCAAGAAAGCTATAAAATCTTCAACTGAGAGCAAAAAATTAAATCTTATGGATGGATTTGGAACTATATAAATAATAATCACTTCAGTCCCCTCTGTGTACAACTGAGTGTGCTTCCTTCTCAAATAAGTGGGAGCTTTATATTGATATATTAATGAAAAATCTGGAAGTAACTCTGTATCTCTGTCTTCCTTTTAATGACTTATAAAGAAGAATTTCCAAGAAGAAAAAAAGAACCAAAAAAGAATGTGGTCTCTTGTCATTTTGCTGTTGTGTATATTTCATTTCTCTGAAACTTGTGCAAATCTTAACCTGAGCATTTAACAATGTTCTGGTTTTCTTCCTGCTCCTTCACAGACATTAGAATGTTTCCCTTTAAATGGAGAACTGCTGTCCTTTAGAACAGTGATATCCAGTATATTTGGAACTTAATCTCACTTGAGAAAGCAAGTGACCTTCCAAGTGTCACTGATTTCAGCTTGAGACACTGTCCCCATTTCTTCAGCATCCAGGCTGAGTTAGTGCATATAGGAAAACCCACTGAACTACATCCACAACCAGCTGGGTGGTCCTTTATTTCTGACTGCAAAATTCTAGACACTGCAGCTGAATCTTCATAAATCAGCACAGACTAATTTGCTTGGGCTCCACACTCCAGCTCTAATGTACTCCACTCTCACCAGCAAGGAATACCCGAACAATGTCCTCCTGCTGGAGGTTGTTGCTACTTGCAAGAAGGCAGCAGAGCAACTCCAGGAAGAAAACTAAATTAATGATCAATCAGAAGTGTACCTGAGATAAACCTGTCTTGCATGAAACTGCAAACATTAGGTTTCATTTTCTTCACATGTATAAAAAAGCATTGGTCCAAAATTATCCATTGCAGCTGCTGACAGTGCCTGAGTTTGCCCTCCTCTCCCTTGTTTTCTTTTATGTCAACATTATTTAAAGAGAGAAAATCAGCTTACAAGTAGTCAAAACTATATCTGCTAGAAGTTACTGAATGAAGATGTAGTCTCAACGACTAAAAGCAATTTGTAAGTTACAAATTACCTTATTACATCTGTTCCTAAGGTTTGAAGTGTGATTTGCCATGCAGCCCTCCAGCTTCCAGAGCCTGGTTCATTTAGAAGTGCTGAAAAGAGTCCAGGAATGTTAGCAGGTGTCTGAAAAGAAATTCAGAGTCACAGAATAGGTACAGTTGGAAGGGACCCACAAGGATTATTGTCACACTCCTGGCCCAGCACAGGACCATCCTCAAGAGTCATACCATGTGTCTGAGAGTATCATTCAAACACCTCTTGAACTCTGCCAGGCTTGGTGCTGTGACCACTTCCTTAGAGAGCCTGTCCCAGTTTCCAATCAGCCTCTGGGAGAAGAATCTCTTTCTAATAAACAACCTAAACCTCCCCTGACACAACTTCAGACCATTTCCTGTTACTGGTCACCACAGAAAAAAAGATCAGTGCCTGTCTTTCCTCTTCCACTCACAAGGAAGTTGTAGACTGTGATGATTCACTTGCTTCTAAAGGAGCAATACTAAACATATTCCCATTTAGCTCTGAAAATATCAAGAAGAACATGTAATGATCAACAACTGACAGGAGAAAAGGTCATAATATATCTGTCCAACTTATTTGCCTGATTCCAACTGTGGCCAGCGGCAGCTGGCTAGGGAAGGCATTAAAACAAGTCAAGCACAGAATGACACTTCACCTTTGCAAAATATGTAGATTTTTCTATGTTTATGTGAACATATGACACATCTGTGCAAGAGATAGACTGAGAGACTTGGAGAGGGCTATAAACATGGCCTGTACCAGAAGAGAATTGCAGAGACATAGCAACTAATCTTTCCAGCAAGCAGAGGAAATTCTTCTACCTTTGATGTACCACATGAACCCATTATAGACAAATGCACACAAGCAGTAAAAGCAAAGTAGAATATTGTTTTTCTAACACACAGTTTTATGATGAAATATATACGACTCACTCCTTCCCAAAGTCTGTGAGAAATAAAGCCTGTCAATGAAATTAAACAGTAACAGAACCAAAATTGATAAAAGGAAATTTTTTACTGTGTATAGTATAATCTCCAGAGCTCTTAATAGGTGGAGAAGTGGGATTAAATATCTGAGATATTTATATGAATAACAAGAATATTTGCAGTTATAATAGTGCAAACAAGGCCATGCAGGCACAAAGGTAGAACCCACCCATTAACAGCCTGGGGCTAAGAATGATGTTTCCCTTCTGGGAGTGCTAATGTATGATTTTTAATAATAAATATTTGACACCTTCCTCTTGTGAATTTGGTACTGGCAGCTTTCAAGAAGCAGGATAATGGATTAGAAGAACCTTTGTTTTAATCAACCCCAGGTTTCTTTTTCTTCAAAGTCCTCCTTCCAGATCTACAAGGGTGGTCTTCTCCACAATGGAAACAATGCCGTGCCAATTTATTACATAGTTGCATATTTTCTTCAAATGGCTTTAGAGAGCAGATGTTCCCATGCAATCTTTAGAGCCCTTCCTCTGTGGAAGTCTGCAGCGCAAGCTGAACCCTTAATCTCATCCAGCTATCACTCAATTTCATAGCAAAACTCACACTGAGCTGACCGAGATGAGGGTTTGGCCCACTGACTGCAATAGAATGTTCAACTCCTGCCCCACTGTGTAGCTAGCAAGGAGTAGACACAGACACTCATGATGCTAATATTTGGGCTGCCTGATGTGTGATGTGTGAAATCACAGGTATAATCCCTGGGTAGAATTTTTCCTTCCTTTCTGGAAGAAACCATGGCAAATGCATTACTCTTATAATGGACAAATCCTTAAATGCTGTGAGTTCAGCTTAACTTTTCAGAAATCAGTGATTTATTCAAAGCTTACCCAAAATACCCACATTTTAAAAGTGCTCAAGAATTTCAGGGGAATTTCAGGAATTCCTATTTTTTTGGCTGGCCCAGAAACAGTAAGATACATAAAACATATCACAAGTATTTTAAAGGGGAGGAAATTTATCACTGACCTTTAGGATATGGTAGCCTGTTGCACAGGTAAATGAAAAAAAAAAAAAAAAAAAAGAAAAAAATTCTGCCTAATATCACTCATGAGTCAGCGGCAGAACCCACACCTGCTCTACTCAGTTCCCCCTTGTGAGAAAACATAGACTCTCCTCAAGGACTTCAAACCTTCTTCTTCCATACCCATATCTCTCTGGGAACCAAAAGTGCAGATGCTGCAAGGTTTTTAAATACACATTTTTTCCCAGGTTACACAATTATTCCCATGTATCTTCAAAAGCCTTAAAAAAGTAGCTAGAACCACTGACATAGGTCAAAGGATGCCATTGTTACAGTGAACCTGCTCATTCATAGCACATTTGCTCTTTTGGCCCTTTCCTCCCTGTTTTTCTGAGACCCTGTACCCTGAAGTGTTGCTGTTACATTTTCACACATTTCCTGTCATTTTATTTCCCTGCGTTTAGTTTTTCAGGGTTTTGTTTGGTTGCCAGCAAGAGATTTTTTTCCCTTAAATTCCTAACTAAGTGCTCATGCTCAAAATTCTCTTGCAGACCCATATAAGAGTTTTTTCAAAAACTGTTAAGAAAGTGGATAACAAGTTCTTGATCACTCTATTACCTAAATAATGTCAATCACTGATGACTTTGCAGCTCTGAACAAGAATGAGCATTTGTATTGGTTTAAAGGACTCAAAAAAACTTGCACTGAATGGCTTTCTTGTGTAATGCTCCAAGTATTCTCACAGGGACCAAAAGCCAAGGAAATCAAATGGCTGGGATATTTGTAAGTCCAAGAAAACTTGGAACTTGTGTCCATACCTCCAAATTTGCATTTTGACATGCTGGGCATTCTTACTTTTCCCAATCATATTCAAATTCCCTTCCCTGAAAGCAGTTTATACTCATAGGAAAGATCTCTCATGCTAAGAATTTTTTCTTATATTTTATTCTGTTTGGTTCATGGTGATTCACTGGTTCCTGAAAATCTCCAGCAGGAAGGAAATCTCCATTCACACCAATGAATCCCAGTGACTCAGATGGGACTCTCAGATGCAGCAATTACAAAATGAGGTGTATTTGTTCAAACACATTGGCCAAGACAGAATACAAAGAAGCACGAACAAAATCTCTCAGTCACAATGCTAAAAATGAAATTTGTGACAGTTTGCCAAATAAATACTTGATGGGGGAGGATGTCTTGTCAGAGATAGTGAGAAACCTGTTTACAGCCTTGGAAGACACTCTGTGATTTGTAACAAAGCAATCTATTTGCTGGTTTGCTTGAAATGAACTGGTTTACAGCAAGGCAAGAGGCTTAACTGACGGCTGTGGAGAATGGAATATTTTCTTTTAAGAAACATTTTAACTATAAAAAAGGTAAAGAGATTTTGGTTTATAAAACCTTTTTACAGTTTATTTCCTATTATTAATTTCTTTATATATATATATAAAAATGAGGATCTGACTAAATGAATTAGGACGTTAAATGATAAAGTTCCGTCCATGTAAACAAATAAATAATTATTTACAATCTTTGGCAAAACAAAAGGAAATTTCATCACTCTCATTCTCTCACACATACTTGCAAAAAAAAAAAAAAAGAAAATTTAAAAAATCATAAATAATTTACACAGAATAGGAAAATTATGATACAGTCCAAATATTAACATCTTCACCCCCACGCTGATGTCTCTCTCTGACAAAACAAAAAACCCTACACAGCCATTACTCATTACATTTAATGAAGTCACCCTATCTTCTGCTTGGAACTTGGGGATGTCACTTGAAACACCAAAAGAAACTGAAATATTTTAAAAGTTCATGAAGAGGATTTGGGAAAAAACCCCAAACTACCCAACACTAAACTGAAAATTAAAAAAAAAAATAGAATTTGATAATATGAATACTATAAAATGTGCAATAAAGCCAGCAATTGTTGATTCCTTTCTAATTATTGTAGGAACAAACTCTATTTCAAGGGAGAAAAAGTTGATTCAACATTTAGCTCACTGTGCCCTAGAAGGCGGCAGAGGTACTGTATTCTTCCATTAGTTAACCCATCTATCAAAGAAATGACACCAGTGTGTGTTCTTTTTGTGAACAAAGCTCATACAACTTAAACAAAACCAAACAAAAATGTTAAACATGTCTATACTATTGTATATCTGAGTAACTGTTGTATCTATTTAGAATAAACTGGTATCCCTTCATCATTATTTAAGTTCTATATACAGCAGACATAGGTAACAATACAAAATGTTAAAATTAGGGTAACTGGATATATATTAAGGTTCCATTTGTAAATTCCTTATTATTCATTTAACTTTAAAGTATACATGACTATAACCCATGAAACTATACTTAAATGTAGGCCATGCTTCGACAATATCTACATATTGTGATATGCTTTCAAAAATAGCTTTAAAATATCATTATTTGTGAATGTATTACTGATGCATTATATGACATGCTTTAAAATAAATTATCAGAGAAGGTAGCTCAGTGTGATAATCATAATAAATACTAACAAAATATTTATAAATGGAACCTTAAATTCATGTTACCAAGTTAAGTAATAGTGGCATTGCCACCTTTTCAAAAACCCACATCAGGATGTCAAAGTGCTTTTTTGCAGCTGAGGTGGAAAAGTGGTTCAGGCTGATTTTGCTCCACATGGTCATGGTATGTTCTTTATTACAAGGCAATGCAGAATATGATGAAAACAGAGCAACTGGAAATAAGGTTCTGAAAGTCAGACAATAGTGACAGCTTTGGATGTTTAAATTAATCACTCTTCCCTTTCACATCAGAGTTTCTAGTTCAGATCTGTTTGGCCTCAATTAAGCCTCTACTAGAGAATGCTTTAAGTTATAAATTTGACAATTTATCAACTGCAATTTTAACGGGTGTTGATAAGAGCATCCTCATCAGCTAAATAATGTTTTGAATGAAGACATGTTTATAATTAATCTTTAATATCCAAAGTAATTTTCACTGTTGGTGTAGCCGTCCATTACTTTGCTAAAATTAGACCCAGAGGCTTTGTGTGCAGTCCTGCTTAAGAGCAAGGAAGTGTCAACCATATACCCAAAAAATTCAAACACATTTTTCCTCACTTAAACACAATGACTGATAATCATCACCCTCCCTCTTTTTCTCCATATACATAAATACATTAAGTAATTACATTTTTATATGTAGACACCATTCTTTAAAAAAGACACATAAACAAACGAGTTTAGCTAAGTTTTCACTCTACAAAAGTGTTCTTATGTATCAATCTCCTTTTGCTTCGGTGGTGGGTCGGACGTTCACGTTTAGGTTTCATTAGTTCTCGCTGTGAGAAGGCACTTGGGTGGAGGGATGGCTGAAGCACTCCTGGCAGCAGGGAGGTATCTGGTGAGTGGAGCACGAGGACAGTGGGCAGAAGGTACACAAAAGAGAAACTGGGAGTACAAGGATGTACTGAGGTGCCTAGGTTGCATAGCATCTACAGTACTTCGCTGGTAATGCAGCAACCATTGCTCACGCATCTGAAAAAAATGGTGAAAAAAGATATTGTGGTTGGGCTCTTTTGTGTTAGTAAGCCAATCACACAAGAACAGAGCTCCACCATGGTACACTGTAGAGATGCAGCACAGTGCTTTCTGTTTTGCATTTTCCTACAGATGGGATGATGTTTATATAAAATACATATATGTCTATATATAGACAGACATTCACATGTGTATGTGCAGCTATGTATCTAAATGTAGATAAAAAATCATATATAAGAAAACTGGGAAAAGTATTTTCTGTATTTTGAAACATTTAAGACAAGGGTCTATAGACAGACATGCTTATTAAAGATATCTGCTCTCTCTGTTTCACCTCTTGAAAGAAGGGTGATGCAGAAGTAGCTCTCTGCCTGCAGGACACACTGAAATAGCCTGCAGAGGACAGTGGATACACAGACAGAATTCTAAACTCCTATCTCTGTCAGAGATTTCCACCTCATTTTTTTTCCAGATGGATAGAATTAAACACCTGGGTTTTATTATGCAAATTGAGATTACTATAGGAGCAAGGGGCATTCATGTCATTTCAACAAATCAAGGTTTATGCCATGCTATGGTATTAAAGATTGCTGTCAGTTATTAGAGGATATTTTTCCACATTTTGTGTTTGCTGCAAAAGTTACTAAGGGCTTCAGCATTTTCCAGACATTTTCTGTAACTAACCTCTGCATTCATATTTGAGGTCAGAGAAATAGACCATCTCTTGAGAGAAGACAAAAAGACCTAACCGTCCACCAGCAAAGGTTGTATCATAGATCGGTCCAGAATCCACCATGACTTGCTTCCCTTCATAAACTAAAACTCTGTAAAGAAGAACATAATTAAAAATTAGACAAAGAGGATAATGCAGTGTCCAGTGTAAGAACTGGTAATAGTCCCTAAGAACTGAAACAGAAATAATTTTAACAAGGCACCAAAAAACCCAGCTTCATTGTAGGGACCACTTATCTCTATCTCACAGCCCCCCTGGCTGGCAGCCATACCACATTTATCACAAACAGTGGGGCTGTTCCATAAGTAATTTTACGCACACCATCTGAAAAAGATTTCCCAGCTCTTTATTCAGAACAGTCATGTCTCCTGGAATGAACTATGTCATGTACTAGAATTTGCTGATAAACCCCTGTCCCTGTGAACTCAGAGGTTAGCACACGAGCCTGTCACATCATTGTGCAAAGATGTCTTTACGACTGTGCGAACAGCTGATTTATTTATCTTTAGTTGCAAGGGCCAACATCAGAATTTGAAAGAACCATTCCCTTTAGAGTCAAACAAAACATTAACTGGAGGCATGTTGAATCTCAATTTCAGACATTTTAAGAGCTTAATGCAAGCTGGAAGGATTTGGACACAAATAGCTAGACTAATGATAAATTGGAAAAGCAGAACTTGGAGGTTTTGGGGAGTTTCTTTTCTGTTTTGTTTTGGGGGTTTTTTTAGCATTTCAGGCATTCACCCTGGAGACAAAAGACCTCTAAAAGGCATCTCTTCACTCTTCTCTGTCAGAGAGACTGCATTTCCTTGAACTTGGATTCTCCACTTCTCATGGGAGACCTTGAGACAGTCAAGGTTCTTAGGCTCTCAGTCTCTTAGGCCAAATGAGAAGTCAATCTGTAGTCTGTTGATTAGAGCAGTCTCTGGACGGAGGGATTACGGTCCTGCTTCAATCCACAGTACATTAGTTACACACAGCAAGATGGCTTCACATGAGGATGAAAACATTTGAGCAACTTCCTGTAACTCAGGGGTTAGAGGCAGATTTCTGCCCAGCACACGGGATGTGTGCCCAGCACTTGCTCTACCTTGAAGTGATTTATTTTCTGAAAGGTACACAAAGACAAGTACGAAACTGCTCCCGGAAATAAGTATTTAATGGATGGTAAAAGCAATGACGGGTTTTCATGTTCATGTAACCCTATTCAATATACTTCTCAAAATATCAAGAACACAAAGCATATGGTAAGAGTTTAATATTCATCCCACCAAAAAAAATAATTACATAGCTCTAACAGTGTTGATACGAAATTGATATTTCTGTACAAATTAAATTGTTTCATGACTACATTAGGGAAATAATTAATTTATTTTCTATAACAACACCCTAAAGAATGAAGGAATTTAGCGCCCTAGACCACAGAATTTGTCATGCTAGATTAATTTAATGAGATAGTATTTGAATCATGATTTGTCTGATACTACATAGATTCTGCAAAGGAAGTTACAGGTAACAGTAACATGAATGAAAAAAAATTGTTTCCTTTTGACCTGTATCAGTCAATGCTTTGCACTGCAATACTTTGATGCCTAAAGAAACTCTTCTCTTTCCAGTAAACAGGTAACAGTCGATCCAAATTTGCGGATTCTTTGTCTTTCACAGATAAATGAAAATCCCCTGCTCATAAGCACCTTTAGAAGGAAGGGCTGATTCTGCCCCATGAAAAATGTTCTTTACAGTTCCAGTAGTTAGCAGAAGACAAAACTGACATGGACAGTTAACGCTCAATCTTTGGAACATCAGATAAACAGCTGAGCTGAAAGTCATATGCCATAGCTCCTTGTTGTGTGCATCACAGATCTGCTCATGGCCACTTCTGCAATGTCTTGTATAAGTCTCCATGGGAGACAGGATGCTGAAGCAGACAGGCTGTTGGCCTACTTCCCTGTGGCAATGCTGATGTTTCTAATTAATTTCATTCACTGAAATTCCAGTGGCTGAAGAGCAATCTCAAATTCTAATCTTGCTTTGACTTTTGCTCAGGAATTTTTGGTTTCTTTACAGAAAAACTATTGAGAAAGCATTTTTCTTTTTAATTTAAGAGTATTTAGCTGATGTAAATACTGAATGATCCAGAATAAATTAAATACATCTGAAAAGGAAAATAACTTATTCGGAAGATAACAAAATGTCCCTGAAATATTGGAAAGAACTGTCACAAGTATCATAATTATCAGAACTAACAAAGAAACTAGTAACATAGCTTTTTTATCAAGAGACAAAAGGTTTGCTACTAGAAAATACAGAAGTGAAGAAATATTTCTTACTTTATTAATCCTGTTTTAGGCCTGTGAATCAAATGCCACCTGTAAGCAGTATAATCTTTCCAGCCAATGTTCTTGGGATCATGCCATAAAGTACGCACCTACAGTAAGAATACAAATGCCTTATTAGGAACAGGCCGTACTCCAGTAACTGTACCTCCACTGTAGTAACTGTACATGCAGCCAAAGCTTATTTTCTGCAGAGCATGAAACTGAAAATAGTTTAACATTTGATGGTATGATCAGAAGACTTCTTTTATAGGATGAGAGTAAGGGAAATTTCTGTCTTAATGTGTTGGTCAGTTACTCATCTGCAGTTTCACAGCTAAGAGTCACTGAAAACCATTACATAATTGAACCTGACTTCCTTTATGAAGTCCTTCACGTTTGCACACACACACCCATGCTGAAAGATTTGATACTGTTTTTTCTATCTGTACCAGTGCCTTCAGTGAGGGAGAGGGACTGCAGCCTGCACAGATGTTACTGCCTTTGACTCACACTCAGTCATGCCCCACAATCAATTCCTATTCATATGTGAACCTCCACTGATTTACTTTCCAAAAGGCACAAGTTCCTTCCATAGCTGAATAGAATTTGGAACAGCAGAAGTTTTTCTCTCTTGGTTTTAAATTCTTTCCTTTTTTTTCTGTCACTGATTACTGTACTCTACATCACGTATAATTCAACCAAGCTGGAACACCAAAGCAGCAAGTGCCAATACAGAAGAAACAAAGGATTTGTGAGTAACAGACCTGTCACTCCTTTCCTTTTGATCACCTCATCTTCCCTTTTATACATGTAGTTTTCTTTGAAACACAATGCAAATGTTATTATTGACACTACTAATACAGGAATTGAAAAAAAAAGATGATAAGTATCTTCAAAAAATTGAGGTGTGAAAGGACATTTTTTTTGAGACATTTCCCTTATTTTTAAAATATTATTCATGCACTGTTGGCATGAGGTTTTAAAGCTCTCACCTGTCCAGGGGTGTTTCCTGTGTGCCAGAGAGCATTTCGTAAGTGTTCACCAGTACCAGTTGTTGAATTTACTACTTTGAGTGACACACCAGAATAGCCATAAGCCCTGGTGGGTTTGTCCTCCCAGTAGGTCTGAGTCACCTGTTTCCACATCAGAACGTAAAACCGACTGCTGGACTGGTAACCAAACACAAAGCCGGCATAGTCATCATCGCGGTCTGTGTTAACATAGAACGTCCCACTGAAGTCAACGGAGCTGAACTCATCATAGCCTGGGAGAGTACAAGAGATAAACCATTGAGTTATAATGTTGGGTCCAGTCGTCCACACTCAAGAGTCCCAGCTACATCCTGAATTTTGGCAGAAGCTGTAAACAGTCTCAGTTTCCTTACCTGCAGAAGAGGTGCTAATTATACTTATCTGCCTATCACATAAAGATTTCTGGAGATAAATACCTTGGTTATGAGGGGCAGTGAAGACAGCAGGCACCTCACTTCTGTACATTTTTTCAACTGTGTATTTTATGAATGTTACAGTCAGGAATGACATCAATAGACAAAAAACACAAATAGCATTGAGCTGTTTTTACTTTGGGCATATATTCTGTCCTCGTATAGTCCAAAGTTCGCAGCACCAAAAAAGTGCATTTATCTACCTTTTTTTCTCTTTTTCTCTTTCCTTATCACAGGACCACTGGTTACTTTTCCAAAGATGATGACTGACATCTGATACTCACCTACAGCTATTCCAGGATCAGAGTTGGCAGTCTGCACCAGTTCCTTGCCTTGGTGGCGAATAACCCAGTTGGGATCAATCTGAGCCGTCCCCTTGGGGTCCAGGGGGACCATCTGGAACTTTCTGAAATCAGTTTCACTGATGGCATTGTTTTCAGGGCATACATCATAAATATCTGGAACATTGTCATTGTCAAAGTCATCTTTGCAAATATCACCTCTGCCATCACCTATAAGCAATGTGAATAAGCAAATGCAATTGTTAGCAATTTATCCAGCCCCGGTCTATACACCACTTTGGAATTAGGGTGAGAAAAGTTGGAAGTTTGCTACGTCGATATAATTCACTAATGCTTGCATTACATTTTCAGTTTGATTTGTCCCAGATGTGAATACAACACCACATTTTAACATGTGCTGTGTGAATTAATTCAAGCAATAGCATTAAAATCTTTATCTTCCCACATGTTACTAAATCATTATATATTGTTGATCGTAATTTTTTTTCAGATCTTTTATCACTGTCTCAAGATTCTTTCTACAACAATCCATCTAAAACACTTCAGATCGCAGAAGTGTCACAGGAAAGTGGGGAGACTGTTGCAGTAAAATATGCATACGTGCTTCTTTGCTCTTTCACTTGCAGGTAGAGCAATTTGACTTATAAAAAATGCAGTGCTTCAGAAAAATGTGTAAGAAAAGAATGCAGCACTGTATCCAGCAAGACTAACCACAGAGGAATGAAAAAATTAAGTTTTGTTTATGAATTGCTAGAAGTTTTTTAGAGAACCAAAAAATACATCCATACAGATCATCTACAGTTGTGCTTATGCTCAACAGTTTTATTACACTCAATATTTTTAGAAAACTAAACATTATTTTGTGTCTTAATTTACCCATACTATTGATGGGAACCAGGAGATGTGACTTGCCTCAAATAGCAGGCATTGAAAAGAGGCATCTATAAAAAAACCTCATTGTCAATGCCACTGTTATTTCACAGCACACATAGTACAAGGACCGGAAAATAAGTTAGAAAAACTTGGCTAGACAAGGACAGAAACAAGTTCACAAATGGCTCCAACTTTTAGAACAGAAACCACCAGATATTACATTGGGTCATAAGGTAAAAACAGGACTTTTAGGTAATTTTGTTTCTATCCTCATGTAGCCAAGCATTTATGACTGCTCGAAGAACATGGGAAGTAACACAATGGGAAACAGCTCATTACATATTGATCTACTACTAGATATTTCAGAGAAAAATTAAAATCTACATTACTGTGACCAACTAACACAGCATTACCCAAGTATGGTGCTTTCAGAGAGAAAGCAGAATGAGTTTTGGGTAAGAGCCGAAAAGAAAAGGGTTATTAGAGAAAGCTGAAGCATCTAATATCTCAAAGACTTTCTCCAGTTCAGATACGTGATAAACTGGTTTCATTTTCCACCCTGGATATCTGCCATGGAGAACTCCAAATCCTGACCAGCTGTGTTCTTCTCCACCTGTTTATCTTAGCACTTACTGAAGAAAAGGGAACGAATTTCCCATTTTGTTTCCTTTGCCAAATTAAAGAGGTAATTCACAGGAGAATCTAATCATTCACTATAAGTTCAGCTGATGTCAATTTGGTAGTGAGCTGCTGCTGACAACATTGATTCCCTGTCAAGGAAAGTTATAAAGTGTTTGTTTACCTAGTTGCATCCAACAGCTCTCTCCAAGGCCTCATCTTTATATGCTCATATCTTCAAGAGCGTGGGAGCAATTTTTTACTTTATTTATCACTTTTTCAAAATTTATTGGACTTGCTGCTAAGGACAGTGATGAACTGGCTAAACTGATTAAATATGTGCTCTTTGTGAATCATTAATTGATACATAAATGTAGTCAGATGACTATAACTATCTCAGCTTGGGGTCAGCCTTATTCTGGATTTGCTAAATTAAGGGACTATTCCAGAGACTGGCTAGTACAAAGATATTCCGGATATATATTATGGGACTGAAAGGTTAAAATATTTAAGACCTACTACTGACTACCAATGAGAAACTTTCTACTGCCAGCAGCTGTCTTACAAGGAAATCAGTCAGAACTCAGCATTTTATCTTTCTAAATGTACATAAAACCATATTGTGTAGACATTAAATTCTGCTTTCAATTTCAACAGCAGAACCATGGAACGCCTCCAGCAACATATTTAACTTGGAACAAAAATTGCTCACCTATATTTATTGCAAGGGTCATTACTTGTAAATATTTGGTATTTTTCAAAGGATGATAAACATTTTCTAAATCAAATTTATGATAGTGAAACTGTCACTATTTCATTATTTAAATAATGTCAAGAATAGAGAAGGACTATTTGAGAGTGACCAGCAATATTTTACCACAGAACTGGAAAAAAGAACCATTACGTATCCATTTTTTTAACTGTGACATGTGCATTCATCAAGCGATACTTAAAGCTACCTAAGAAGGAATTTGAGAAAAGCTCTGCAGGAGCATTTTTTGCAAAAACAGTTAAAAATTAACATGACTCTGTCAAAAGTATTCTTCTATAATTTGTGTATATTTGATCTCCTATCTAAGACGCCTCATAATGCTTTAACCCTTGACCAAACTCGCCAATTCAGTTCCATCAAAGTCCATGGTATCTCAAATAGCAAAAGCGGTTCGATTTGATCTGAAGTCTTTCTCTTCCCCAGATATTAATATTCCAAGACCAAAACTGAATACTGAGAACATATGACCTTGTTCTTACCATCCGAGTCCTCCTGCTCAGGGTTGTACCTGAGGCGACAGTTGTCCCTGTCATCTGGGACACCATCATTGTCATCATCAGGATCACAGGCATCTCCTTTACCATCTTGATCATGGTCAGCCTGGTTAGCATTGGGGATATAAGGGCAGTTATCCTGATTGTTCTGGTGGCCATCTTCATCTATGTCCTCATTATTGTCACACTGGTCACCAACAAGGTCATTGTCTGCATCAGTCTACCAAAAAAAAAAAAAAAATTAAAGACTAATTTTATTATTTTTATTAAAGACAAAAGTACAGCCTGGTACTTAACTGCTCAACACCTGTTTTCAAGGACTTCTGTAGAGACAAGTGATACTACAATGACAACCATGCTCTAAGCACAAACATAACTTCAAACTAATATGGCTACTTATTCTTCTATCAGTAGATAAGAGCTGTCATTCTGGTGATGACAGGGGAGTGACAATATGGGCAGCACATTTCCTGATTGCTTTTGAGTATGTGATGTTACTGATCTGCACATGGACCAAAACACTCCGGCAGATCAAATGCAGCCCTGAAGCTGTATTGACTTGCCACCAGGGAAGAAAACAGTTCACCAAAGCCTTGCAGATAGATTAAGGCATCATCACTCTACTTCCCTTTCATCTGATAAAAAAAAAAAAGAGATCTCACAACCTGAGAGGTGAAAGTAAGCAATATAAATCCACCTCTTCAGCTGTCCAGTAAAAAGGGATTGATAGAAATTCCTGTGCCCGTTTCTCTGCCCTTTTTCTGATGTTACCATTAACGAAACTGTTATCATCATTTACCTGGTCTGGATTATGCATCAATGGACAGTTATCACACTGATCACCAACTCCATCACCGTCTGTATCACTCTGGTCTGTGTTATAGACGTAAGGACAATTATCCCGTTCATTAAAAATGTCTATGAGGGGAAAAAAAAAAAACCAAACACAAAATATTGAAGAAATTAAAATGATGTAGCATCCAACACAGACAGACATAGACTGTAGGACTGTAGGATGGGAGAACTTTACATTGTTCAGAAGCTGAACTCAGATAGGCATCCAAAAGTTTAAAACATTACTGGAGAAAACACAAAACTAGATTTCCTCAACTTATAGTATTTCTGGTTTCTCATACATTTGAAATGCTGCAGGGATATGATTTTTGAGAGAAATATAAGTGGTTTTCCCCCTTTTCAATTCTGATCAAATCAGGGTCATATAGGCATGTATTGGTAGAGGAAATAAACATCTTTAATAATATTTTCAGAGACACAAAATGTGTATTTTTATTACTGTGAGCTTTGCATACATTCACAGAAAAGCAGATTACTTTCCTGTGGATATTGTCTTAACCACATGAATGTTCTGATGTTCTTTTTCCTCCCTCAAACGAAAACAGAAAGTCAACAGAAGTGTTATATTAGACCCTGATTACTTTGGAAGACAGATGAAGGAAAGATTTTGTTTTTTAAAATTACATTGATAAAAGACTTGCTGTGATTTATTCTTCAGTAATATCCATTGTAGTCATACAGGGACTATATGGGCAAATATACCTCACCGGACAGATGCACCTAAGTCTTCTCCTTCCTCTCCTGTGTTTTTGAGCTGCTAGACCCAATTTTATTCCATGTATAAAAGCTGGTAGCCCATCTTATTGGACATAAGTGCGCTTGTGGAACAGTCCTTATTTCTCAAAACTGAAAGCATACCATCTCCATCAATATCCACAGCACATGAGTCACCCTCCCCATTATTGTCCGTGTCAATCTGAGCAGGGTTGTGCACATAAGGGCAATTATCACAGCGGTCACCAACTTCATCCTTGTCATAATCAAACTGACGAGGGTTGAACAGAAGAGGGCAATTGTCCTAGTAAGAAGAAAGAAGATTTCATAATATAAACCATAACTCATGAGATCATACTATGAAGTGGTAACTCTTCCTGTTCATCTTGGACAGAGGTCAAAAATCAAAATATCAATCCATTATTTTTGCAGTAGACAAGCTGTACCTACACTGAAGATCTTGGTGGTAACAGGATGGCATCTGGACAGTCTGGCTCACTATCTGGTTTTGTGGTTTTGTACACAACATGTGAATTGTGCTCCATATCTCACAAGGAGAGCAACAGGCATTTTAAACTGGATCTGTACTCAGATATTTAAAAAAGATGCATAACTAGTACATGTATATTTAATATAAAATATCAGAACGTGTTGCAAAATCAGGCCAACTTCAACTGCAATTTATAATTTTTGGAAAACAAAAAAAAAAAAAACAAACTAGAACTGTTATTCAGACTTTTTTTGAATAAACTAGTGTCAGTGTTTTCAGTTTCTATCGCATATTTTGATTTTTCCATTTAAACAAGGACTGACTTTTTTGTTCATTGTCTTCTATTGTACATGATAATAAAATTCAAAAAGTTTATAAAAAAGTTCCCCTAGGCTGCTTTGCTCTGCACAGTGCCCCTTTCCTTTGACTGAACACTGCTGTATTCTGCTCTACATATCCTTCAGGGAAAGCAGTGCAGAATAACTCAGCTAAAGCTCTGAAGAATAAAATTTACATTTATTGTAATCGTTTTCCTTAAAATCACATGTTTAGGTCAAAAATACTACAGACAGACACAAATCTTACTTTGTCATCTTCAACACCATCATTGTCATCATCCTCATCACAGGCATCTCCTTTACCATCTTTATCAAAGTCTTCTTGGCCAGAGTTAGGCAGAAGGGGGCAGTTATCCTGGCCAAAATAAATAATCAATACATTATGCTTACATTATGTCAGAATAACTTGCCTGGACAGAAGAGTACACCAGAGACTATAAAACAAGAGCAATTAGTCACAAATACGTTTTAAAGTACTTGTTTGTTTGCTGCCAAAGATAGTAGTTCATTTGCTGTTTTCATATTATAAAGTAAGTGAAATGCATCTGCAAATCATTCTGTTTCTCAGTTCTATTAAAATGATGTTTCCAGTAAATTTTAGATGAAACTAGCAGAGAACAAACACACCACACACAGAGTCATGCACTCTTACATCAACTTTTTATAGATAATCCATGAAGGATGTTTGAAGATTACATAAAAAACGTGCAGGTTTGGTTGCCAGAAAAATAAAGATACAAGCCAGGAGAAGGTTGTCAGAACTAGTTGTTCATATGGAAGGTTCCTGGAATGAAGTAGTATGGACTAATGAAGGGGAACACTGTAAGAAAAGGTTTTAAAGAAGTGTCTTCATACTGTTCTGTGAAACAGTAACTTTGCACTCCCATGGCTTTGAAACTAAAAGGCAAAAGTATCTCTTTATTTTGTATCAGCTTTGTAAAGAATGACTATTTAAACAAGCAAGTCTTAGGTTACACTGAAAAAAATAAGAAGTAAAATAGCTTGCCCAACCTCTAATATGCATTTTTTTAAAAAAATAGTAAAATAAGTTAAAATGGATTGCAATTCTACCACTTGCTGTGAATAAATGCATCTACAAAAACACATTGTTATTCTCATTCTTACTCACATTCCAGATCTACCTCAGTCCAAAACTGAATCTGTCAATAAATTACAGAAATATCTTTTGTAATGCATACACTAAGAAAAGAATATTATAGTAAGATTCCTAGCCCTGTTTTCAGTCTCAGTGGTTCTAGCAGAATAGATAATTAAAGAAAACAAAACAAAACAAAACAAACTGGAAAATTTGTGACAAATATCAAAATCCAGAAATTTTTACCAAATACCTGTAAATATTTCAGTCTTGACTGTCCCATTCAACACAGGCTACCAGTGATACAAAAAAAATTTTTGAAACAATGAAAGAAATTAACCAAGACAGTAAGTTAATTTTCAACCACTATCAGCTCAAGGAAAGCTTTTTAAAAATCAAAATACTCAAATAGGGTATTTATATATATCCTTATATTTAAGGATATATAAGGACCTGAAAATATGTGGTATTTTTAAGAGGTTTTTTGGTGGAGTGGAGGGGTCCCCTTAAATGAAGTACTTGTGTCTATGAGATCAACACATACAATATAGAAAACCTGAATCAACCTTTGGAAGCAGTCTTTTTAAATGGGTTCAACATGTTTAGTTTAATAAGAACTAATCCTCTGTGTTACATCATAGGTCCACATGTTGCAGGTTCCGATGACAGGAACCGAAAAAAAGGATATATGAACTGCCATAGCTGAATTGGCTGAATCCAGAATGAACAGACATCAGCTGCAGTGAGGAAGATCAGCATCTGGGACTCAAATTTCCATTCATATCTGGAACTCTTCAGCTGATAAAGCTTAGATTCACAGCTTGAAGTGAATTACACGAGTGACTTATTCTCTCAAACAGCCCGATTTCAAACTTCCCTAGTCTCTTGACCTGTACTTGTTTTAACCACTGTAGTGGTCTAGGGGACAGTCATTTTTGCATTCATTTCCTCACTTTGTGAGGGTTTAGAGGTAGATCACTTTATCAGGGAGGAGGAACCAGGGAATATACCGTGGTGGGCACACACTGCTAAACCTACATGTCACCAATTTTTAGGCTCCCTGATGCTTATTTTCTCCTTGGTGCAGTAATGTTTCACTTTTTACTACAATGGTACAGCTGCACTGCAAGATTGGACAAGTCCCCTGCCAGGTCTAGAGCCAGTGATGGCAGGCAGGTCATTCCCTACAGGAGGGTGACAGTTGGGACTTTACATCTCTGAAGGGTGAAAGAGGTTGAATCTCCAATCCTCTCTCCCTGAGCATTTGCAATAAGGAGAACTTCTCTACCTAATAATTCATATTAATTCCTCTCTTAGGGTCCTATTGTCAAAAATTACCTCATGCTCTGAATCCAGTTTTCACAGTGTGGTCTGCTTAACTCTTTTAAAAGGATTCAAGAAATTTATAAGTGACAGCCATGGGCTGTCAGTGTCTTGTTATCAAGCCTTGCAGGTGGGATTTCACACCAACCTGGGCCCAGAGATTCCTGTTTGATTCTCACTAGCTGTGCTCCACACCCATTCTTTAGGTAGCTATCGTTCACTGTCCTAACTCTACCACAAGCATCCCAATCTTTCGCATATTCTGAGTACAAAGAAATCCAAAGCAGAGGATTCTGGATTTAATTTTGAGAATCCCTTACCAGATCTTACTGGATTAAGTGAATAAACATTTCACAGCATCTCCTAGAAAATGAGCATGTTGTAACAGTTAAAACTCAATTAGCTTCATGAATTAAAAGCATTACTCACAACTATTTAGGAAACAGAAAGTTTTGCTATCACATAGCATTTTTATCCTTTTTTACTTACCTTCACACAATGGTATGTTGCATTAGCAGCACAGACCAAGTTATTATTAGGCCAGCCATCCAAATCCGAATCTTCACCACAGATGCGTCCATCACCAGCATAACCTGTCCTACATTCACATTTGTACATTGGATCACTGAAATGGCCCAGATAGATGCACTCTGCAGACTTATGGCAGCTGTGTGTCTTGTCCTTGCATGGATTCTCAGGTTCACAGACCTACAAAAGACAGAGCATATTCACTGAAGCCTGATATTCACAGTCAGCTGTGCGAGCCTCAACTTTGTCAAAATCAGGCCAGTTATTTAGAGATCTGAAGACAGACCTTTGTGTTAATTACAGTTAGTAAGTGATATTTCTCTGTCAGCTCACAAGTCCAGCAAATGTGTACAATGAAAATAAAAAAGAAAACCACACACACACACACACAAAAAACAAAACAAAACAAAACAAACAAAACCCAGGAAAAATTGGATATTATTCAAAAAGCAATTAAAGTGATTAACACTTTCAGAACTCTATTTACCTCCTTCCAGATGTCATTAATCCCCAGAAATTAACTGCAATAGCAAGTAGACTTTACTCACCTCTTTCCTTTATTGTTCTGCCTGATAGTATGCAGAGTCTTTTCTTAAATAAAAGAGATCCCAAGGAATTCCTATGTTCACTTCAAGTTTTTGTTACCTCTTTCTTATCACTTTGCTTGTTTTCATTGACAGTATCTGAGAATCTTACAAAGATGTTTCATATGTAGACTTGACACACTGAGCTATCCACAGATTGATTCAATGGCAAAAAGGAGAAGGCATCCCAACACATCTGTTTTAATGGTTTTGTTCTGCCTATCTAGCTGTAGTCTTCAATGCCACTTCCACTTCCTGCTTTCTTCCACCACTGACAGATTTTGGCACAATGGAGTTTAGGGAGTGAGAACTTCAGACATATGTCCGATGACACCAGCATGAACAGCATTATATCTATGAAGATAGTCCTAATTCTTCATTTTCCAATCTCCAGAATAGGTATACCCACCTCAGAGAAGGAGTGCAAAGTAGGGAAATGTTTGCTCCTGGTATTTTAGGCTCACTTGGTGCAACTGTGCAGATGCCTAGAGAAAAAAGAACCCTCAAAAAAGCCAAACCCAAATTCAGTGTTTTGTTACTCAAATTGAAACTACTCTGGAACATCAGTTATCTATTTCAGGTTATTTTTGTCTGGTACCCAGGTTTATCGTATGCTGTCATTCACAGATATTTTCAGGTAAGAATTACTCAGTTTCAAAGCCATCAAATTCGATTCAACATCACTTACCTGCTTCTCTGTCTTAGCAACTTCCAGTCCTACTCCATAGGGCTGACTTCCTTTATAGCGTGGAGGACACGGCAAGCAGTGGAAGCCTGGATTTGTGTTAACACAGCGATGGACTTGATTCACTTTAAAGCAAACATCTGAGACAGCTATACACTGCAAGTAAGGAAAGAAAGAGATGGCTGTGCAATTCCTAAATAATTAAAATTTCATGGTGATTTCCTGATGTTAATGGAAACAAAGTCCATACCTCATCAAGATCCTCACAAAGGGTACCATTGCCAAGGTATCCTGCTGGGCATGGCCCACATGACCAAGACCCATCTGGGTAACTATTACATTCTGCTCCAGGAAAGCAAGGATTTGACAAACACCCATCTGGCAAAGACACAAAAAAGTCTAAATTAAGTAAGGAGCATAAAACGCATGTAAAACTTCATTTAAGAAACAGGTATTCTCTCTTCACTAGCTTAAGAGTGATGCAACAGACTCTTATAAAAATCCTTAGAATTAGGGTTATTTAAGTGCATTTAACATACTATTGATTTACCATGAAATGACTACAGATTGCTACATCCAGCTGAATACATTACGGCATACTGAATCCCTATTTCAGAAATGCATACTTGTTCAGGAGAAGCCAGTATCAAGAATACACATAAAAAAATCATTAAATGTCCTTTACTGAAACAAAAGTATAATTAGGAGATTTCTGTATTGTCAATTTATAATTACTTTGTAAAGAAATAACAGCATTAATAATTACTCAGACTGAATAAAGGATGATAAAATACCAACCAATTGGGCAACCCTTCTTATTGCACATATCATGTTGCTTGGTATCTCCCACACATGGCTTTCCTCCATACTGTGGCTCTGGACTGTTACAGAGACGAGACCTCTCACGAATTCCTCCTCCACAGGTAACAGTGCAGGCAGACCACGGAGACCAAGGACCCCACTGGCCATTCACTACGAGATGCAGAATAGACAGCATCACAGGCAATATACTGGGAACAACATTTGGTGCCAATGACAACAACCCTTTCTTCAGATCCCTGCCTGGAGATGGTTTCTCACTATGTACATAAAAGATGCTGGCAGAGCTTTGCACTGAGATAGCAATATTTCTGAAACAAACAAACAAATGAAAAATACCCAACTGCTTTATAGGCACTTTTTGGCCAATAATTCAAGACAACATGCCATGCCCACTGGTGTGGTGTTTTTTTATTTAAGTTGATCAGAACCAGTACAGTGCCTTCAAAGCTCCCTAGTAAGCTTTCACTTTGTACAGAAAGCAAGGTGTAACCACAGGATACAAACTTCTGCCAAGCCAAACATGAGCTCTATGGCTTTCTTTTGTGGCAACATTAAGGTTTGTGCTCATAAGGTTGCAACTACTATTCTTGTTTTGTAATACATTCATCAGTGTATCTTTAATAGTACTGCTTGACTCAGTATAAATAATTTATTTAAATTATTCTTCTGCAGGCTTTATATTGGTAGAATTCTACTCATCCTCTTGTCATCAATTCTGAATTTTCCTGAAATACAAACATCTTTGAACTGAATTGTGTTTCAGCTTTTTATTGAAAGAAAAAAAGCCCAAGATAAAGACAATGGTGTGTGTCTTTTAATAATAATAAATGTTAAGTAAACTTTCACTAACATCACTGCATAGATAGATCCAAAAATAGATGAAGTGTTCTTAGCTATTTAAGTACTATTGGGTTAGAAGCCTGACATCAGTTTCATGCTCATATCTTGTAAGTAGAAAGGAAAAACTGAACAAAGGAGGGAATGCAGACAGATATACAAAGAGAAAAAAGTTAGGAAAAATTATATGAAAGTGAACGTGAGTCGAATGAAGGGTTTCTAAAAAGGTTTAAAAGTGTAGATGAGTAAGAAAGAATAATAATAACAATAAAATGTGACGAGTATATAAAATATGCATCCATACTTTCAAAGAAATCTGACTTGGGGGACTTTATGTCTATTCTTAACAATACAGTGACACCTTCCTTTTAGACAGAAACTGTTTATTTTTTCATATGAAGAGACAAAATGCTAAAATGAAAATGTCTCAAAGTCTTACTATTTAAAGCCAAATTATAACTTGGAGTGTTTACAAAATCTTTGACTGCATTGTTGTCTTCATTTTCAAAGGACCCTTTTGTGTTATTTGACTCATACAATAGAGTTACATTTTCCATCACAGAAATTCACTGTAATTTAAATCTGAATAAAGTAATTGAGCTGGAATATTATTGGGTCATTTTTGATTGAAGATCACAGACATACCTGGGCATGGGACCTTCTCACACTTCTCTGTTTCACGCCCATTTCCTACACAGTTTTTCCCACCCATCTGGGGAATAGGAGAATTGCAGAGGCGGATGCGGGTGATATTCCCTGCTCCACAGGTAACTGAACAGGAAGACCAGGGAGACCAGTGACTCCAGCCACCATCTTGACGTACTGTCAGAGAAAAGAGTAAAACTCAGTGAAACAGCCCACCTGCAGCACTAACATAAACTCACTTGTGAAATCAACCTTCTGATAAACCTCTCACTACATCTGATGTATGTCCAATCTCTTTCCCACCACTGTCACTTACAAAGCCCAGAATGCCAGCTCAGGTATTCAAGTAAAGCTTTCTTAGAAATTTCAGTGACCAACATATGACTACAATTGATGCTAGATATTTGATCTGAAAAATAAACTCATTCCAATAAAACAAACACTTGTCCAAAATGCAAATTTGGACATCAAGCAGCTTCAGCTTCTAGATACCGTGACAGGTACTATATTAGCCTGGATAGAGCAGATATCTGCAATAGTATTAACTACATTTCTGGAATATGATCCTTCTAAGTGCCTTAAATATAAAAGCAGTTTGATATTTTGCAAAAGTCTTCCATGATTACTGCATCCCTGAATGCAAGTAAATTAATGGAATGGGCCAATAATAGCGAATGAATGGCAGATCTAAACGAGGCCCTGTACATCATAATTATGAATGAAGTGTTGACTCCAAACTGAATTCAAACAAGAGACTCCAGTTCATAATGTTAAAGAAAGGATCACTCACTATCTTTTTGTTTAACAGAGCTGAGCCCAGAACGAACATGCCTAATAAATTATCAGGAAAAGAAGTATTTGAAAGGGGGAAGATGATAAAGAATCTAATGATAGCTGCTTTAACTATGCATATATGAGTGTTCAAGGACACACTGTCCTGACTAAGCTTGGTTTTGCTCAGAGATGTCCAAGGAAGCTTTTAAAAAGGGAGAAATCTCACTACTTACTGCGATGGTCACATTTCTTAAAGCTGCACATCCTTGTCTGGATATGTGGGCCTGTACAAGCACTCCTGGTGACATCACATGACCTTCCTCGCATCTGAGTCCCAGAGCCACAGGTAACCGAGCACTTTGTCCAGTCTGACCATGGTGACCAGCCTTCCTCACTGTCATCAGCTGTAGAGCAAAAGGTAAGAAAAAAGGCTTAGTTTTGAAAGTTGCTCTACAATCCTCTTCAGAAGACTTTCACTTGCCTTTTTCTGTAGAATATGTACTTTATCATACAGATTTCTCCTTTTCTACTTTTGCTTTCTCAAGCTGCTACGAAGTTAGGGAATTATGATTTAATATACTGAGACATTAGTCCAGGTAAGAATCCTGGATCTTCATGAACTTGTGGGCAGAGTACTTGCATGAGGCATTGATCTTTGGAGGAAGAACATCTTATCTCTAGAATGGCCTGAGCCAAATATTTGAGCCCCAGCTGCCTTTGACTCCAGAATACAGCTCAGTATTAATGTGTCACCACCTTTTAACATCACGTAACAGTGAACGTGATCAAGAGCACATGGTAAGAATATGCCCCATGCTCGGAATGGGCAATAAACCTTAAAGTATATTCCGATGCATTTTTATTTAGAATATTTAAGCAACCATTTTCTTCTGTAACAGACTTGTCCAGCACAAAGGGAAATGTACTGAACCCACACTGAAGTCAATTAATCAGTGAAGTTCCTAAAACTATTGTCACTCCAAAGTCTAGTTCATGGTCTGTGATGCTGTCACCAATGTGGAACCTTGTCCAGGTTTGTAAGTAAAGCATTACACCAAAAAGAGAATATATGACAGAGAAGAAATAAAACAGAATGACAGTAGCAGAGAGGAAAAATAACTTGCACTCAATAAATACTACATCAAACTGCATAAAATGTTTGATTTGAAACTTAAACATCCTAACTTATGTTAGTCTGTTTTTATCGGGCAGTATAGAAAAGAAACAGTAGGGCACAGTGCTACTGCAAACCAACAAAAATCAGAATGTCCAGTCTCAGAAAATAAGACTGGGGAGAAGCATGCTTTTAACATTTTGTGTGCAATGTATCTAAGCAGGTTATTGTCTTAATTGTAAGCAAGCAATATAATCACTGAATAGAGAGCAACTCACCCAGAAGGTAACTTCAGGAAGCCAAGTTCCTTCAACTGATCTTTGTTTACATGTAAGTTTCATATTTGATCTTACCTGCCTTGACCTCTTACTTGTTTTGACTTTTCCAAAACACTAGTAGTGATTTTAAATACTGCCAAAGGCTGTCTTTCTCTTCAGCTAAATACTCACAGTGAGAGCAGACTGGACAGCATTCACCTTCAACAAAAGATGGATCAGCACAGGAGACTGCTGGGCAGGTAATTTGATGGCACACAATTTTAGAATCCTACAGGCAAAGAAATCAGCTTACTGACTTATGCTCACATACAGAGGCAAGTGAAGGTGGGCATCTGGGGAAGTTTATTGTGTGGAAATTCTTTGATTTGTTCTGTCACAGACACAGGGACTACTTTTTATAAGTATTAGTAATTCCAGGCCGAGATCTAAGCAAATATGACCTGACCACACCCAGCTGAGTGGGATTAAACCTGCTATCCATTTCTATAGAGAAGAATGTTTTCAAAACCTTACCTGGCAGGTGCACTTGGTGCAACTATCTACAATCCAGCTTTCATTATCTGCAAAGACACGACCATCCTGCCAGCAAACTGACTGGTTCTTCAGTGTTTTGTTGGGCCCAATCAATTCCCACATAATTTGGTTCTCTTCAGACTAGAAGATGAAGTGAACAAAACCAATTTGTGTACTTCGTAAGCAAACTTCTTTAACTAAACAAAACTGACACATTACTGGATTTATTTCTTCCATTAAAAAAATTTAAATTTTTTACATATTTATGCACCTAAAGAAGACGATCTCAGGTATTGCAATACTGCATAGCAATTCCCCTAGTAATGGTACAAACACAGTCACACAATATTAAGGGAAACCTGTTCTTAGCAGATTTCTTTCCTCTAATACATCTCAGTTTTAGGTGAGAAGATTTTAGTCCTGAGACAAATGGCACAGTAATAAAATCCCTTCAGAAATAATTAACTGATTCAGAGTAAGAAGAAGGGCTGACTTCAGTGAAATGTCAGCATCATACTTCAACTACTAATATCCCATACGTTTACTTACAGTTTAGGTACCCTGCGTAGCCACTTACTGATGTATTCACAAATGCTACAAGCATGGTAACAATGTTTTAACGGTACCCAGGCAAGGTTTGGATTGCTAGCTTTCAATTTCCAAACCTGCAACAACCTTTAAAAGGATTGATTTCCCCTCCATGGGTGTGTGCTCTTTCAAATCCAGTCTGTGAAAACCAAGCCTTCATCAAAGCCTTATATCCAAGAACTACATAACTAGTCACAACAAAAACAGGACTTCTCTACATCATGCAGGTATACCAACAGGTATACATATGTAATACAGAAATCCCTATTATCTGCCTCTGGTGTAAAACAAAGAAGGAAAAAGCAAACTTCTTTCAGTTCTTCAGACTTCTACAGGTACCTACCACTTTTTGGAGGTTATCAGCTAAGTTGTTCACCACAATGCGCAGGCCGGTGAGCTCTGTGAACATTGATCCCAGCTCCTCACAGGAACGGTCACAGAACTCAGCCTTTCCTGGTTTCTCGCCCACGTACTCGGTTGTGACTGCAGGGCTCAAGTGAAGGATTTCAGTGCTCTCATTGATGGTGTTCACTTCAGCTGATAGCAAAAGAAGGAAAGGGAAGAGCAGCATATACAAAGTTTTCCCACAGATTATAGATTCCTGCTGAAATAGATTGGCACCCATGTGTAAGGTTTAAACACATCTATTTTGGCAGACCTTCATGCTTATTATATCCATGAATAAAAAAGAGGGGTTAGATGTCAGCTGGTTCCAATTATAGGCTTTCCCTTTTTAAAATTAAGAGCCAAGCTGTGTCTCACATGGCCCTCACTTTAAAACTGTTGGCACTGCAACACATTCATTTATGAAGAAGGCTAACAAAAGAAAACAGTATCAGAAAAGCAAACCCATTTTATCTACTCAAGAGACATGAGAGGTTTCAGATTTTTTCATGACCTATCTCATTTTCGTGATGCAGAGAAAAAGGCAGGAGAAAGCTTTCTTGTAGAAAGTCATTGCCTTTGTTGTGTCCATAAATTCCATGGTGATTTGGCTCAAATTTGGGTCATTATGCAATTTATACCAGACTATGGGCTATTCTATATTGCACTGCCTGGTGTTAAGCTCAGAGGACCTGTTACAAAAATGTTTAAGTTTAATAACGTTAAAGTTTAATTCTGAAGTGAAATGGAGGTCAAGCTAAGATCAGAGAGAATATTTGATTTGTCACTCCAAACACTGCTCCAACAGCCAAATTATAATTAAAACAGGACTTTGCATGCATTATACAGGAAGAACTGGACATGTTCTAAAACTGAATTAAAAGACATTCCTGTCTACAGTAAATTTCTGGAAAATAATATCACAGAAAGCATAATTTTTAATTAATAAAAAACACATAGGTAACTAAATAAAACAGTCTGTGTTCTGTTAAGCATTTAAATATCCACCAAGTACATTCAAATTTGGTATCAGCTATACAGAAATCCATACTTCCCTGTCTCTCAGTAAAGACTTATGTACCAGGTTTAGTGATGTTAGAATGGCTCAATGTTAATCAACAGAAAAGACAAGCAAAGGATATAGCAATTTAAAATAAAAAAACCAGCACAGGAATGTGTGCCATAAAACATATGATTCAAAATACCTCTGTACCATTCAGTGTTGACAAGACATAGAAGGTGATAATGCTTCAAAAATTTTAAGGCCTTGATTTGATGCTTCACCATGCAACGTAAAGAGTATATTTAAATACAAAAGGAAGTGAAAACAGGAGCAAAGTATTCCTCATTCATTTAGAAGGCTAGAAATAAAAGAACAACCTCCCAACCCATAATATGACATTAAATGATTGCTTCTCAGCCACAGTTGAAATGATTGGCTTGATTTGCTTTTAAATTAGCTATGAAGCCTCTACCACTAGCCATGATCTACAAAATATTATTCGTAGTTTTCCAAAGTTGAAGTAATTGTCCAGCTTCATTTACAGGATGGGAGAAAACCACATAGCAGACCAGAACTCTGTGGCATAACACTTCAGCTCCTTTTTGGTTCCCTGGAAAGAATGAAATTTTCCTACCACATTGAAACACTAGATTTCTCAGATCCTCCCATAGCACTTCTCAGGTCATTAGTTTCATATTTTTCAAGCCAACATGGAGTGTGCCTTGACCGGAACATTCTGAGGACATTAATAAAGTTGCAATCTCAGCAGGAAACATAAACCAAAACTATGTTAGAAGAACAAAATCCACACTTCCTACTGGTACTTGGCAGTGACTGAAATAAGATGCCTGGGGATCACTGGGAAATCAGTTCTCTGCTGCTGGCTTCCTGCTAATTTCCTAAGGACCACATGATTATCTTTAAAATGAGAAACCAGAAGAGCAAAATGTGCATCCTTTCACATATGCAAATGCCATTCTGTTGATATAGCTCAAGAAGGGACTTTATTGATGTTTTTAGGCATGTTTTTGTCATCTCTCCTATCCAGTGCCATACATAAAGGATTTGCCTAAAGGATTTGCAGCCACCACAATACCAACATACTTTCCTACCCTCAACCCAACAACAATCCCAAGCTACCATTTCACCATACTTCATATTCTCATATTAGGACTAAAGATACATTAGGAAAACACAGTTCTGTCCTTTCTTGTGTACTCAAAGCTGAGGGCACTTCATTGCTAACATTTGCCTTGCTGTTATGGGACATTCACACATAAATATGGCATCCTAGAGCTTTTAACTCAGCTCAACAAGTGGGCCATCAAAATGGGCAAACACATACCTTATGGTCAGTAAGACATCACCCATGGCTTTTCAGCTGTGGTTATTGTCCCAAGCAGTGTCCCCCAAGGTTCATTACTGGGCCCACTATTTAACTCTTTTATCAATGACTTCGATGAAGAGGCGGGTGCCTCCTTAGCAAGTCTGCTGAGGACACAAAGCTGTGAGGAGTGGTTGACACCCCAGAGAGCTGTGCAGCCCTTTAAAGGGACCTCAACACCCTGGAGAGACGGGCAGAGAAGAACCATCTTGCCCATGTGCTCAGCCCTGGTGAGGCCATACCTGGAGTGCTGTGTCCAGTTCTGGGCTCCTCAGTAAAAGAGAGAGATGGAGGCCCTGGAGCAGTTCCAGGAAAGGGCTACAAAAATAATTAAAGCATCTCTTTTACAAGGATAGGCTGAGAGAGTTGGATAGGCGTGTTGTCTTGTGAAAAGATTGCTAAGAGATTTCACCAATGTGTATAAATATCTCGAGGGAGGGTGCCAAGAGGATGATCCAGGCTCTTCTCAGTGGTGTCAAGCAATAGGACAAGAGGCAATGGGCAGAAACTGATTCACAGGAAGTTCTATCTGAATATAAGAACTTCTTTACTGTGTGGGTGACTGCACACTAGAAGAGATTGTTCAGAGAGATTGTGGGGTCTCCCTCACTGGAGATATTCCATGTGCTCTAGGATGACCTTGATGGAGCAAGGAGTTTGGACCAGAAGACCAACTGTGGTGCCTTTCAACCTTACACATTCTTGATTCCGTAATTACGCTGGATAGGAAATGTAAGAGAATCAGACATGCACGTAACAATCCTCTCGAGTAATTTTGATGGCCTCAGGCCAGTGTGCTATTAGCTCTCTTCTGTTGCTGCACAATAAATTACCATCTTATAGTGTTCTCCTAATGTTGCAAAGTAAATGTAAAAATACTGCGAATTGAACTATTTGCTTAACACTTCACCAGGAAGGCTAAAACAAAAACCTCAAATCTGTATAATTTATAGGACCTGAAAATTTTGTAGTTGACAGATGTGATAAAAAAGTACATTAAGAAAATATTATCTGTTGGTTATAGCTACAACAGCTGAACAGTATAGGAATTCCTCCTCAGGTATGTATCAGCATGCAGAACTCAAATTATTCCTTTAGGCTCCCATCAGCTTCCTCTTCATAGTAGAAGTATAGTAACATCCCATTTCCACTTGGTGTTACTTCAATATATTTGGTCACACTATTTCCCTTAGTGACAATCAACCAATAGTAATTTGTAGACGTTGACTTTTGTTGGTTTTCTTGATGCAATCCGTCTACACCCAGGGTTCCCATCCACTTGACTGAGACTGCTCTGCCTCTGACTGCTGAATGTGCCTTCAAAGAAACCTTGACTTCTGGGATTTTTGTTTCCACTGATAAACGTCAAAGATAAATGTTTATCAGTTTCCATAGATAAATGTCAAACTGTATCCTTCATGAAACCATCCTTTTATTCAAATTACAATTAGACTTAAATTTTCCCACAGCACATCTGATCCTCTAGCATTTTCTTTTACTAAAAAATGTGAAAACTAGTAATCAGCAGTTCTGAGTAACTTCTGAGCACAGAAAGCAGCTTGGCTGGGAAAGATGACAGCCACCAAATGAGGGCACGTCTTCTCACCTGTGCCATCTAAGACCACTTCCATTCTAGCCCATTTGACTCGTTTCTAACACCAACACACTAGTGACTGAGGTTTGCACCAGGGCATTCCTCTGGAACACATGAAATAATCAACATTCTTTATCAACATTTAAAAACAGACTAGAGAGCTCAGCTAATTTTTCTAGGCATATACACCCCTACAGATATATATATCCATATACTCAGACCCATTTATGTACCTTCTAGAGCCTTTTTATTACAAAATCTAAACACTCTGTCCCCCTTTGAAGAAGTAAAGACCTGCTATGGATTAATTTTTGGAGTTTGCATAAACAAGGAAAGAAATTGAGCTCAGTTGGCTTAATTGATTTGCTCTATGTCACATTTTAGCAAAGCAACAGAAATAATGGCATTTCAGACGGCAGGAGTTTTAAAGAAACCTTGAAGTCCTGACTGCCTTGCTCACCCACTACATTCCTCCGATAGATACAGTTAGCTATGATTCTTGACTGAGCTCTTGTCAGTTACAGACACTGGAAAATAAAATAGACAGAACCTCCCACCAGTTCGAGTACAAAACCTTAGTGTGTACCTGACAAATACTGACAATTCTTTTATGAGGAATCCAATATACTCCTACACACAGAGTGCTCCTCTCCTGGTGAGGTCAGCACAAATTAGACTAACAAGAACATGTCAGCCTGTCACATACATACCGTCCACATTTCTTCCTTTTATTTCTTATTTTCCTGAGATTGCTTTGATCAACAATACTTTGAGATTCAAACCCAAAGCCTCTTTGAGCCAACAAAATTATTGCCAAGGAATTCAGTGTCTAAGACAGGCTAGTTCATGGGCCCACTGACAAGTCAGCAGCAGAATTCAGAAGGAACACTACCTGTCTTGTGCTCAATGAATCACAGAAAACACATGGAAGTATGTAGATATTTTCCTACATATGCATTTTTCCATCTATTTCTATTAATTTCTTGCTCAACAGGTTTTCTCTAAACCTTAAAAACAGAGGCTCAGAGTTGTAAATCCAAGCAACATGAACTAAAATACTAGGCTAGAGAATAGAAACAGTATGTCAAGCTAAAAATATGTTCCTATTACCACCAAAAAGCAACTCATGGTCTTTTTCATTTCAAAGGGATCTGTTTTAGGACAATACATCTCCATAGACATTTCTAATTTTCAGAGCCAAATGAACAATACAATAAGATAAACAAAGCCTTACTTGACTGGCTTCTCTGGCATCCTTTTTTACGCAGAACATCCTCTATTGAAGTATCAAAGATTAACTGAATATTTTGCAAAAGACCCTGTAATAATAATTAAAAAAAATTAAAAACAGTATGACCAATTTGGGAGTAAATGATAACTGATCTGTCTCAATCCCATGCTACAGACTGGATCTGGCCATAAGTAAATACATTAAAAACAATCTACAAGCCATTAAACATGACCAAAAAAAGTGTTTATAGTTTTGTTATATACAACTTTAGTACTATAAGCAACAAAAGTAGGCATGTTCTGAATAATAAAAGTTATTAATCAGCTATGAGCTCAAATATCCATTTTCATAGTGAATTTTAGATTGCAGTTCTACAAGACATTCATCATGAAGTCAGAGCCTTTCCTTCACCATAGCACTTCCATTCTTATCCAGTTATTCCTATGCACCATAGTTCACTGCTTCCTCAATTGTGCTGACACTACCCTGAGACAACACTATAAAATCTGGTAACTATTTCACTTAAAAAAAGAAGTCAAAGAAAAAAACTAATTAAAAAACCACATTGTTTCAGTGACCTGTATAACAGTACAGCTTCAGAGCCAATTCTAGGAGCACAACTGATGGCGAAACTTAGTCATGGAAGCAGCAATGGAGAGGCTGTGGGCAAGAACTTCTGATATCCTTGCCAAAACCGGTCACCTCATGGAACTACTCCAGCATGTCATGCTCTGGCTGAAAACTAGATGGCACAAGATGATGAGAGAGAAAGGGCTTTTTGAAATTTTTGAAGCCATGAGTACAAACATGATTTCAGCTGTGAGTGAAAAGATGTCATCCTTAAAGCACTTGGGCTGCATAGCATCACCATATGAGTCAGAAGATAACTTATTTGATAGGAAAACAAAAAAGTTTATAATTGCCTCATTTTAAATGTTTTCCTCCAAAATTAAAAAAAAAAATCTCATTTACAAGACTGATCAAAATATTTTATTCTATTTATTTTTTCAATTTTTTTTTTTTAATTTAAATTGAAATGAAATATTCCAAATGGCAAACCAGGATGTTCTGTTAGGGGATGGACCAACACCACATGCTTCAGCTCCATTAAAAATTAATTTGTTTCTTCTTCTTTAAATAATAAAAATATTGATGAGCTCTTATGATTTGAATAGATACATTTCAATGGAAAAAGAGTTCTTCGAGGAAATTTCCAAAGAGTTCTACAAATCACCACAAAAATGCAATATGTGTAGGAGCCTTACTTCTGGAAAAGAAAAAGGATGGTTGCATAGGAAAGCCCAAAAATTGGTTTTGTACACCGTTCCTGGACTTGGATTTTGTTTTACCAGTCCTTTGCTTTCAGGAACCCCAAATTCACACAATGCAGCAACTAACAAAAACACACTCTGAAGAAAGTCTGCTTGGGAAAACCTGTGATGCCATCAAATCCAAGAGGCGTTAGGAGAACAAAACTCCACCTATTTCAACTCCTCAAACCACTTTCAGTTACCTTCTTACCTCATCAGAGACCTAAGCTTCTGCAGGTCACCTACCCTAAAATGATTCTCCCGAACGGATCCTTTTGCCACATACAGTCTGCTGTTCTCTGCTTTCAGCTGCTCATAGAAAGGCTCCTCCAGGATGAAGCTGTCAATAAGGTCACAGCCAACATAGAGGTTGTAGTTCTCCCCTGTTATTTGCATGGTAAGGTTCTTCCACTGTGAGTCAGCAAGGTCCACGTCTTCCAGGGAAATCACGTTCTGGAAGCCATCCACCCAATAGATAAGGTCCAGGGTGTTGGCTCGGCCATTGGAAATAATCTCAAACTGCCTCTCACTGATGCCGGGACCCTCTAAAGCAAGGATAGTGCCTCTAGATTGCCTGTCCTGTCTCAAGGTGGCTGAAAGGATAAACCCCTCATTCTGCCGTATTAGTCTGACAATCTTTTTTAATTTCTCTGGTTTACACGGAGGTATATGGTCAAACCGAATGAAACGATATGCTGGAGTAGTGGGGTCTGGACCCCGAAACACTTTTGCTCCAATTGTCTTTCGGTTTATGTTACTGACTTGAAGTAAATCAAAGGTAGTCTCCTCTTCCTTGTCACCATCTGAAAAAAGTTAACAGTGTGTGACAATGTGTCTACCAAAAGTCTTAGAAGAAACAACTCTGCACATTATACTTAGTAACTGCAATTATATGACAGATGAAAAGACCAGCAGAGTAAATCCACTACTTTCCTACTTCCACAAACATGTGTACCAAAACAAATACATTTGATTATATAATCAAATAATGTGGCTTTATATTTTATAGCACTACATAGAATGTATTTGTAGATATATATATATACACACATGCTGTATGCCATGTATATGCCTACACACGGATGCAGGCAGAAATTTATTCATTAATCTTTTTAATAGATATGAATGGATAAGGAAGTTGAGGTGCCATTTCTATATTTTGACTGTAAGCTAATAAAAATCAAATTATAAGAGTCTGTGTGGCTACATGACAACAGAAGGCAAGGGATTTGCTTTTTAAAGATTCCAGCCAAGAAGTCAGATGTAAATGAGAGTCTGGCACGATGCCAATTTGCATTCTACTTTTATTTGGTCTCTAAACGTCTATTTCTCTACCTCTGTCTTTTTAAAATGTTCATCCCACTCAGTGATTCTGTTTATGTTGCTCTCACTGTACATTTCCACTGCACATGAAAGTACAGCAGCAATTATTTCTGAGGTTATATAAATTTTGATCAATAATTTCCAAATATAGCAATTTTTGGATATTTTTGAGGAGTCTTCATTTAGCATTGGTAAGATACATCTACCAAAATTAACCCAGGTACTTGTAAAAAAATCCTTTATGATTACTTTGCCCACCATAGCTCAGAAAAGACAACATTTTACACCAACTTTTAACTTTGAGAGTTAGTCTGTATCTAGTTAAGAAGTGTCAGAACTTACCCTGAGTATTTGAGGAAGCCCACAGGGTTATCAAGACAGCAAGCCACAACAGCCCTCTCCTCTGCAGCATTACTCCTATGAATAACCCAAAAAGAAGTAAGTATTAGGGAAATAATATTTATCAAATTCAAGTATTTTAATTTACCTCCTGAAATGCCATAAACAGCAACAATACATATAAAATCAGAATTTTTATCTTGTCTGATTCTTGAGATAGTTATTTTGGGGCTATTCTTGATGCCAGAAGTAAAACATCAAGTGAAGGGAAGAGGAATTATGGATGATAAAGGTCCATTTTATCTAAATGCCCTTAGTAATAAAAAAGGAAAGACATACGAAAAATATACACTACTATTTTCTCCATAAAATTTCAGTAGCGGGCATAGAGATCACACGATAATACAGAGAATACAGCATATTTCTAGCTGTATCTTTACTTTGGAGCACAGTATTCAGCCAAAAATCCTTGTGGCTTAATGGGATCTCACTAGATGTTGGTTCTGAGTAATAGAGATACTTTTCAGCATCAGCATAAAAACTGCTCTCTCTTTTTTGTTTGTGTGTATATATACATAAATAGAGAGATATTTTACCCATTCATACAATTCTCCATACTCAATCATAGCTGTATAAAGTGAATTTTAACCTGATGCCGTTTTTGCCGTCTAGCACTATGCAGTTTTAAGCCATATAATTGCATTTCCATATGTGTCTGCACTCACAATGAATGGAGCAGAAGCATTCCCCGGAATGTGTAGACATCCAGTTCTCTGGGTACGGCCAAATCACTTCAGCACTGCCAACTCTGCACATTTTTGTAAGGACTCGGGATGCCGCTACCTCTTACTGTCTGCATTTCCTTTGTCCTGCAGGGAACTCTTATTACCTGTCACCCCCAGGGTACCACAGACAACCACCGCCAGCAGCCAGGACTCCCCTCTCCCCTCCGCCCCCAGCGGTTCCCCGCGGGTCCCTGCCCGGACGGGGGGCGCGGCGGCGGGCAGGGCTGCCGCGGGCAGTGCCCGGCGAGGCGGGGGGCAGGTGCCGCACTCCGTCTCCGGCCCGCCCGCCCCGCGGCCGTTCGCTTCGTCTCGCCCCACGGACACCCGCGGGATGCGGCAGCGCCGGCGGGTGCCCACGTCGAGCTCCGATCGGGCGACGGGCGGAGCAGCCCCCGCCGCCTCCTCCGGCCGCGCAGGGCGACAGCCGCCCCCCGAGGGGGCTCCGCGGCGGGGCACGGCACACCTCTCCGCCTTACCTGGCATGGGGCAGCCGATGGTGCGCTGGGGCTTTGTCGGGGGGAGGCCGGTGGGGAGTGCAGCGCGATGCGATGCGCTGCTACCGCCGTCGCAAGTCCCTGCGCAGCCCCGCGCCCCGCGTCGCCGCCTTTATGGGCTGCGGGCCGGGCCCCGCTGTCAATCAGCGGCGCCGGGGCGCGCCCCCAGCTCGCCCCTCCGCGGCGGTGACATAACCACCGCCGCCCCCTCCCCACCTCGCCTACCTGCAGGGCCATCGCGGGCCCCCGCCCGCCCTTGGCGGGCGGTGCAGGGGCGGTGCGGGAGGCGGGCAGGGCGGCCGTGGCCTCTCCCGGGCAGCGGAGCGGCGCGGAGGGGCGGGCAGAGCGACCGAGCGCGCCGTCGAGGTGGCGGGGTCAGGAGTGCGGCGGAGACCCCGGGAGGCGGCGCCAGGCGCAGGCAGCGGGGACAGGAGCGCGGCCGGGACCCGCCGTCGGGGCGCCCCGAGCCCGGTTCCCCCGAGAAGGAGGCGCGTCCTCCATCCCTCCGGCCTCTCCTGCCTCCCGCGAGGGCTCAGCGGCACCGGGTCTGCTCGGTGTTCCTGCCAACACCGCAACAAAACCTGGCCTTCTCGAGGGCTCAGCTCCTTATCAGTTTTATCCTTTCTAGTTTTAAATTGTACAGCAGCCCAAAGGCGAAATTTGCCCGACACCTTCCCCGTCCCGTTGATAAAAGTGCTCAGTGGAGGTCAGTCAGTAGCTTCGCGAGTGAGCCCAGCACCTCTGACGTGCTCTTGTCCACAAGAAGCACCATCCCCTCTGTTCCCAAGAAAGGTGTCCTGAGCTTACTGTGTCGTGCTCTTCATGGAGGGAGCCTTGCTTCAGGCTAATAAAAGCTGCACTCAAGAAACCTCACTGTTAGGCTGATCCTGCTCACATTGACAGGACTGGCAAGTATCTCCAGAAGCAAGGACTCCAGTCACAACCCTTGAATTGAATGGTCAATGTGCTGAGGAGCAGCCAGTGCAACCGCCAGAACTATGCTCCACAGGGAGCCGGGGGATGGATCCCTGTGATGGGTCCATGGAATCTGCCCAGACATGTGGGAACATTTCAGAATTCAGAGACCAGGATCCCAGCTGCTAAGTCCTGAAATAGGGTTGTGGAATATCTGTGGAAAGGTCCTGCAGCTGATATAAAGAGGCAGGATTTGGCTCATTTGCCCTCAGAATCCAAGAAATGGAGACCTGTCAACTGTATAGGTGGGCAAACTTCATAAATATTAAAATGGGGGGGGGGGGGGGGGGCGGGCGGGGA
>JAWWEV010000115.1:41388785-41429594 GCA_035583235.1 Hafferia zeledoni
CCCCCCCCCCCCCCCCCCCCCCCCGCAAGAGTGCATAGGAAGTCATCAACTTTCCTCATCACAATTTGAAATTCTAGTAGAAAAACTTGTTGATGTTTTAGAACTCAGAAGACTTCAAAAGTTTCAATCTGTCAGTAGAGCAGAAAATGCCAATGCAAGCATTGCTCCCTTTCTTTTGCCATGGAAGCTCCTTCCAACTTGGCCGGCCTTGGCCTTGCAGGGTAGCAGGAGCCAAGGAGCCTTCCCCTTTCTCACAGGGTCCAGAGGACTGAGCCAGGGTAAGAGGGAGAGTACTTTTTTGTCTTCCTAAGCCATTTGGTTTTCAGTTTTGCAAGACCTCAAGAATTTTAAAAAAATAGCTAATGATGTTCACAAAACCTCAAATTCTACAGAGTTTACTCATTTCCCTGCTATATTGAGACTTAATCTTTGTATCTATATATGTAGCTGTATGGTGTGTTTTCCACAAGACTTTGAGCTGCACTGGCACAACTCTCATCAGGAAGCTGCTCTGGGATTACAGTCGGAGAAGAGTGCAGCAAAGTGTTTAAGAAACTGAGAAGGCATCTGAGATAGTGTGGTGTATTATTTGTATACTCATATGTGAAGCCTTTTCACAATAGAAACTTTAAGTTGGTAAAATGATGATAAAGAGACTTTTTTTGTGACTGCTTTTAACCAGCTACCTCCTAAAAATACCTTTGTTTCCATGTCTGTGGGTGTTACAGTAATGAAGGATCGGTAACATATTGTTTCAAGCTGAGTGGTTTACATAGGAGGATGACCTTTGAGAAGACAGATTTGGTTTTCTTTCCACAACTGTGAAAATGCTTATTGATCACTTTCCTCTGGCCACCTTGGAAGAGGTAAACATCTTTCCAAGATTCCTGGTGGAAGGTCTCAAAGAAACAAATATGCACTCTGCTTTCCCCAGCTAGCCAATGTATGCATGCAAACATTGGAATTACGTTCACATTTCTCAATCTACCTGCTTTTCCAGTGCAAGATGAAAGTGAATGATGACAATTAGATTTTTATAAAGCCAGATTTACAAACATGCAGGAACACAGTTGAGGTAACAGTGATCTCATACTAAGGGTTTTCTGTAGTGTTTCATCTTTTTCATTGCATTTTGCTTCAGACTGACACATCAGGCACAAGCGGAGGTCCTTAACTTCTCACTGTTCTATGCATCTCCCTTTACTTTTTCATTCTACTGTTTTCCTTCTTTGCCAGCCCTAGGGTCCTTCCATTTTTGATCATGTGAGCATCATGCAAGGTAACATGCACTACTGAAAATCTCTGGGGAATGTCAGGACTCTGGTATGGCACTATTTCAGAAAGAACTGTGATTTCGTGAATCTCCACCAAGTATTCTGTGGTTTTGCTGAGAAGGTTATCACTGACATTCTGACTTAGCTTGACCTCAGGCAAGGCTTGAACTCTGCTACATTAGAAATCCCAGAGAAGTGGAATATGCTATACATGCTAAGAATTGTATTTTGCTTCTTTTCTGATAAAATTGAAGTTTCATGATTTTCCCATGTTCTGAAAGACAATTTTTGTGACTTTTTCTGGGTGAAATTCTTATTATTTTTCCCTTTTCCCACAAAAGCATTCCCATTAATTGAAATGGATCTATTTGCATAAGTATAATGAAGAGTCCTTCACGTTTTATCCTTCAGTCCTAGATTTTCACCTGATGCTGATAAAAATTCTTTCTGAAATGCTGTCCCACAACCATGAAGACTTTTTCATTTTCTTCCTCCGCTGGTGAAATTTGATTTTCATAACTCACTGTAGTGAGGATCCAAAACTGAAATCTGCATGTGACCCAGTCATTCAGTTTTTAAATGAGCTTGTAGGGACAAGGGGAGAGATCTGGGTGTTTCCTCAGAAAACATGTTGTAAGTAGTCCAGCTAAATGCAGATTTTGAGTCCTGGAATAGAATACATAAGGGAGAATTAATTTATCTATAATGGGGGAGGAAGTTTTGACAAAACTTTATGTATGCTTTCGTTTGAGTTCTGGTGCCAAAAAAATTGGACATCACAATCAGGTACCTAGTTTTCTGCTCTTTGATTCAGAGGGAGAAGTGTTTTTTTCTTTTAAACCTTCCTAAAGTAATTTCCAGGTATAAAATATATCCTGATACAAATGCTAACACATTCTGTCAGAACAAATGGCTAGAGTCTGCATAAGCTGGTGTATTTTCACAAAAAACTTATAAAAGAGGGAAATCTTGCTACCACCCATTTACAAACTTCATCTTTACTCAACAAAGTGCCATGCACAAAAGCTTGTCCAGTGATTTCCACAGGATGACTTTGAATGCAAAGCTAAGTGCATGTTTCAGTTTTTTGCTAAATTAGTTCCTACATGATTTAACTGGTGTCACACAGTAACTTATGAAAACAGCCATAAGTGGAACCCAAGGCTTCTAACTCATGGCTGGAAACTTTAATCTGGAAACATTTTCCCCTGTTCTTACAGTACATATGACAAAGCAAATATCCATCTACAAACAGTTAACTATGGTGTTAACCATTTTACAGAATTTTTGTATTCTTTCCTCACTTGTGAGCTGCTGAACATATTAGGACTGCCAAGTACTTTCAGCCTCCAAAAAGGAACATTCCCCTACCAAATGCAATGCAAATGAGCACAGAAAATGCTCAGTAAATCCCACGTTTTTGCTTTGGATTCCAGGAAAACCCTTTTACCAGATTCAGAACAGATTTATTACCCAGAGACCTACTTTTATTACAACTTTTTTACATAGTTTCACATTCTATTACAGAAGTATTGATATTTTCCCTTATAAAAGAATATGTCACTGTAGCACTGACTTTTAAATAGTAAAGACTATCTTTATTATCCAGGCTGTCATATTATAATTTTTATTTTATTTGCAGTACTGTGCTTTTTGTGTGTCAAATGGGATTTGGTCTGTTGTATTTACGTATGTTCACAGGCAACCCAAATCTCAAAGCTTTTTGATGAATGAGATTTAATCTTTGTTTAGAAGTAAAACATACTGAAGTTGACAGTAGTTTTAGCTGAGGGGCAAGTGAACACAATGAAAATTATAACTTCAGTGATCCAGCTGGATTCTAAAATTTGTTCAGGGCATCTGATGCCATTCCATTCAAGAGGAGGTAGAGCTAAACTACTTTTTAAGGTTGGACCTAATTCGTTTTCATTTAGTTAGGTGAAATGAAATACCAAATGCTTACTGAGAGCTTAGCAAGTTATAGTAAATGTTTGAAATATCTTAGTCTAAAAAGATTTTTTTATTGCAATGAGACCCTATTTTTTGTTTCCCCAGAATCATGGTGAGTCCTTGCCTTACCTGCACAACTGTCATGTGAAATGTGGGTTATTCCCACTGCTGCATGTGTTTGTTGACTGCTGAGGAGGCCTATCCCAAGGCAAATTTAGGTACAAACACAGTACAGAAGCCCTGTTCCTTGGTAGACATGCAGCCCCATGCCCAATAGTGCTGTCACTGCTATGCTTTCTCCCCCCTCCCTGCAAGGGTCTGGGCATCTGAACTCTTCCCCTTGACCCACATTTTTCTATAGTTACAGCAGGGTGGATGGCCAACAGCAAGGTATGGTTTCACCAGCTACAGTGTGTCCCTGAAACATGGGATTCATGTCGTTTGAAGAGATCAGGACGCACAACTGGGCAGAGGAACTGAAACAATGAATGCTCCAACAGGCCAAGAAAAAAACATGCTCAAAAGAATTGAAATGGATTGCAAAAAATTTGAAAGGCCACAGAGAACATTCTGGGGGATTGATATCTCTCCATATGTTCAAAACTCCCACAGGTGGAGTCATGAGTCCCACAGGATGAAGTGAAGAGATGAAAGAAGGCAATTCATGAAACTACTACAGCTGCCTGTGTGTCTCTAACTGGTAGAAAGAGTGTCATTGAGCTGCAGCCTGATAATGATTATGAAGATTAAAGCTGAACAAATAATTCCCATATTATTTTTTTTTTATTCTGTGTTTTGCCTCTTTTTCCCCTCATAAAAACATCCACACTCAGACCACAGCTTCCCCTAGCACATTAATTACTTGGGTGTGGTCACATAGCTATTACTTGCATTGTCGATGCATATTTAAAATCCAAATCATCTTACTTAGCTGTGAATGGTCAGACAGATGGCAGCATTTCAGCTCCACAGTTAGTACACTATCACTTCCCAAACAAATACATGGCCATACATTTTAAAAGTGGGGCCTTCTATGGTTCTTGTTCTTATAAATATCCATTTTGCTCTGAAATGTCTCTGAAAGACATCATACATATAGAATTAAATAATTTCAATCCCTCCGCTGAAATGGTTGAAAGGTGAAGAAAATAATTTTTGCTGTTACATTCTGTGTTCCACTGTGGTTGTCCCTGGTACTCATGGGAAGTGAACACAGTGAAATTTGCTCTGATGATAACCATAGACTACTCAATTCAATATAGTCATATAAGGAAATGCTTGAAAAATATTTCCTACAGCATACACCAGAAACAAACCCACATATCTTCACACACAGACTTGCCACATCCTGCTTTTAATAATTAATTTATTCATTTGTGTTTAGTTCAATGTTTTGCACTATTCAAGAAGCAATTGGCTTCACATCAGGGACTAGACTATAAGGAGACTGCAATTTGTTCCCCTTCCTACAAAACATTAATTCTTCTTTCTATACTGGTTCTCTGGTAATAAAAAAATTGTAAGCTAAACAACAGCAATAGAATTCAACCTATGCATAGTTTACTGATATTATTATTTCTACCTGTTTACTTACTTACCTTTCAGCAATTAATTGCATTTCTCCCAGTCACTTTCCTTTCTTTGAACACTTACTTGTGTTGGAAACAGGAGCACAGGAATAGGCCAATACTCAGTCAAATGAAGAGAGACATTCGTATTCAGTATCGTCTTGCATTGATTTAGTTAGTTAGTTTATTTTATGATAATTTTCACTTCTACAAAACCACAGAAGAACAAAGCTGGTTATAATTCAAGAAAAGCTCTGCTGAGCATAAAGCTTCTAATTTTTCTCTCAGCTAACCACTTACTGCATCTTAAATTTGCATGACAATTTGTATGGTTCAGAACATTAAGGAAAAGAGAAAGAGCTGATGATTGTGGCATTTTTTGCAATTGCATGAATGTTTTTGCAGAGGTGGGAGTCACTGATGGTGGACTCCTACATGTTGGTGAGATTGGCATGGTGGTCTGTTAATGCATTTGTGTTAGCACAAGTGTGTGACTATGAAAAATGTGTCCTTTCTTGCATTATGCCTGTAAGCTACTTGTGTTATGCTACACTGAAGACGCTGAAATTCAGGCCTAGTTCGGATAAAAATATGTAACTTTACGTCTCTTTGTTTTGGTTAAATATATTTTACATGTTAATCTTGTCATCAAACACCACGTGTTCAAATAAAGCAGAATGCCTTTCATTTGCCTTTAGTTTGAATTTAATACTTTTTTTTACTCAAAAACTAAAATAGCAAACAAACCAATGATTCACTTAATTTAAATAATGCTACTGTTATTCCTCATTTTTTTGACCCCACTTATAGGTCTAACCACTTGCATATTTATAAAACTCCATCCAAAAGCCATCTAGAAACCAGCTCAATAACAACCATCAGAAAAATTTTTGGCCAACACAGTTTGCTAGGTACTTACCTGCCAACCTGGATGACTCTTCATTTAAAAGCCTAGTTCTTGTAGCAGTCTTCACTTCCTAAAATTAAACTAATTCTTTTCCATTTAGCACTGGGTCTTAATATTTTGCTAGCAACTACAGAATTAGATATTTTGCATTTTCCTTCTTTTTGGGATCTGTCTTAGTGCAAAAGGTACCATGACCTTCCTTTGGTAAATACATCTTGTTTTTATCAAGTTTTTCTCCCTATCTTCATTTACTCTTTATTTCAGTATTTAAATTCATTGTGCTTCCCTGAGATCTGATTTGCTCTCTTCTTTTTGCAAGATATGTTAATTTTACCCATTTCCCATGAGACTGTCCCAGATGAGACAGATTCATTCAAATTACTTGCTTCTGGATTTGGAACCTCCTGTGTGAGTTCCTTCAGAGTCCTGGTGCAGAAATTTGTTGATGTGAATTTTGAGCATGTCTGAGTCTGGGAGTCTGGGCTTTTCTTCCATCTCAGATGCTACATTCTTTTTCAATACTCTTTATTCCTTCTTTATATTTTTAAAAATTTTTTCTCCCCTTTTTTTTCTTTCATTTTTCTTGTATTCAAAATCAATGTATTATTCTTGAAATATGAACACCAGAAATGAATAGAGCTTTCCAGTCAAAGAAGTGATAAAAATATTTTCCCTGTTCTAATCAGTGCATGTATGTGTGTCCAAGATTTATGTGCCTTTTCATAATCCTATCATAGTGCTGGATGAATTGTTCAATTAATTATCACATTATGACCCTTTACAAATCTTGATTAGAATTGCTTCTTCCTATGTTCTCATATTTCACTCAATTAAAATATGTGTTCTTAAGGGAGGCCACCTCCAATTTTTGGGTAATCTGAAGACCTCAGCAGTGTGGGTATTTTGTTTCAAGTACATACAATTATTGAACATAGCTGCACTGAGAACCCCTTAGAAGACCTCTCTACATTACTAACTCTTCAGAATCAGACATCGAAAATCATACTAAAATGCCTTTGGCTTCAAAAGCAACTAGTAATTGAGCCTCTATTTTTTAAGCAGCTCAACACCCCACCAGAGTGACTAGTTCCTATAGTATAAGTCTGTGGACATGTAATCGTGTTACTCATTAGAAGCAGGCTTCTATGTGGGGTTCTTTTGCAATTTCTTTATAGAACTTAGGAGGAAAAGTGACATTCCTGCCACTGAATTTTGGATACTAAGTGAAAAATAGTGTGGCTGTTTGAAGTAGCTCCTCTTAAAGACCTTTAGATATAGTTTAAAATTTCCATTTTCTCTATGGCTTGCATGATATTACTATGTGTTAAGAAGATGTTAATAGATAGTCTATAGTCCTGTTCAGATTTGATCTTGAACAGACATTCCTGAACAACTGCAATGCATTTCTCTTCAGACTTAAAGTATGCAGTAAGGCATATTCCCTACATTGACCTCTTTGACAAAGAACTGTAGCTATAACTTTCATTAAGTTATACCCACATGAGTACCCTTGAGACCACATTCTTATGTGGAATGAGGAGCCATTTTCAAAATAATAAACTTAGTGTTTTCAAATTCAGTGAGAGGTTAATAGATATTTTAAAATTGGTTATTTTTCACATCACAGGTGGTTAGCCAAATCCTGATTTGTGTCCTTTATTAATTCTTCAGTGCTCTCTTGTTATAATTTTCGCAGATTCATTTCCAGTAGAAGTAAATTAGTGGAATAGTTGAAGCATGAGTAATTGCATCTACATTTTGCGTGCCAAAATTAGATTGAGGTTCTTTGTTGGAAATCATGTTTTTAGTAATTAATGAAAACCTAACTGCCTGACCTTTGTTCAGAATTACTGTTTCAGCCTCTTGGGTTGAAAAGTAAAGCTAGACACGACCTCTAAAAGAGTGCCTTTCACTCTAAATCGAAGTGGTGAAATCTATTTAGCCAGCCTGGTGTTCCTTGTAGGAATATTTGGACTATGGAGTAGGCTATATTCAGCCAAATAGTGCTACTAGTGTCTTAAGCCACCCTCTGAAGGGAGATAATTGTTGACACCTAACCAGAGGATGAGGCTATTTGCACCACATGTCCTAATTGGCTCTTAGAGGGTTGCTTTATGCTAAAGTGTGAACTTCTCTTTCCACCCTGCTTTCTCCTCAGAGGTATGCATCACTCCACTGTGAATAGGATGTAAATTTGAGTTGTGTATGTGTCCCTTCTGTTGTCACTTAAAAGCCTGCTATGAGATCATCGTTAGACTGACAGCTTTAACATGTCGCAGAGAAACAGTAACTATTAAACTTATCGAGCTGTAGTTCAAACAATCTTGAGAGACATCTGGCGAATGATGTGAGTAGTGTAGCCATAGTTATAGAGGTTGCTCATTGACCATTACTGCTACCTCAGTTAAGGGGGTATCTGTCATTTTTTAAAACATACAATAGTGACTTCTGTTCCTGGTACGACATGGTATGACTTTATCTTATAAATCTGTAGTAATTAGTTCTGCCAGGAAACTCAGTAGCTTCCAAGTGCCTTACTCATAAGGCCTCCAAAAGTCAAATCTATGGAAGAACACAAAAAAAAATTTCTAAATTATCATTGGAAAAAAGACAATGGAAGCTCTTTTCTGAGACTTGGCCTGGTTAGAATGCTGATTTTCTTAGAAATTCAGTCCCAGATATAATTAAAACGTCCTCAGACTTCTACATTATTGAAGTCTGTATTAGGTTGAACACACAGCCAAAAGGAAATGTGTTTTAGAACTTTCATAACACAAGGCCAGCCCGAGATCTTCTTTGATCTTTACTGGATTGCTTTATAGGCAACCTATTTCACAACTGCATTTAGTCATCTGTCTTCATGATAGAAAGCAGATTTGGTGTACGTCTGCACATTGTAAAAGCAGTAAGCAGGTCATGGCACAGGATCATGAAACAGTGTCATCTCATGAATACTCCCTGTTGAGACTGAGATCCATTCTACAGCTTCATGACAACTTATAAAGATGTTAAAGAGCATCCTTATCCAGGTAAATAGCTATAATAATAATAATAATAATAATAATAATAATAATAATAATAATAATAATAATAATAATAAGCTCATGCTGCTGATTGATGATGATAATGAGTTTTTTCTTTTTTCTCTTATTTCCATGAGGACAAGTAGAAGGTCCAAAATGAAAGTTTTAAAACAAATGGGATTATACTTGCTAAGAAAGAAAAAGTGTCAAGTAGGCAATTGAGATATAGGAAAATTCCAATTGAGATGTGTTGAGAGCTGGCCTAATATAAGATTGTTTTGTTCACTTAACTCAGAAGGAGGTTATACAACTCTTAGCTAGTCTTTCTGTGGTCAACAGAGAGACACAGGCATTTCCAAAGGATGACTCCTCCCCCCTTAAAAGCAAGTCTAAAATTAACAAGACCCAAAGTGCTTACCAAAGATGAAAATGAACAAAACATGACTTTAAAAGTTACAGTAATGGCAAATGACTGAGTTGTCAGAGTTCACACATTGTTCTGATAAGCTTGAACATATTTTTCCCCTTATGTGTTGCCACCTATTTAACCTTTTGAAGGTCCTATGAGTCTTTCTTTCTTAGTCTCTATGAGTTACTAATTTATTCTTTGACTGGCAAATTCTTATCTACCCTTACAATTCAACATATAGCTAAAAAAAGAAATGTGAAAAATGCAGATACTGAAAATTAACAGGGAAGACAAAGAAGAATGAGTGCTTAAAATCCCAGAGTAAAGGAATGAGGGCATTGAGCCCATCACACAGAAGCAAGGAAGGTAGAATGCTGAATTCAGGTATAGATCTGGGTGTTTAAGTCAATGCTGGACTCAGATTCTGAAGGGGAGTTAATTTCCCATTGACCTAAGCTCTGTAAGAGCAAAAGAAATCCCTGAGTCGGTCAGCCTGGTAGGGTAAAAAATTACAAATTATTTCAGCTCTTGTACTACACCTCATTATTTAGAGGTTCAAAAAGTGATGCAAGACCCTGTGAAAACACCCAGGAATTCCTTCATGTCAAACCACTTTTTCCCACAGGTTGGATCATCAGTGTGGACTTCTGCCAAAAATTGCAGATACTAGAGTGGGAAAAGCAGTGGCTGAGTAATAATATATCCTCTGGACAAGGATGGTACTACCTTTTCCTGCAGGTTTCATACATTCGTCTTGGGAGTCATTAACTCAGACATTTAAAAGTTCAATTCTGCAGTGAGGATGTCTATAAGAATTCTGTAACAAGTCAGTACCTGTCTTGGACATAATTCTATTGCTACTATACTCCAGTGTCTTTCTCTTAAGAAAGTGCCGTTATCTGTCTCCTGTGTGAGACACCAATCACGAAATGCCCTTCCAGCCCTTATCTTTCTTTTCTGGTTCCCAAATCTAAACTCCTTCTGTTATCTCCTGACCAACACTACTTTCCCTCACTTCTGACTCCCCTGATCTGCTCTTCAAAGTCACTCCCAAACTTCTTTCTTGACATTTACAAGTCAGGCTACCTCTCTTTTAATTGTATTTTGAAATTTTATTTCAAAAATGAAGACACAAAGCTGCTTCTAAATTGCTTTTATTTTGGTATGAGTTGAGGATATCAGATGTAACATGTGCTTATTCCAACCTTAGAAACAACCTTACCAAATATTTTTTTTCTGAAAATTCTTAAAAAATTATCTCTGTGACAGCCTGAAACCCAGACAATTTTAGTTGACAGTATTAGCATGGGAAAAACTTATAAGCTAATAAACAAAGAATCAAATACCCAGAGTGCAGAAATGTTATCTGCTCTGAGTCATTTCTATCACATATATAGCAGTTGTTAGTGGATGCCTTGGGATAATCCACAAGTATCAGATTATCTACACTACCAAACATTCAGCAAACAAAAGAGATTTATGTAAGCAGGAAATAGAAGTTGACTATATGTAGGAATGTTCCTAGGAAGGGAGGATGAAGGAACTTTTCCTAGTCAGACCATGATCTGTTGAGTGATTATTCTAATAAGAAATTTATCTCTAAATTTCTGCCTAGTCCAAAAGATGGAAGTATGGTTAAAAAAACAAACGAACCAACCAACCAACAAAAAAAAAACAAACAAAAAAACCCCCAAACCACAAAACACAAAAAACAACAAGCCAAACAACCTAACAAAATAATCCCTTGAATCCTATACTGATTTAAATATTAATTTGGACTTTATGGACAGTCACAAACTGAACTGACATCAATACAGTTTTCTAAAGCTTAAAGTGTGAAAAATAATTCTCAATAGTTCATATTTCAAGCAGGCAAAATGAAGATAAAAGTGATCCTTACTGTGTAAACCTCTGAAAGTAGAAAGGAGTCTTGCAGGAAAAAAATCTCTCAGAAAAGTGGCATATACTTCTTGCAAAGTAATAAAAAATCTGTTCACAAAATGTAGTTGATCTTTTTCATGAAAATTTTGCATGCCTGACATATTTTCATGTCAGTTCTGTGTATTCATTTTGCATAAAAATGCTCAGCTAAGAGTAAAAGCTATAGGGGAAAGGTCTGATGGTTCTCCCACCACAAATATATAAGATTTTTTTGTTGGCTCTTTCACACATGAGACTTTGGAAATCTCAAGTGGCAACTAAATTGTATCCTAGAGACAGGCATGAAAAGAACTTCTCAACTTAAATGGATGGCCATAAGTAACTCCTCATTACAGCTGCATTTGGCAGGGAGTGTGAAGAGGTCACTAAACTATACATCAAACTGGGAAGTCGTGCCAGGAAAACATGTATTTCTGGAGCTAACATAGCAGCGTGCAGTGTCTCAGCATTATAGTATATGGAACAAATTCTGATGTCCCTACTCAGTTTTTAATCATTCTTTACTCAAAAATGTCACAGAATGAAAGAGGAACAGTGCCAGAATAAAGACTGAGTTATAGCTGGGATTGACAGTAGTTTACTGTTTCAGAGATGAGTATTCCAAATACTTCAAAATTCACATATAACCCTGACATTTTGGAAAATCGTTGGTCTCCTGAGGCTGCAAAGTAGCATTAGTGTCCCAGGTTCAAGGTTATTTAAGCAATTAGTTCCAAAGTGTCCCCTTCCCATACCCATGGAACAGCACACAAAGGCACTCAATCCTTCATTTTCTATGTACAACTAAGGCTCAAAACTTGGCTCAACCTTTCTCAAAACGAACCAAGACCTTGTGGATATGTCTTAAGCATATAACAGCCATGGCCTTTTAGGCAAACTGATAGTGGGAAGGGGTTTGCATAAAAAATTTCTCAAGGTTTAAGTTAGAAACTCAAAGTCTGCCAGGAAAATGAGCTGAAAGAAGCATCACATGAACCTTGAGGCTTAGTGTCTGTTGAGGAGAAAATGAGCTCCATGCGTGCACTAAGTCAGTGGCTGGGAGCCTCAAAGAGACATCTTCCTCACAGTGATGGGAAGCTAAACTTCACATTTACCACTTCTGGAGAACCTGCAGTATTCCTGCCCCCTGCCTAATGGTTGTTTTCTGGGAAGTTTCACATGGGCTTGTATGATGGTATAGAATGTATGTACATCCGTGTGCTGAGCCATGGGTTGTGTGGTCTGAGCAATGACAGAAATGTGTTCTGCTTATTTTCTACCTGAAACATGGGGTTTTCTTCCAAGAAAATGAGAAAATAGAAATACGGGAGGTCATAAGGAAGGGCCCAGGATCATCAAAGACGGGGTCCTGGCCCTTCACAGGACCATCCCCAAAAGTCACATCATGTGCCTGAGAACACTGTCCTGGTAGTCTTGGTGCTGTGACCACTGCCCTAGAGAGCCTGTTCCAGTGCCCAACTGCCCTCTGCATGAAAAATCTTTTTCTAATATCCAAACTAAACTCCCCCTGACACAACTTCAGGCCATTCCCTTGGGTCACCACAGAGAAGAGATCAATGTCTGTCTTTCCTCTTCCTCTCACAAGGAAGCTGTAGACTGCAATGAGGTCTGCCATCAGTCTCCTCTTCTCCAGGCTGAACAGACCAAGTGACCCCAGCTGCTCCTCCTACAGCTTCCCTTCAAGGCCCTTCATCATCTTCATTGCTCTCTTTTAGACACTCTCCAATATCTTAATATCTTTCCTATACTGTGGTGCCCAAAACTGCACACAATATTCAAGGGGAGGCCACCCCAGTGCAGAGCAGCACAATCCCCTCTCTCTCCCAGCTGGCAATGCTGTGCCTGATGCACCCCAGGATATGGTTGACTCTCCTGGCTGCCAGGGCACTGCTGACTCATACTCAACTTGCCTTTGACCAAGGACCCCCAGGTCCCTTTCCATGGCACTGCTTTCCAGCCTCTTGTTCTGCAACCTATATGTACATCCAGGGTTGCCCCATCCCAGGTACAGAATGCAACACTTCCCCTGGTTAATATTTGTGCAGTCGGTATGTGCATGCAGAGCTGAGAGCTTGGAATGTACAAAGATGTCATGGTGTAGCTGTAACCGAACACATATAAAATGAATAGTTTTGGATGAAAAAGACTCTTTCAAGGTGTTTGAAAATCTATATAAAGATTCCAGATTTATTTTAGGAATGCTTTCCAAGGAAATTAATGCTGATGTACTAGCTAGGATTATACTGGTATGCTTCCTGACAAATAAACAAGGCAGAACAAGTCACTAGATGGTGTGAACAAGGGATACATGATACAGGTCCTGTAGAATAAGCTCTTCATAACTCTTCCAGATGCTTCTTAGGTGTTTTCTTCTTCATGTTTTCTTAGATAGACAATGCAAGAGGGTTCTTCAGAGACAGAAGAGAATAGGTACATTAGTTGCATTTCCATGTTTTCAGAGTGTGAAGTTTGTATTAGACTTTAGTAGTAGCTTTTGTGTCCTAAACTCTATAATAATGAAGTTCAGAGAATTTTCATTAAAATACAGTTAGGATCATAAAATTTTAACTACAAGCTTTTTTAGAAGTGTCTTGAACGAAAATTGATATTCTAAGACATTTCAAGAAAACATATGAATTTGTTTCTGAGTTCTAACCAGTCAGACAGTCACTGAAAAACTCCCATGGCTCTTTCAAGTCCATGTAATTTAAAAATTGCAAACCATAGAAAGTTAAAAGTCTGCAAATAGTGTGAATACATCAGTCCCCTGGTTATGCAATGCATATTTTAATTGAGAAAAAATGGTATTTATCATAACTGTATGTTTATATATTGTGGTTAGCCAACTGTGAAAAATATCTCCATCAGCTATTTCCTTCTCTGTCATGGTTTGCAAAAAGCCTTCTGGAATATTTTAGGCAAGAAATATGAAACTACTTTTTTACATATTCCATTAGGACTATTTCCCCAGTCCAAGAAAGTGGTGGAGAATAAGCTGAGCAGGGAGTACTCATCTAGTCAAATGTTTGTTGGCTTGTGTCAGAGATCTTGGACAAAATCTTGACAACTTTACAGAAAAAAAAAAAAAAAGCATATCTGAAAAACTGACTGGGAAAAGAATTAAAGATGTGCAGCATTCTCTATAGGATATAGGAGTTCTTTGGCCAATGAAGCAGAAAGTGCATAGTACAAGCAAAATTTTTTCATTGACTAGCTTTTTGGATTTGGCACAAAGAACTCTTTACTGACATGCAGTGATTGATGCTGTACATGACAATAAAACTCCCTTCACTTTCTCTTCTCTCTGTGAGTGATGACTGTAATGACTCTGTTCTTTTGTTCCCTCGTTGAATGGCTCCTTGCAGTTGCCAAGTTGCTTTGCACCTGATTTGTCTTAAGAAAGTCTTCTCTCTAGCACTCCAACCTAGCAAAAGAAATCATCTGAGGTTGGCTCAATGGTTTCCAGAACAGCACAGAGTCCTCATAGGTTGTGTGTTATTTCCTTGCCTTCTCTTACTAGTTACATTTTTTGATTGGTCCTTTTCTTTTCTCAGCTCTCCATGTAATGGTGGTAGATCTAATTAATTTTTTGAAATGAGAGGGGTGTGCCTGCCATGAAATAAAATAATGCTTTTGGGCCTGCATAGCTGGAACACAGCTTCTTAGCCTCTCCTCAGATGAGATCCTTCACACAGTAACATGAGGGACAGGGTTTCCAGATGTCACTGTCTCCAAAGGAAATAAGAACTTCCGCTTTACATGACCCACAAAACGTGTTTCACTTCAGTGCACACTACTATGCCAGGAGTGCAGGATCACATCAGTTCTGTATCCCATAGCCTTAGGGGATGACAAAATATAGGACTACAAAGAAAATCTGTAGTGGGTGAAGTACAGTTCAGTGGTTCAATTCATGTTACATTGAATTTCAACATTTGAAATCAATTGAGGAGGGACTGATTATATTTAAACCCTGGATACCCTTTCCAAGAAAAAAACAAAGGAAAAAACCCTCAACCACCTGTGCTGCCTGAATCTAGCAAATGAAAAGGCACTCTTTGGTACAACCAGTGCAAGATATGTGACTGCCATCTACTAGATGACCTGAAGGCTGTAGAGAAAAAGCACAATTTGTGCTCTGGATGAGTTCAGCTAAGACTGTCTATACTAACTTATATGTCAAATGGGACAGATGCACATTCAAATGCTATATTTTGCATTTTTGCTCTTGTCATTGAATTTGCAAACAGCTATGGGAAGGTAAATCTTCCCATTTAAAATCTTCAGTACAACTTAATTTGGCTTTCCCCTAGTGACTGTGTCAAGGCTGTGTTGATTGACTGCAACAGGAATGAACCTGGTGTTCATTACAGAAAGAGTATAGATTTCTTTCTTACAAAGTACTACACAGTTTGAATTAAGACAACACTGTGTCTCCATATTCCACTTAGGATGATCTAAATATTTATTTTACACATCCAGCTGAGCCCATTTTGAGAGTTAGCCCCCAAACATGGTCTTTAGAGGGCAGATTTTCTCCATTCCCTGACCAGATTCAGGGGTAGTTTTGTCCTTTAACAAAAGGTTTCCTGGCTTTTGAAAGACTGAAGATTTAGACATGTCTAAAACTCATCTTACTTTCTTTTTGGGTCAGACACTGAAATGAGATCGAATCCATGATGTTGGCATGCTCTTGCATAGTGAATATTGAGACCCCTCTGGGATATGAACAGGAACCAACAGTTATTGATATATGAACCAGCATGCTGTAGGTGCAGGGCCTAGAGTAAATGTAGTGCTTTCTGTGATACTGGATACAGTTACTTCTGTATTTCCAGTTCTTTGTCCAAGTTTTGTGCATAGAATATTTTTAAAGGCTTTACAGAGCTGTGGAAAGTACATTAGGAAAGTAGCATCTCCTTAAGTACCTTCCCTGACTATGCACTAGAGAAAAGACCATTGCAACACTTTTCTCTACTTTTCTTCCTTCATTTGCTCTTAGTTCTTGTGTCTGTAGTTACCACATTGCCTTGCACATGATTTACACCTAAATCCTATCTTCTCCAAACATAACAAAGGAAAACAAAATAAAATGTTTGGGGCTGTTATTTGAAGAGGAATTAAAGAAACATGCTGAGAATTGTATCAGTTTCCAGAAGTTTGCAAAGAGAGAGGAATATGCAGGAGAGACGGAAGGATCCAGGTTATGAGGAGGCTATAGATGTGAGAAAGGTGCAGAGTCTAGGTCATTCTTCACTAGGAGCAAAATTTTCCCTGCTGCTTTCCTGAGGAAGCTGTTCTGGTTGCTGCAGTCCTGTGATTCAGCTGTTTGTGACCTAGTAGTTTCCTTCCCAGCCAACTGGAAAGTCTGGGACTGGCATTCTTCAGCAGTAAAAGGTGACTGAAAGGTAAGGTGGGGTAAAGAAATTTTTCTGTTTATATGATTGTAAGATTTCCAGCACAAAAGCCATGAGGTCATCTTTTCAGATTGAAATCAGCACAAAGATCATGTGATGTTTCCTTGAAGTGATGATTTACAGCAGAAAGAAAAAAACAAGGCAAAATAGGCAGAAAAGAAAAGGCTAGGGGGATGGATATAAAAAAATGCAGAGAGGAGAGAAGTAAGCCACTAGAAGTGGAAAAAAAAAACATTAACAAAATAAGTGCTATAAAAATATTTCTTTTGCTATGCATTACTCAAGAAATATTCCTCTGACCTACCGGTAAAACTATTTTTGGATGGCAGTGATGTCCTACCTGAGTCAACCTGGTATGTACTATAGCCCCATATTTTGATAAATGCTATATGAGAAAAGGAAGATTTAATTTATGTAGACATGGAAAGGAAAACACAAAAGCCATTCTTTCCAGTCATATTTTTGCTGAATGGAATAAGCCTCCCTGTATCTTACCATCTCAGCCAGATAAACATTCATCTAAAATGGTATTATTTCACAGACCAGACTCTCAACAGAAGCCAATCTCCTCATGACCCATTAGCTGTACTGTCTGACAGTATAATCCAAATAAGCCACAAATACCAAACAGTGATAAAATAGAGAAAAGGATTCAGTGGAAGACAGTGAAATAAGTAATTGTATCCTATTTTGAGGAATTAGCAGAGTCTCTCAGTGCAGTGCTGGTGACATTACTATGCTACAAAATATGCATTCTACCAGTTGAAGAAAATAGCCTGGTATTTTATTGATTACCTGGTAGCAATGGAAAGGACAGAGGCAAAACATAGGTCAGTCTTTCCGCTTAGATCTAGAAAGGTGGATTTACAGAGGTTCTCCAGTTCTAGGTATGACAGACAGACACAGTCTTTACTGTCGTAATAGGAAATACCCCTAGAACAAAAAGAGTTGTTCAAGCAAATGGAATGGGCATTATATGCCAACTTAAATTTCACCACAGATCAAAGTAACTTACTAGTTCAGGGTTTTTCTTTGTTTTATTAAGTGATTCAGTTTCTGAGGCTTTGGGAAAGAGGGTTTCTTCTTTCCATGCTGTTTTTCAGTGGCTTCTGAGGGAATAGAACATAGCAACTTCAATGGGAATTCTTTCTGAGAGCATTTCTGTGTATTACATGGATCTTTAAATGAAACAACTCAATAGAATAAATAAAAATGTTTAAAAGGGATGAAAGACTCTCCCCCACAACTATGCTAGATTATACTAAGTGGCAGTAATGCAGAGTGTAAGTGCATGTCTTTATAAATGACTTAGTCTTTTATACAATGTTTTCCTTAAAAATGTTAGCCTAGCCTGAAAATGAGGCAGAGTAGGAAGGATAGGGTTTTTGTGTATGTATGCATGTGTGTAGAAGAAATTGTGGAATTTCTTATTGTTACAAAAAAAAAAAAAAAAAAGTAAAAAAAAAAAAGTTCCTTATGCTTGAGGGAAAAAAGTAATTAGATGCAGGTTTTCACGGCAATAGCCACACAGACCCATATAGATCAGGGCCACTACACATTGTTAAAGTGATCAATCAGCAAGACAGTGTTTGTGGCTTCCCTCATGTCTCTAACAAGAAATAGGAGGAACACAAATGGTGTCATAAAGTGTGTAAAGTGAAGAAATAAAAAGCAAGTATTTCCAGTTATAAGAACTAAATTTTGGAGAGAAAAAAATAAAGATTTCTTGCACAACTGTAATATGTCTTGGGGAAAAAATTTTCTTGAAACCACAGGTTTTTTCCTCTCAGAAACCTTTTACTAAAAGCAATAATAATAATCATAAAAAAGAACATTCCTAAGTCTGGAAAAAAACATTTAGCCTTTCTAAACATAAATCATCATCTCCCCCACTTTGTTCCTCTAGCAAAGAGCACCTGCTTTTGCTTTGTCCGGCTCTGGCTGCATATTAAATCTCCTGAGTTTTCCTACAAAAGGAATGTGTCTTCTCTGCAAACTGCCCTGCAGTCAGCACTTGGTTTGGAAGAGAAACCTAATCTCTGAGAATCTTCAGAGGGCAAACCAATTTCCTAAATCGCATAGGTCTAAGTAATGGAATTGCTTTAGAATTCAAGTTGGTTTTTGTGTTTGATTTGTTTGGGTTTTTTCACTCTAAGCTGCACTGAGGAAACGACTCACCCGCTTACTGTGAGTTTGCTTTTAAATAAAGTGCAAAATAGGAGCATGCTGCCATCATCAATAACACATTTGTCCCGTGTATAAGACCAGATGGGAGTTTGATGAATCTTTTTATTCCATAGTTCTACTCTGTAAAATCTGTCTGCATCCATGTTAAAGATGCTTTTTTTTTTTTTTTTTATAATTCTTCCAGAATATCTGTGGAGCATGATCATCACAAATTTTTTCATCCTCCATACCCTACAGACAAGCCTCAGACCTCACATCTTTCCAGTCCATCTGCCTTCCAGAGATGAAGAAATGGTAACAAACACAGAGCCTGGGAAGTACAGTTTTCACTTTTCTTTCTTGCTGTTCATGAAGATCTGCTCAAAAATTTCTCCAGTAATTTTTATTTTTTAGTACTTAATTACAGACGGGAGAAATACCGGCTGTACTGTGTGTCCTTGTGTACAGATACATCCATTATTCAAAGCAAGAGCAGAGCTCTGGAGCACAACTGTTTTCATCCTCCCTCCTTCAGCATTGTAGTGGACCATTTTCTTTTGTTCTCTCTACTTCCTAAGTCACTCTTCAATATGACTGCAATACTCCACACCAGAGTTGCATGCTAGCAATGCATGGAGTGAATATGCCCCAATATGAACAGTATTTCGTGCTCATGGCTATGAAATTAGTAATTAAGTGACATGATAGACTACAGTAACTTTGAGTGATGAGTTTCTCTTAGTTTAATTACACTACATCTCCATTTTTTACCCCTTTTTTCCTCCCACCTTATATTCCATTTCAGGAAAGCACATAAGCCAATAAATGACTGACTAGATTTATTGTTTTCAACAGGGCTACACATGTACATGAAATTTAGCATATGTCCAAGCACTTAGCTAAGCACCTTTAACAGCAAAATCATAATTATTCTCAAACCCCTGTGTTCCACTTAGAAGTGTGTAGTTTTAACTGTAATTCTTTTACTTGAGAGGTAGCGCTTCCAAGAGGAAAGGACAAATATCTGTGTAATTTCTAAACACATTTCATATCTGCCCACACCAAAAAATAGAGTTTGTCTGAAGGAAATTCTTTTAAGAGGGTGTTTCTTCACCTTCCACCTCTCAAATAGCTGCTATGCAAGGTAGGTAGAGCCCTGACAGATCAGTTCATTTGTCCACCCATCTTTGTCCATTGTTTTGTAGTATTACAATATGTTATCCTGTCAGATGTACGTCTGCTGAACCAAATACAGCACCCCAATGCCAATGGATGCAAAAATGAACAGTGACTGTGTCCTAGTTCAGCAGGTGGGACCAGTTATCACTGTGTGAGGGTGATCAAAGACTATGTATTCTACCCCCTCTATTCATTTCCCAAGAACAATGGATCATTTGCAGCAGCTGCCCAGGGGGTCGTTAGCACCTTCACACCCAGCCTGAGGGGGTGTGGCTGCTAATGGGCCATCAACGGTTCAACAATAACCCATGACTCACAGAGTTAATAACTCATTGTGTGAGTCCACACCCTGGGGGAGGGACTGGGTGGTCCCTGAGGTCTTCTTACCCCCCCGCTTATGTACCCTCAGATCAAGAGGAGCAGCAGAACCTTGACAGGAGGAGACCATCACTTTCAATTTCTCCTTGTGCCATTGTATTTATTGTAATATTGTTATTAAATTGTAACTCTGACTTAGAATCTCTTTTGTGTAGAGTTCATTTCTCCTGCAGGTTTACCTTTAAACCAGCACGGACTGATTACTCTGGGCAGGTACAGGAGCATGCACTCCTGTAGGTCACTACCATTTACTTAAAAGGAAGGTTGAAGTCCAAGAGAATTCCTGTCCTATGTGTCTTTTTCTTCATGACACTATTCAGTGTGTTCATGCTCAAGTTTCCTTATGTGTGTAAAGAGGGGAGAAACTGGCCCAGATAAAATTAATGAGAGAACGGTTAAAGTGCCATGCATTTTGGTACAGTTAGGAATGCAAGCAATGCTTATAATGTGAATGCAAAATAATTTCCAAAGTTGATAGTGCTATTCTAACATTTCAAGTTAAAAGACATAAGCCAGATCATGTGTTGTTTGCTGCTTTTAATCAGTCATGTTAAAAAAGGCAAATTCTAAAATAAAAAAAAAATTAAAGACATCTGACTGAACTCTTTTGTCATTTGCTTTTATTAGTGTGTTTACTTTATCAAGCCTCAAGGTCAAGTGTGTCCATTTACACCTTACACTGTGTTGCATTTCATATGGCCTGAACTTCAGTTCTCATATTCTGCAAGATAACAGCAATGATGTGGTTACACATTTCCTTGTGCTTTATGTACAGATTTAAAAAAATGTTTTGCTATATTCTTCTGTTTCAGTTGGTCACACAATAATCTCCTCCTATAGTCTCTTTATATACCTAGTAGTTGAAAAAGCAGATTAAGATTACTCATACTGTAAGGTCTTCTCAATCTTATTTACCATGAGCATTTTCAAGAAAAGAAAGGGAAAACATGCTCCTGTTTGAACTTTTCCCAAGATGTACTTTTTCCCAAATGGACTCCAAATGTTTCATGGCTATTGTGTCAGCCCTTCACTTTGCTTTGTGGGTAATTAAGTCATTACAATAACATGCTGTATTACTGTACACCAAGGCAAAAATGCCTGCCTTCTGTAAGGAAACTAAAAGGCCAGACATTTCTAAGAGTTCGAGCAGAATCACAGAGCTATCACTAATCACTAGCCTTGTTTGTGTAGGAGAAAGTGATCCCATGAAGTCAATGTGAAACGTTCTATATAGTTAATCCAACTCCATAAATTAAACTACAGCTTATCTTTTGAATGTAAAGTGACAGAACCTAAAACTAGGCAGAGATCAGAAGTATCTGTGGCTTTCAAGTCACTTGCATCAGATCTGTGTACTGCCAGATCACTGAGACATATATTTAATGAAAACCCATCCTCAGTACACAATTTCAGCACAAGTATTCAGGGCACAGGATATAGACTGCATGCCAGCTTTATGCTTTTAAGCCAATAGTGTGCCAGCTATGGGAGACAGATGATATTTATTTTGGCATAAAACTTGAATGATTTAGACAGGCAACAGTTGATTCAATGTTAAACTTGGAAGGACAAAGTTAACAGTCTGAAAGGGTTTTTTTATTCATTTGAATTAGAAAAATGAACACATACCACGTTAGTACTTTGTATCCTATAGTCTCAGCACTTATTAATTAGAAACCGCAGAGGCAGCTTATCACTGGCCAGAAAGTCTAAGAATTTTAACAGGAGCAAGGAGTGGAACATACAAGCTTTGGAGCAGTGGTTGCTTACCACCTCCGAGATGAAACTCAGGAAGGCCTTTTGGAAACACAAGAAGTTAGGCTCTCACTCATTTCCACTGTAGTTCAGAATGAATATTACAACACTGATCTACCATTTGTGTTTCCATTAAAGTAATTTCTCTTTTAAATGGGATATTATGATGTTGGCCAAGGAGCATCAAAAATATACTACCATGAATTTTAAGTATCATAGTGAAATATCACAAAAAGAATTGGTTTCTAATTTGTTGTTAACAGATATGTGTGTTTACATGAGGGGAAAAATTTACTCTAGATTCTCAAGTTCTTTGGTTTAAGTTCTGCAGAACTTAAAAAACAAACTAGCAAACTACACGGTGATAAGTAAATATATTAAATATACATATTTATCTGGAGAAAAGAAGAAAAGGGAAGGGATATTCTGAAAATTGCTGCTTCTCAAAAAGGTGAAGTTCCCAAGCCAGAGGTAAAAAATAGTTGCTTGGAAGCCATTTTTCATATTTATCTGGTTACAAGTGCATAGTATTTCCATTTGACTAAAAAATATTTATTACTTAGTTTTATGCAGTAAATATTTTCATATGGTCCAAAAATATTAAATTCCCAAACATTCAGATGAGTCAATCTGTTGTAATTAATGCAAGAATACAGGATGTTAAACTTTTTGTTGATTAGCAGAAAGGAGAGATATTTTGCTTTCACTTGGGTAATGTAAAAATTATAGTGACACCTGTATTGCAGTAGCTTCTCTGATTTTAGGTCAAAGAGTGTTTTTTAGTCTACCAATTACTTCTCTTTTCAGTTGTGAAGTAGGCTTTGATAGTAGGCAAGAGCTCTTGAATGAGAGCTGCCTTTTGTATGAATGTAGCAGAAATGGGTAGTCACTGCTACCCATAGGGAAAATGTCTTTTCCCTATCAGCTGGATTGCTGTTTCTTTGATCAAATCAGAGTCCTGTAATCTAGTATGAGGTTCTATTTGGGGAACCACTTTCACAGATATTTGATAGGAGCAGACGCTGTGCATTCTGAGTGCAGTTCCTAAGGAGCTCAGAAGTACACCTTCACTTTTTTCCTTTTACTTATTATACACTGGACACAACACTACCATTAGTGGAACCACAATTTTCAAGCAAGGCAGTGGGTTTTGCTGTCTACACAGATGATTTCATTAGTGAGATGTCCCTCTTGTTTTGACTTCATCTGTGTTGTCATCTTCCCCTTAATAGCCAAAACCCTGTCCAAATGGGTTGCTGATGCTGCAAGGCAATTAGCAATGAATGGAGGAGGAAGCTGAGGACCAAGCAGTTCCTGCACTACACTGGGGCCAGAAGCGTTGGGCAGCACTCAGGAAGAAAACTGAAAGTCACGTGAGGGATGTTACCTCCAGCATCCCATGTCCATCAGAATGAGATGATCCCACGTTTTCCTGAATACCCACATAGCCTGGGTCTAGATGACATCTTAGGAGTAGGAAGACAGTAAGTCAGCAAATCAGTCTCAGATTCAGATGAGGCAATAACACAGAAATTTCAGGAGAGTTGACCTTAAGTGGCCAGTGACCTTTTCCTTTCCATGCCCGTTCAGTGGCTACTGTGGCATGGTGCTACTTGGCTGGGCCTTGCAGATGGAACTTGGCCACAGACCACAGTTTGAGGTGCCCCACCCATAGCACTCAGCTACAAGAAACTGCCTGCCTTGCACATTGCACCTAAATTTATCTCATTCTTTGTCAGAAACATGCCTCACATACCTAAGCCATTGTAGAAGCAGTAATATTGCACATGTTCCCCTTTCTACAGACATTGCTATTAGCTGTTCAGCGAGTCCTTACTGGGACTAGTCGTGAGCACACCCCTACCAGGGGTTCAGCTGGCAGCAGACAGGGCTGGCTTGCCCATGGCAAGACCTGTTCTGCAAAGGAAGAGCTGGAAAACACCCCAACCAGGGCTGAAACCTCTTTCCTTGGGGCTGCCTCAGATGAGGCTCCAATACTCAGCCTTGCTGGGTCTTTTTGTAGCCATGTCTGACCCTTCATCGAACCCAAACCTCAATCTCCACCTGCAGGCCCATGTCCTGACCCATTCTCAGCCCATCACCACCCACCAAGAGGCACTCAGGGGTGGGGTGACCCCAGTGGCCACAGCTGCCCTGCTCCTGGCTGGGGGTCAGATGGGCTCTGGCTGCCGAACTCTTCCCTGGTGGGTCCCCATGGGAGCCCCCACAAAGTCCCTGGCACTGACTGCCCTCTCCCACTCAGATGCACTTCTGTTCTGCTCCAGCTGTTGCCTATTACAATTTCAGACCATTTTTCACTGGCACCCTTTATCATGCTGCCATGCAGTATTAAATAGTACATACTTACCCTATTGTCTTAAAGAAAACAACAGCATGATATATTCATCTTTATACAGAGATATCTTTCAGGAAAGAAACACAAAACCAAAACCAACCACAGATCACAGTGGCAGTGCCACATACAATACTTTGCTTGTCAAAGAGTGCTTTCAAGATGTGATTTGCAAAGCAGAGAGAGCCAGCAGAAATCAAGAAGGGGAGTACCATGTTTCTCAGGAAATAAATGACAAGTGGATCTTGATTGAGCTCACAAAATGAAAAGTGTTTACTGCTTACAAAGCACACTTCATTTACTGTGACCAATTGCACTGTGTCATCATTTGAATTAGGTGAGCAGGAATGCAAGACTAGCCTAACAGCTTTTTAGTCATGTTGGAAAAAATGCACATAATGATGAATATTAACCACACATATCTGGAAACCTTTTTCAGCGTCCTCGGATTACTTGAATTGCAGGCTTTTGAGCAACTTGTGGTCTTTCCATGATTCTTCCAAAACATTCCAGGCAATGCTTGTGTTTATAATTTATTGTTAGATAAAAAGGCAGCTACAGATTCAGGTCAACTATCTTGATATTCTGTAACAGGAGGAAAGAAGGACTTAAGAAAGCAGAATTGATGTCCCAGGTCCCATTAAACACCATCAATATCCTGAGTTCCACTGTTGTTCAAGGACTTTGCAAGTCTAACACAGGTTATAAAACCAAAACTGTAATCCTGAAAATCTTTACTCCAGGTGCTACTCAAACTTATGGACAGTCAAACTACAGAAGCTGACTTTAAAACTCCCTAGGTATCTCACATTTCCCTGAGAAAGTGTGGAAAGGTGTCAAGGTACCTTAGTGCCTGGCTCACTGTGATCAGTATTCCAGTAATAGGTGTTTCTTTGTCTAAAAAGCTTAAGAACCCTAAGGGCTCAATTCTTTTACTTTTCTAGTGCACACCTCACAAATACCTAGAAGTTTCTTAAAATACAGTGGCTACAACTTTTTCTGAAAAACCAGTAATTTCTTTTATATAATGCCATGAGTATTTAAAAAAAGGCAAAAAAACCCCCAACAACAAACAAACAAAACACATCTGAAAGCCAAAGCACAGTATGTAGAAGGTGTGGGTTTACTCTCCTCCAGTACACATAAAGGCGGAAATCCTACAGCAAGGATCCTAACCACTGATATAAGATTGTAAATGTGCAAGAGGTGGAATGTGGTGGCTGTAGAGGGGAGAAGAATGCTCTACCACCAACCACCTTCCCTCTCTTTCCTTCAGAATCTGTCCTCCCAACAATCTGCATCCTCATGCCAAAAACAAAGTAGTCAAAGGGGAAATAGTTCTGCACCTCATTGAATGGGGAACTCATCAATGAAAAAGGACTGCAGTCTGGTTCTTATTGCTGAAACTCTTTATTAGATATTTGAGAAGATAATTCTCTGATGGCATGAACAAATAAATGTCTCTCTCCAGGTGGTCAAAGCACTTGAGGGTATAAAAGGAGGCTGTGGACCTCTAATGCTGTGGGTCAGTGTCCTGTTTTGTCACTCGGCTTTGACGTAAGAGTCCCTCTTTAAGGTTCCTATTAAGTAAGAGCTGTCATAAAGTTCCAAAGAAAGGAATAACAAAGTTTTTATAAATGTAACAAATGCCCAGGACCTCAACCCATCTTCCAGTACAGTAGCACTGGCACAGTAGGAGCTGAAAGGATACCAGACTAACGTGTTCTTGGGATGATACTAAGTAATGAAAAGTGTGCCTGTTTCATCTATTTTCATTGCTCAAACTATTAAAATTCCATGGAGTGAACAACTAGCCTTAATGAAGCAATTATAAATAATAAATGGAACAATAAGGCTGATGACCATTCTCTTACCACAGTTTATATATCAACTTCATAAGCAATGTTTGGTACCATTATTTTCTTGTAGGAAAAATAAATAATAAACAAATAATAAACATCTGAAAATAAAATTAAATAACAGAAAACAGAGAGAAATAAGCAAGAGAACCTTGCATCCTTTCTCACAGAGCATGCCAACATGACAGGTGTAGTGTGCCATGCAGCACCTAACAGAGAGTTGTATTTTGGAGTTCAAGAAAAAAAGGGTAATTGTTTCTTTAGAACAAAGTTCTTGTATAGAATGTAAATGAATGAAAAAACTATAAGATTGATTTCTTATCCTACTTGTTCAACTTGTCTCAAGACACTATGCAAGTTCTTTCTGAGTAATTTCCCAACATTGCTTTTTGTTGCTGTTACTGAACCATCCACAAAATAAAAGTTAAGATACATTTTCTTTTCTCTGTGATCATAACAAATCCTTACTGACAATCCCACAAATCTTAAACTTAGGGAAAGATGAGTGTTGTAAGGTTGTTAATGTAGACTGAGAGACTGCAATTTATCTACTGCCTTAACTTTCTAAAAGTGAATGCTTACGCTACCTGTATGCAAGAGATAAAGAATGACATGTCCAAAGGATAAATGATCTCACTTGTCTTAGACATCAAACTCAGGACAGGTTGGATCATATTTGCCTGTTGCACTGGCAGTATTGAGATCCTATACAAGTAGTTTGGGCCAGATGTTTATTTTCAATTGGCTGAAGTTATATTCAAATAATCCCATCCAGAAGGCCTATCAATTGTATTTGGCATCAAATTAGGGTCACGCTAGTGCATCTATAAAAACAGGATCTATATAATGTTTCAACATATCTAGCACACACATTTTTTTTCTTCATCAAAACTAAAGCCACAGTAATTTAAGCACTTCCAATCACACCTCTTTTCTTGCCATTCCTACCCTGACAAAGTCAAAGAATACAAGTCAGGAGAGATCTTTGTTGATTTCTAAACAATTTCAGTCAAATGTCACCTCAGGTTTTTCATAATGTTCTGATTTTTTTTTTCCCTTGGAACTTTTTTTGTCTTAACTTATTCTACCCTGTGTGAGTACCTTAATTTCATATAGTCCATTCTGTCGCGTCCTTTCTTGAATCACAATTGAATGTTTGCCCCCCTGCCCTCCAGCTTTTCCTTTCTTCAAGGATTTTAAATCATATTTAAGTCAGCTCAGTAGCTTCTTACTCAACAGCTGTGATTCCTATGTGTGTCCCATATTATATAAGTTCACTTTACTGAAAAAATACATGTTTTGCCACTGTGGGAAAGATTACTGAAAGTTTTTATATATCTATAAGTGTAGAGAACCAATTTTCCAGTAGCAATCCATGGAGTTTCTATCAAAGGTAGTATGAAAGGAGGTCTTTTAAGATTTTTTTTCCCTAGAAACTATGAAACAGAAATGAAGAGAAGCCAAATAGGAATAAAAAAGCTGTAATACAGCAACTTGAAATGCATTTTTTTTTCTCTTACGAATGCCACAGGAGAAGGAGCAAACTAGGGTTCTTCAATACTGTACATACATTTTGTCTTATTCAGAGCTCAGTGCAAGTTTGCATGTCTTTGAGAACATACAAACCTTTCTTAAGGTCAATAAAACTACTCATGTTCCTGCATTTAAATGCATACTGTGGAGTGGATGCTTTTGTTCTGTGTTTATTGATGCTCAGCACAAGTTGCTCTGACCTCTCCAGGGATTGCCATGTGATGAGATAATGGATGTATCATTCACAAATATTTTTTGTTTAGAAGGTAAAAAAATTTTGTTCCACAATAACTGGTTGATAGATTTCATTTGTATATTTGACTTGTGATCATTTTGGAAAACATTAGACATATAAAGGCTGTTGGTAGTAGCTACATGGCTGGAAAGCCAGAGGCACAAGTGAGGTAGTGACACAACAAAGTGAAAAGGCATTTCAAATGGTACTAGGCACAGATAACCAAATTTGTTCTTGTAATTTTTCAATCCACTAATCTGTGACAGATGTCAGCTACACTGCTTAATTTTGCTGTCAGCCAAGATAAATATTTTTGGGATGAGCTTCGCAGAACAGAGTAACAGAAAATTGTTTGGAAATATTATGAAACTAGAGAATAAAAGATAATTAAACAAATCTCAGGCCTTTGTAATGTGTTCAAGGATAAGAACAAAAAAAAAAGTATGTAAGCATACAAATTATCATTGATGTTCTTAGCTCCAAGATAAAGAAACAAATACCCTCTCTAGCTTCCTGAGGTGCCTAGAGGCCACAGATGCCTACATTTTTTTTACAGATCTTCCGTAAGTACTTCAATTTATGCTGCTTTCCCTGGATGCCTTCCTTGCCTGGGCTAAGCATGGAGGCAACTCTCCCACAGTAGGGACTATGAAGCACTGGCAAAGTGTCCTACTTCATCCAATACACAATGACCCAAAGAAATCTAGAGAAACGCAGGGGAGATTTGGAGGGAAAGGGTGTAGTCATGGACATTTTGACTATAAAACACAGCTGGAAGGGGAAATGGTGAATATTCTTAGGATATGTCCCAGGGTATGGGGAGGCCTGGTCTGTGTTCCATCCCAAAGGAAACAGATTAATATCTCTTGTTGCTCAGGGAAGTGCTCTGACTAACTGGGCGCATAGCCCTTTTGGTGTTTGAGCTTTAGTTGAAATTGTGACCACAGGAGTTACATGACAAGGAGAGCAATCAGAGGAGGAAACCCCAAAGCCCAGCATGGCCAGAGTACCCAGGTGGGATCGAGAGACCAGGGTGGAAGGATGCATTTTTAAAGAGTGGGCAGGGAGGACTGATAAAAACCTGCCTTTAACTTGATTTTTGTACAGACAGATTGTTACTGACGTGTCTAAGGTTTTGTTTTTTTCACTGCCCTCAGTGCAGGTGATCATTTTGGAAAAGGAAGAGCACAAATAAGTAAAATTAATGTAGTCATAAAGTAACATCTCATGATTGCCAGTGAAAAACGGGAGGAAGCTGATAGTGTGTGGATCCATATTTAATGTGTGTAGTGACGCAAAGCAAATACTTAGTTGACATGTTACGAATAATGAATGCATTTTGCAGTACTGATCTGGCTTTGAAGAATTTTTCCTGAATATATTTTGGCCTAAGTGTATCAGCTGATATATCATTTACTTTCTCTGGCTCTCTAATGATATTGCCAATTACATCATGGTGGAACTTGGACTATATTATGCTTATGAAGTTGAATGTTAGGGCACTCAGGTTCATTGGCTTGGTGTTTGATCTGCACACACAACTGCTCTTTGGGAAATAGTTATGAGGTATGACTGAAGTGCCAGCAGTAAATAAAAAATAATGGTGAATTATCTACCTCCTTTAGTGATAAGGAAAATGAAAAAAGAAAACCATATGATTAAAATGAGGGCTTACTCATACCTATATAAAACCATTCTTCTGTTTTGATTATTAGTTCTTTGCATTTCTCCTGCTTCCATCCTATAAGATCTGTCACTGTCTACACTTCCAAATGCAAATCATTTAAATCATAGTCTCACAAACCTTCCTTTTCAAGTCTGCAAAGATGATATTTCTGAGCCTGTTCTCAGCATTGAAATTGCTCAGGCCCCATTCAAAACCTGACTTCTAAGGCTTGTAGTAATGCTGATAAATTCTTGCATGAAAAAGAGAATGTGTGTGTTTCAGTAATTCATTAATTTCTTTTTTAAATTTTCTTGCTTATTTTTGTCTGGTTTTGAAATTATAGTCTTGATCATAGCCAGTTAAACAGAGACAGAACAAAAAACATTCTATGCCAAAGAAAGATACATAATATTTAACACTGCAATGAAAGATAGGAGAGCTTAAGAGAACAAGATGACATCAATCACCCTATTGGCTAAGGAGGTGTTAGATTTTCTGCAGATATTAATACAGAGAAGAATCCCAAAGAGACACTTAAAGGAAAGCAATTATTTGGCTTTTAGTGAGGTTCTTCCAAGGAAAAGCACTAACATGAAAAAACAGGAAGAATTAACATACTGTTGGAAATAGACCTAACAGGTGATGAGGCCAGAGCTCATTAGAAGCAGGAATAGAACTTTCCAGCAATGAATCAAAAATGACAAGAGGAATGAAGATTGGCCATGAAGGGCCTGAAAAGGGAAGATACATAAGCTACATCTGCTAGAATATAGAAACAGAAGCCAGTAAAGGGATTCAAAAAGAGAGAGAACTTACAGTGGTGTAAGAAAATGGGAATTTGCAAATTCTCTTTGTCTAGATTGGGAAAAAAAAAAAAGATATTGTATTAATTTAGGTGGGAAATCAATTTTTAATTTGAGGGAAAGAAAGCTTATAAAAGACCCATATCTTAGAAAAAATCAGCAGAGAAAAACCACAAAGTTCAGATGAAATATTAATACAAAGAACCAAGAAACATCCTGAATAACAATAAAATCTGTTGTTTAGGAGACAGCAAGAATGGTATAGCTTTTATAAGAAATATTCCAGTTAAATTGTTTTATTTCTATTTTCTGAAAACCTGAAGGTATATTTTAATGTAAGTTAGAAAAGATATTGTCCTGGGAATCTTTTTATACTAAAACAATAAATGACAAGGAGATATTTTATGACAATATTCATAAAAATGAAATGTTACATAATCTTGGTTTTATAATCTGATCATTCCAAACTCATTAATCTCCTGTTCTGCTGTTAAATACTATTACTGTCTCCAGAGAAGTATTTTGAACAAAATGTTCTGATAGATGTCTACTAATCATGTCCAGAATCACAGAATCACAGAATATGCTGAGTTGGAAGGGACTCACAAGGATCACTGAGTCCAACCCTTAGCCCTGCACAGGACCATCCCCAAGAGTCACACCATGTGCCTGAGAGCATCGTGCAAATGCTTCTTGAACTCTATGAGGCTTGATACTGTGACCACTTCCCTGGGGAGCCTGTTCCAGTGCCCAACCATCCTCTGGGTGAAGAACCTTTTCCTGATATCCAACCTAAACCTCCCCTGACACAACTTCAGGCTGTTCCCTCAGGTCCTGTCACTGGTCATCACAGAGAAGAGATCTGTGTCTGCCCATTCTCTTCCTCTCAAAAGGAAGTTGTGAGTGCAATGTGGTCTCCCCTCAGTCTCCTGTTCTCCAAACCAAGTGACCTCAGCTGCTTCTCACAGGGCTTCCCCTCAAGGCCCTTCACCATCATTGCTCTCCTTTGGACACTCTCTAAGAGCTTAGTATCTTTCTTATATTGTGACACCCAAAACTGCACACAATATTCAAGGTGAGGCCATCCCAGTGCAGAGCAGAGCAGGACAATCCCCTCCTTCGACCAGCTTGATGCTCCACAGGACATGGTTGGCCCTTCTGGTTGCCAGGCCACTGCTGACTCATATTCAACTTGCCGTCGACCAGGACCCCCAGGTCACTTTCTGTAGCACTGCTTTCCAGTATCTCAATCCCAGTCTGTACGTACATCCAGTGTTGCCCCATCCCAAGTGCAGAATCTGGCACTTTACCTTGTTGAACTTTATATAGTTGGTGATTGCCCAGTCCTCTAATTTGTCCAGGTCTCTCTGCAGGGCCTCCCTGCCTTTGAGGGAGTCAACAGCTCCTCCCAGTTTTTTGTCATCTGCAAACTTACTTAGTATCCCTTCCTGTTCTGCATCCAAGTCATTTATGAAGATGTTGAAGAGCACAGGGCCCAAGACAGATCCCCACTAGTGACAGGTCACCAGTTTGTTGTCACCCCATTCACCATTACCCTCTGTGCACGGCAAGTGACCCTATTGCTCACCCACCACATGTGTTTATCCAGTTGTGTGCTGGATATTTTGTCTAGAAGGACAGAAATCCCACAACATTCCAAAAAGCTTTTTCATTAGGCAGGTGAAAATGTCATTTGCTTTTCAGTGTTCTTATCATCTCCTCTCACAGAGTCATCTCCTCCAGATGGGGCATACAGGAAAATCTTTTTATGTCCCATCTCATCTGCTTTCCTTTACAGGTATTTTAAACCTAGTAAGCCTGTTGCCAATGTTTGGATCATAACCAAGAAATGCTACATTTAAAACTTAAACTTTGTCTTGTGCTACAGGAAATTTCAGAACATCTGTTAAGCTTAATTATAAACCTAAATCTCCAAACTCCTCCAAAGTCTTTTGAGATAAAATACAGTATTTTACCTCAATTCTAAATCACTGCAAGCAAAACATTTCACATTCTTACTTTCCTCTTTGTGTCCTGAGTTACACAGAAACTCTGGTTTCTTTTCTCTTTTCTTTAAATATTCCTAATAATTTAGATTGGGAGGAGGGACATAAGATAAGGGTGGTACTCTATTATTCTAGGAGAAAAATGTATACATAAGTGTGAAAAGACTGGAATGCTGATGACTCAGACAATCCAGGTGCTGAGGGCGTGCACACCTGCCACCTCAGGCTATGAGCTGGGTGTTGTTTCTTTGTCCTTGCACCAATGATTCATCTGTGATAACTTCCCTCAGGGAAGCATCTGGACAACTCATACACATGACCCGAAGATATTCATCTCTGCTGATGGCCATAATGGACCCGTCTGTGCTGACATAACAGGCAGCCCTAATATCTTGAAGGTGTCAAAGACTCTTGAAATGATCTGTGATCCAGTATTAATCATACAGTGAAGAACTCCTCACTTCAGGGGAGGTACCAGCAGCATTCCCACCTACCCTGAGCCCCATAAAAGGCCACGCTTGGACTTCACTCAGCAGATTGAGGGTCTCCTTCTCTCACTCCGCAGAATTTCTTCCACCATGGGCTTCTACCACCACAGGCTTCTACCACCACCTCAGCATTGGAGTTGCAGCAACCTTCCGTCTCATCTCTGGATCTGGCAGGTATCTTGTGGATCTTTCCAATCATCCGGGGGTCCATAGCCCTGCTCCAACTGCCTGCACTGGCACCGCAGCCTCACTCCAACACTGACCATCCAAACCATTCCTGCCAGGTTTTATCAGTTGGGGGGATGCCAGCCACATTCTCATTTTGGTCCAGTGAACAGGAGCTTTGGAACTGTCTGGTTAGCTTAACCCAGTTTTATTGATATTGTTGTTTAGCATTCTTCTTGGTAGAGTTATTTTTGTCCGCTTACATCCTGGTGTACTTGATCACTCACTCTCTCTGTATTGGAGAGAATCAGGAGTATTTAATTGAAGGAAGGAGACTTTCATGCAAGGTCTCTGCCCCTCCCAAACATAATGGACTGATTTTTCAATGAAAATGTATTATTTTCCCCAAAGCTGCTTCAAAGTGCCAGAGAGCGACAATCTTGTGGCTTTGTCTGAGCCCTAAATGTTGCCCTAAATGAAGAAGAAATATTGACCTTCTGAATTAGGTTAAGCCTGCACCAAACTTATGCCAGGACAATCAACATAATATGCTTTACAATGCTTAGACTAACTGCTTTGTATATCATCAGCCACATTTCTCACATTAAAAAAAAAAAAAAGGGGGCAAAAATGACATGTCAGGGAAATCCTCTAATCCATGCATGAAATATTCAAAGGCATTCATGTGTCTTTTATGTCCAGCCAAACTGCAACTCTAGATAAGTATGAGGAATACCCTTGGATAGCTTAAAACTTAAATCCACCACTGTTTCTTACACTGAATTGCAAATTCATATGTGAACAAACTGTTCTGAGACTGTTATTACTTTAGAAGGAATCTAGCAAAATTTCATGTGGTTTGTACTCTTTAAGAGTGATACTGAGTGACAGATTCTAAAGCCAAGGACAAAAAATAAGTGATAGTGCTCTTTTGAGTTCTATATATGTATTATACATTTTTTACTTAAATGTGTATTATATACTACAGAATTTTGGGGGTTCATATATCTTTAAATATAAAAGTCCAATTTGTATTCATATTTCAAATTAGCCAAGAGGTAGTTAATCTAAAGACTAACATATGTCAGGGTGTCAGTGCCAGTCATTATAAATAAAGTAATTTTGCCAGGGAGGGCTAAAAATTGAGGATTTCTTACCGGGAGGGCTAAAAATCGAGGATTTCTTACTGTTGGTCTAAAGAAATGCAAGAATTACAGTTTTGCTTTAAACTACGGATAGTTCAGCCCACAATCCCATCTCCAACAGTGGCCATCAACAAGCAAGTAAGAGTAGGAGCAAGCCAAGCATATATGCCAGTTCCGTCTAACACTTTTCAGGCCTCCAGTGAGGGTCAGAGCTTCTTTAACCAAATATAATTATGCATGTTTAGGAACTGTGTGTGGATATACCTCTCAAATGTGTATTCTGTGTCTCCATAAGCTGGGTTAAGTTTTTCACATTCACTGCATGATTTAACAGAGTTCCACACACCTGTTGTCTACTCCTTGAAGACCTGTCTCCTTCTGTTCATTTTAAAGATGGCAGCATGCACTTAGTGGCAGATCCTCTGCTTTCAGAGTGAAAAAGAATGAAACTCTTGACCCACCATCCACCCTGTATAAGCTATTCACAACTTTTAGACTTATAATATCTCCCAAATTGGTCTTTAAGTTGAAGAGACTAAATTCACCTTTTTTGCCCCCAGACAGGTGCTATTCCTTATCTTTCATCATAGAATAATTACAGTTGCAGATGACCTTTAGATGTGTCCAAAATCTTGCTAAAGACAGGGTCACCTTCAGTATTAGACTCAAGTTGACACTTGAGTGCCTCGAGGAGTGGAATTTCCACAGCTTCCTTGTGACCCACTAATAACAGTTCTCATTTTAACATACCAACTTTGACGAGGGCACTGAAACCTCACACCAAGTTCTTACTCTGTAAATTTATAACATTCTTTACCTTTTTCTCTTTTCCACTGCTGAATACTCATGAGACCTGATGCACTTCTCTCTTTGTTTCTGCTACTACGGAGTGCTGATTTGGTATGTCAATGGGAATATCTGTCATAACCCCAAGACCATATTCTTGAGAAGGAAATTCATGTCTGTCAGAGCCTATCTGTGATTGCTGCAAGGTGCAAGTTCTGACCTTATACTCAACATGTGGGGTTGATCTAAACAGCAGTGTCTGCCCAAAGTTGTGATGATTTGTCAGAGGTAGTTCTCAAGCTTTACCCTGTAGTCAGGAGAGAGATTAGCACCTCAGGAAATGATTTATCCTGTATCATTGAAGGATCTCTTGTACACATGCTGAATTGTTCTCTGTGCCTCCCTGCTGATTTCTAGGAGAACCTAGTCACGCTGGTTTTTGAAAGAAAGTACATGTGAAAAAAAAAAGAAAAACAAACAAGCAAAACTCTTCAACTAAGAACACCTTCTTAGTTGTGGATAAATTGGAGGCAATGTACAACTACTGAAAAATCCACAGCAATCTCTTATTTACAAAGTGTATTTCCACCATTTTAAGTGTGTACTCACTGCCAAAGATGTACATGCACTGTGAAAGGATGCTGTGAAAAAAATTGTGTAATGATGTGGTATGTCTAGCATGAAGGAGGGAAAAATATGGCATAGGAAAATTACAGAAGCCAGGGTGTTCAAGCATCTGGCTAGTTTGCTATTCTGCATTCTCTAAGAATGAGCTGAGGATTTTCCATTTTTAAAATGTTAAGTCTACAAGTTAATTGAGTAAGTAACTTTCAAGTTTTATAAAACAAAATTAATAATTCCACTTTCAGGTTCCAAATCCCAGTAGAGATCAGGTTGTTAGGTATCCATGTAAGCTGAAAGTGTCATTTAGCTACTAAAAGTTTCAACCAGCTTGCTTCCACTTCACAAAAAATTTGCAGTTAATACTAACAGCATGTTATGTAGATGTATGATGTGATAATTTATCTAGGTTTCAACTTCTAACTAAGTAGCAGCTATCACAAACTGAGCAAAAAGGAAATTTCCCCATTCAAGTATTTTTACTGCTATTCCACAGACTGAATCATCTATGCTACAACCACAGCTCTCAATAGCTGCAAAATTTGTTCTACAATCAGCTTTTCTTCATTATTCTGTTGCTTAAAATGCTGCATCTTATACTATTGCACCACTCATATGTCTATGCCTAGTAGGGAAATACTGAATAGTTTCAAATTTGATCTCAGTCTTGATTCATTAAGCTTGTTTCAGCCACTAACAGTCATTTTGCTCCCATTGCACACACAAGATGAATCTGTCAGACCAAGTCTTTGGACAACAGTACTTTTTAACTGGAATGCATCTAGAAGCTTTAGCAACCAAACTGAGCATATCTTGCAAACCCCACTGTGGACATTTATTAAGGGATTTATTTAATTCACTAATAATTTTCTACTATAATGACTGCTTCAACAAACTGCTGTTTAAGCTAAGCAGTGGCAGAATTCAAAGGTCCGAGTTTCTGTATTAAGAGTAGGGGAAAAGAGAAATCGACAATTTTTTTCTAAAAGCACCAAGCTGGAGGCTCTGAGAAGGAATACTGGAAGTGTGTTTACTTTGCTGCATTAATTATTGACAATTTTTTATGTAGAATTTCTAGCCTTCATTAGAAATTAGTCATTTTTCATTTGCAAATCTTTTGGGATTCCAATTTTCAGATGATACTTTTATTAAATAGCTCTAGACTCCATGGTTTTCTGGGTTTTGCTTTGGGGATATTTTGGGAATAGTTATTTAACTTTTTGTGGTACAGCTAATAAACATTAGTGAGATGGAGTAATGCCACCTATGGAAAACCAGGGAAATGTCAGAAGAAAGTTATAGTGATTAACCTGAGGCACCTTCATTCAAGATAATGGTACTCTAGTCACCTTCTTGTGAGGAAGTACTTAAATTTGTGCAAGGAAAAAGAAAATAAACATCTACACTCTGCCTGGGTGTGTGTGTGTGAAATAAAGGGGGAGTGGGCAGGAAATAGATTCAAAAGATTCAAAGCTAGGTGTAGGACTCAATGATCCTTCAAACTTGGCATGTTCTGGGAACTAATAATGCTCTTAACCTGACATATGAAAAAAAAAATAGAAACCCCCACCCAATCAGTATTACATATGGACCGCCCTTTTGAGAATGATGCCTGCATCCTCTCTCTGAGCCTCAGTGACTGCATTGAGTGGATCTACGGACAAATCAGATAAAGAATACACAAGTTTCCTACATTGTTCCAAAGTAAACCAGCTTCCTCTCGGTTATTTTTATTTTGACCTGAAGATGAAAAACCTGACCTGAAATGAAAAACATTCCTTCAGCAAACTAACGAAGAGTACGCATGCTGCAAAACAGTGGTGTCAGGTTATATGCACAGGAGGTCCAGGAGAAGACAAGCACACAGAAGTGAGCATGAGTTCTCATAATATTAAGATCTGGAATGCTCAGTTTGCTTTTGTTTTTAAAAACAGAGCTCAACTTATAAATGCCATGGGAAGTTGTTTTCTCTGCAGCCACTAACTATATATTGGGGACTGAGGTTCATCTTTCAGAGAAGGCAGCATTGCTTTGGAAAAAGAAGGAACACCTAATCCTTAGTGGTCTAGACAACAGTATCTTTATACATATGCTGTGCTTTATTTGCAGCATTCCCTGGTATTCTTCCAAGAAATGTAATTTCATGAAGATTCATCTCAGAAGACTAGCTACATCCTTCTCCCCATGTATTACATATAGTGCTTTCTGGGCTGCCTGGGATATGTCAGTTCATAATACCAAAACAAAACACAAACATAAACCTCTCTGTGGCCTCCACCAGCACTTTTATTTTTGACTCTTGGTTGAAACTGCTGATAGGTACAGCTAACTCTATTGTCCCACAAGATGAGCTTTTGTTTTGGTGCGATAACAATGAAATGGTTGCACAAATTAATTTATTCAGCTTTCAATATGGAAGTTTTTCAAAAGTATAAAAACTTTATGCATATTTTAATATTGTTATAAAAAGGTGTTGGAAGGGACCTCTGGGCATCATCTTGTCCAATCCTCCTTGCTAAGCAAGGCTTCCTACAACCAGTTATCTAGGGCCAAGGATGAAGACTACACAACATTTTTGGGCAGCCTCTGCCAGCACTCAGTCACACTGCAAGTGAAAAAGTTTTTTCTGATGTTCTCCTTTTTCTTATTCTCCTCTTTCTTGATCTTCTTTTTTTCCTTCTTCTTCTTTTTTAAAAAGAGGCTTTTAATGACCCTTAACTAAGTTGTGTGGGCAAAAAACCACCTGTACAATCTAAATTTTCCCAGTAAGTTGATTTTAAAATTGTTCATGAATTTCAAACAGCTGAAATCAATAACAGTCACAGGTTAAATATCCTCTGGATCTTGAATATACATTATCTCTGACAGGGCAATTAATAATTTTTCCCTTACAATATTACTGTGGTGAAGTAGAACTTGTTGTTTCATTTGCATAAATGGTGGAGAAAACTGCAAAGTGGCTTAAAGCAGTAACAGAGAAGCCTTTCCTACATCCCTAGATGATATTAAGAAACAGTCTTCAGATTGCAATTTCAATTCAATTTGGTGTATTTGAATTTATGTCAAGTAAATAAATTATTCTAGCAATTTTTCTAACCTCAATATATTTTCCTACAAATAGAATGAGAATTTTGGGGCATTTATAGGTGAGCTAGAAATTCAGAGTCCTAGAAACACATGGAAGTCAAGGCACACAGTGTACTGTACTCCTTCAAGAAGGTTTTTACTTAAGAAATCTTTTTATTATTAAGGAAATGTGGTTGATGTGTGGAACCTGAACAGATGCACACTTTTCAAAACTTAATAAATGATACAGACTCTGGTTTTCAAAAAATGCTGTTCCACCCACTGTCCTGTTCAGTGAAAACTTGCAACAAATGACATACCTTTCCTTTAAGGTTCCCTGATTCATAGTCTGTCAAATCAAAAGGTAAAAAAATTCCACAGCCAAGGACTTCTTTTTGAGGCTGCTCTGCCTCTGATTTTCCTTGAGAAGACTCATATGTAGTAATGCAGGAAGAAAGAGTTGCACATTCATCAGGAAATAGGTTCTATAGGCCAACATCAACTACTTGAATTGGATGCAGAAATGAAGGAAATATCATACAGCTAGCAAGGCAATTGACTAAAAATTAACCAGAAGTTTGCTGGAAGGTCTTTCTTTAGAGAAGATAAAACTGCTGAACATTTTCTTCATCAAATGAAAAGATGATGCCTTTGCTTTAGGGAATATGCTCTTTGTAGACACGAAATTGTGAATGTGTATAGGAACCATGGCAGAAGCATATGGCCATGAAAGATTTTCTAGGATTAGTCATACACATATTCTGGACCATGGGCAATTAGTTTAACTAATTTTAACACAATATTAATTAAATAGTTGACATAAAACTATAATTGACACGTGCACTCTTAGCTGGGTTAAAATCTGTCTGGTTAGCCAGGCACAGCAAGGGGTGGTGAGTGGTGCTACATCCAGTTGGCCAGTCACTTGTGGGGTTTCCCAAGGTTCAGTAATAATGCATATATATATTTTTTGACTTAGTCCTGTTCGATATATTTATTGATGATCTGGATGAGGACTGCAAGTGCACCCTCAGTAAGTTTGCAGACAATGCTGAGTTGCACAGCAGTGTTGATCTACGGGAAGGTAGGAAGGCTGTGCAGATGGATCTGGGCAGACTGGATTGATGGTTGAGGCCAAGGGTATGAGGTTCAGTAAGGCCAAAGTGCCGAGTCCTACCTTTTGGCTACAACAACCCTGTGCAATGCGACAGGCTTGGAAAGTAATGTACTTGGAAAGTTGCCTAGCAGAAAAGGACCTGGGGGTGCTCGTTGGCAGTCAGCTGGTCACGAGCCACAGGGTGCCCAGGTCACCAAGAAGGCCAGTGGCATCCTGGCTTGTATCAAAAGTAGCACGGCCAGCAGGACCAGGGAAGGAGTTGTCCCTCTGTACTCAGCACTAGTGAGGCTCACCCTGGAATGCTGTGCCCAGTTCTGGGCCTCTACATGCAGGAAGGATATTGAGGTGCTGGAGTGTATCCAGAGAAGGTAAATGGAGCTGGTGAAGGGTCTGAAGAGTAAGTCATGTGAGGAGCATCTAAGGGAACTGGAGTTGTTTAGCTTGGGGAAAAGAAAGCTAAGGGTAGACTTTCTCCTCTCTACAGCAGCCTGAAAGGTAGGAGTAGGTTGGCCTCTTCTTCCAGGCAACTAGCAATAGAACAAGAGAACATAGCCTCAAGTTGTACCACAGGAGATCCAAGCTGAATTTCAGGGAGAATTTCTACATGGAGAGGGTGAAGTCCATTCCAAGTCTTGGAATACTTGAAATGGACTGCCCAGGGAGGTGGTGGAGTCATCAGCTCCGGAAGTGTGGAAGAAATAACTGGACATGGCACTTAGTGTTATGGTCTTGTTGACAAGATAGTGATTAGTGTCATGGGTTTGGCCAGGTGGGCTAAATTTAGGTTTTAAAGTTTAAACTAGGCCTGAAAATTGTCAGGTGACCTGAGCTGGGCGGAGCTAGCTAACAGCTGACCTCTTTTAGCCAATAATATTGTATTCCATACTATATTACATCATCTCAAAAGGGGTAAAATCCAGTTTGTGGGTGTGGCTTGGTCAGTTCCATCATGGCCGAGGTACAAGCCAGACGTGGTGCAGCTCCTGTCTTGGAGTAGGC
>JAWWEV010000115.1:41429694-41512532 GCA_035583235.1 Hafferia zeledoni
TTTTCCCTCTCCCTCTTCTTTCTCCTTTAGCTGGTTGGGGGGGGGGAACCCTTGTCACTCTGTCTTCGGGCAGTTGGTGTTTTGCCAGCTCAACCCAAGACAATTAGTCAAAGCTTGTGCTTGATGATCTTGGAGGTCTTTTCCAACCTCAATGACTGTGATTCTATGCAGAACAGTACATAAGAAACAAATGTTTCACTGTGGTTTTGAGCCTTTTAGATGAAAAAGACTGAATTACTAGATAGGGGTTTACTTGAGTGCTAAAGAAGGCTGTTATAGCCTACAAAGCCAATGGATTCCGTTTATGAAGCAGAAGACTGTATCACTTGGTAGGGAAAATACTGCGGCTGTTTTTCCTGAACAGTGCTCCCAGCTACATTCTGCCCTGACTCTTTTTTGTGTCTTTACTCTAGCCTTTCTCGATGCATTAGGAGAAAATAGTATTGCTGCCTGAATGAATCCTGAATTCTGCAGGACCTCTGCCTCTTAGTCATCTAAGAATGCTAACTGGCAAGCAAAGAAAAAAGATCAGTGCTAAAGGTCAAAAAAGGCATTTGGAAAAGTATGGTATTATGTCCTAAAACAATTATCATTAGATTTCTTATTTTTGCTGTGAAGTGTTTTTACTAGTATTGCTGCTAGTAACATCAACAAAGTTTTAGCCTTTTAAATCTGCTCTTCTTTAAATCTGTTTTTTAATTTGTGGAACAGAACCTTCCTCAAACGTAGTGAATCATCCTGATACGCAGAGCGATTATGTCATTGTGGATGTGGCACATAACATAAAGACTTAAGCCATGCCAAACCAAGACCCCTCTAAACAGTCCTGCTGAACTTGCATGTAAATACAAAAAAAAAGTGAGATTTTGGAGAAAAACAGTTCATAACTCATTTCAGGTGCCATTCCTTGCAGAAAATATTCCTAGTAGAGAGCAAGACCAGAAGACCTGTGCACAATGCATGGTCCTAGGCTGTCCTAATGTAAGCACAGAGAGTACACTGGGTCACGCTCCCTGCGGTAACCTCAAATGCAAGTGTCCTTCAGTCACTCAGCCTTATAATGAGGAATGAGGGTTCCCAGGTCTTCCTACCTAAACATGTTTAAAACAGAAGTTAGCAAAGCAGAAAATGAATGAGAGCCTGGTGGAGGAACAGGTAAGAACTGTTGTCACAGAAAATTATTAGAGTCCCTTGGAAGTTATGGGCCAACAAGAAGAATTCTGCTTGAATCCAAAGTTCAGTAGAGGATCTGGTTCAAGTACCAAAAGTTCTCAGTATGCAGGACTTGCTGTTACTAGGATCAGGCTCCCTGTACTGTTCCAATTTGGCTGCCTCAACAGTGTCTTTGATTTTGTCTCAGAAAGGCAGTTTTCTTCCAAACATTTTTTTTCACCATCTGCAAGTTAAGGCTGCTGATTTAATTTTTCCAGAGGTGGCATATCTTCTTAGTCACTCATATGAACTACTATTCCAATAGACATTTTTGGAACAAAACGCACCCTGTGTTGCCTTTTTGTAGGAGAATAAGAAAAAAAAATCATAGGGCTTATAAAATCAAAGTGCAAAAAATCATGTGGGAAGGGGAGTAAATTCACAGAATTTTTGGGTCTGCTTACTTATAAAATGAGAAAACATGAAAAGGAGCTTTGTCATGTTGCACAAAATGGATAATTCTTGAAGCAGTGTAAGATGAGAACAAAGATAGCAGCAGCCTCACAGCTCAACACTTCAGACAGAAATGCAAGAAAATTTGGCAGGAAACTGAGTCACTTTCCACTTAATGCCTAACAGAAGTGATCTCTGACTACTTCCAGAAAGCCTTCTGAGGGATTCTCAGTAGCTTCAAGAAATGCATCAACAGCTTTCAATGTTGGACTGCGTTGCAAGTCCCATTTATTTTTAGCTAGCACTTATTTTCTTTGCCTTACATCCCTTTTATAAAGAAACTTCTATGGAGGTACAGTCATGGACATCCCTTAGAGTGTCAGAGTTAGTGAGGAAAACAGGCTATGTATTTCTAATCATACAACTGGTTTACATTAAAAGAATTTGCATTTGGCATTTTTTAACACCAGAATTCCATAAAATCTAAAAAAATATTTTATTGTAGTAGCTAACAAATAAAAGAGACCAAGATTAAAATATTTCCTTGATTTAATATTTCCCTTTTAATCTTATTATAAGAATCAAACCTGAAAAAATCTCAATTGCACCATATGCAGAAATGATTGTGTGCAGACTTGCTGTAGATGTATTAATGGGCAGGCAAATATAGACAAAACTGTGCACCCTCATGTCTGTGAACAACTCCTTTGAAAATATCTGTAAATATTAATGTGTATACAATCAAGTGACTGCATATTTCTCCAACTGTTTCCCAGGAAAATGAGTTTCTAATTGTACATGCTGTACTAGCTTTGGAACCTCTATTCAGCTTTAATTTCCCTCACACACAGTAAACATAATTATATATTTTGTCAACATAGACAGGTTTGCCAGTATATGTTACGCATCTATCTGTAATTTCAAAAGAAAAATTTTCCTAAAAATGTTTTGAGTCTAAAAGCAAAAGAGAATAATGGCTGGATGCAAAAATAATTTTTAAAAAAGGTTGTTTCTATGGTTGTTTCTATTAAATAAGCAAATTTGATCCAGTAAACCTCTTAAATACAAGAATAATCCTGTGGTACCAAAATAGCAGATGCATAATCTGTTAGGCACTGATGGAGACTGCTGACATAATACTTAGAGTATGGTTATAGACATTTTCTTTTTCATTTCCAGTAGACTACACAATTATGGAGATATTAAATCACAAAAATATTTGCTGCCATAAGAATGCCTCTCTCCCGATGTTCCTTTGGCAAACTGGAAGTGGCAGAAACTAAAAACTTTCTGGCAGTGTAAATGCAGTCTTCATTTATAGAGGAATAATTTGGAACATTTGTCATATGTAAAAGGCAATACTTAAAGACAAATCAATGACGAGCTGGATTATGTTGTCTATTTCAGTGATGTAAGTCAGAAGAATTTCTCTTTGCTGAAATGAAGTTACTCCCTCTTTACACCAGTATAGTTACTTGCTGAAGTGGATATTTAGGTTGCAAAGTGTATCTAAAACAGTAGTCAGTATTCTCTGCATCAGTCTGACATTTCTCTTTGGGCTAGGGCACATGGAAAGCTGGTCAGTTTTGATTATAAAATTTCATCTACCAAGTCACAGCAGAGGAAAAGAATATGGCTGTACTGCCTGGCACAGGAAGAGAAAAAAAAAAAAAAAAAAGAAAAAAGAAAAAGAGAAAAAGAGCAGTCAGGTCAAACTAAAGAGTTGTTAGGCTCAGTTTTTATTTTCTAGCACAAGGCTCAGCTTCTGCAATTGTCTCTTTAGCAGTCATCTATATTGTCAGAAAACCTGAGTAAGTAACTGAGAGCAGCAAATTTTATCAATTTCTACCATTTAAATAAAGATATGTTAAAAAAATCCAATTAAAATGCCTCCAGAAGACATATTTATCTGAATGTTAGTCTGAACTGGTTATAGTCAAGAAACTGCTGAAATCTAGATAAATAATGAAAGAACAGATAATTCCACTGCAGTAACTGTTCTGATTCAAGAAGAATTTCACTTGTATTTTCTTTAGCCATAGAAGTCTCCATTTGAAAATTTATAATTCTCCTCCCTTCTTTACACTCCATTCACTGCATGTGGCCAATCTCTCATTCCTCAGGAAATCCAACAGACTGCGAGAGTGCTAACACTGGGCCAGTACTTGCAAAGAGGTAAAAAAATTATCAGATAGTGTGACAAGAATCATAACCACAAAGAAAGGAAGAGCCTTATAAAACATATTGAAGAGCACCTCAGGTGATCTATTCCCCTGCCTTCAGGCAAGATGAAAAATTTGGCAAGAAGGCCACTTAGTGTAGTACAGACTTCCATGCATAAGGCTTAATGTAACAAAAGTGTGTGCAAAGATCTGGGTTTCTGCTGATATTTTCCCCAAGTTTAAGGCTAGGAAACCAGGTGAGCAGTTTTAAAAAGGTATTTGGTGGCTGTACAATCCAAAAAGAGATAAAGGACAGGAAATGAATCAACACCATGCTCAGAACTGAGAAGAGGCTGTTCAGTTAAAAGTCACATAAAAAGGTTAAGGGATTAGAAAACCCATGATTGTGAGAAATAAGAAGGATTTAATAAATTTGTCTTGCAAAAAGAAACTCAACAGATGCCTAATTTGTACTGGGTATAGATTATATGAGAAGAATATAGGAGGTAGAAGAATATAACATAGGAAAAAAAGCAATGACAGAAAAACAATTTCTGATGACTGAGGTCAGCCAAGTGCAATTGAGAAAGAAGCTGTAGCTGCTCTGGTTTTAGCAACTGGAACAAAGCACCAAGGAATTCACAACTCTTCATGCCTCCAGCTTCAAACTTTCCATCTTTATAAAAGCCACTTTCACCAAACATTATACTCAGCTCAAGGCCAGCAGAAAGCGATACGATGAAATTTGATATACCGTGATCTTATGCTTAAGACCTAACTGCTCAACTTTCATTAAATTCTGTGGCTCTCAAACATAATAAAAGGATGGATAGCACTTAGATTGAGTGCCTTCAAAGGAAACCAGATGCCATAGACAATGCTGCTGGTAATCTTTTCTGGTGTTGAAACAACTTCTACTGCACATCCTGCTCTCCTGGGACGTGCTATCCCTAAGACTGGAATTTTATAAAATACAACTTTGATCTGTGTTTTATCTGACATTATTCCAATTATCCTGCCAAATTCCAAGTGTGAGTAAACACAGTCTTGACCTTTACCCTCACAGCTTCTGCTGGAAAAGATTTCCTCACTTCTTGTCACATGCAGCATTCTATGAAGAAATTCATATGCAGAACTGTGTAAAATACAGTAGAAATGATAAGTTTTATATAGCACAGATCTATCCTGATCAGAAGAGATATAATTCTGACCTTAAACTATTTTTTAAATACTAATATGCCCTCTAAACAGATAGGCAGACATTAAACTTAAAAGAGTGGAAAGATTCCTACTAACTTTCCTGAGCACAGGATCAAACTTAGATACTGGCCATGTAGCAAAGTGTATGTTGCACATACTGTGTACTCACTATCTTAGATTTATTTAGATTTTAGCTTTTCTATTCAGTTATTAATGTTACCTGGAGATTTCCTTCACAACTGAGTCATACCAATAAAAAGCTGTCTACTGGATTTAAGGGCAATTGTCCATTGCTGTTTGTGCACACTGCTTTAGCTTTATGTAGATGTTGTATGGATTACAGAAACACAAATAACATCTGATTAAAAAAGTTCAAATAATATGGAGGGTTGATGGATAAAGGCAGAGTTGCAATGATATGCAACCTCAGCTGAGTAGGGATATGACAGTGAGGATCAGAAGCAGTTACTGAAACATATCTAGGGTGAGGACCCACTTTGAGAACACTGGGAAATAGTCTTTCACATCACAGTAGTGAAGTATTCCTCCGGGGGCTGGAGTGGGGGCGGAGTAGAGGGAGAAGCTAATACATCAGCATTTTGGTTGGCTCAGTTTCAAACACCACCACCACTGCCACCCCATATGCTGCAGTCCAAAATCAGTATGTTGCTGCTCTGTACTAGCAAACTACTGAGAGAAATGGGAGCCCAGTGAGTCCTGTAAAAGTTATCACAACTGCTAATTCTCACTTGGGAGTGTCTTAATAGTGTTCTTTATTGTTACTTAACCCCTTTACAAACTTTTAAATCCATTGTCCTACTCTACTCCCATCTTTATTATGAACACATTAAGGCAGCTACACAGAAATAGAAAAGGTTAAAAGTGGAGGTGCAGGCGGGTGAGAGTAGTCAGGGATGTGTGTCTTGGGGGGAAAAAGTGAAATTGATGTAACGTTCAGTCATTTAAAAGTTCAAGCACTGTAACACTAACTGCAGGATGGTTCTGGAGTTCCCACCATAAGACACAGAACTGTTGGAGCAAGTCCAGATGAGGGTCATGAAGTTGATAAGATGACTGGAGCACCTCCCCTGTGAAGACAGGCTGAGAAAATTGGGAATGTTGAGCCTGGAGAAGAGAAGGTTGTGTGGAGACCTCATAGCAACCTTCCAGTATCTGAAGTAGGCTAAAAGAGAAGCTGGAGAAAGAATCTTCATCAAAAACTGTAGTGACAGGACAAGAAGTAATGGTGAAAAACTGAAAAAGGGGAAATTTAGGAGAGACATTAGGAAGAAATTATTTACTGTGATGGTAGTGAGGCACTGGAAGAGGTTGCTCGGGGAGATTGTGGATGCCCCATCACTGGAAGTGTTCAAAACCAGGGTGGATAAGGCTTTGAGCAAACTGGTATATGGGAGATATCCCTGCCCATGGCAGGGGAGGTTGGGACTAGATGATCTTTAGAGTCCTTTAACATTCTATGATTCTAAAACAATATATGCTAACTCACTACTCACCTACAGTTGCAATACATGAGAGACATCTTTCTCCACATTGACACTAAGAGCTATGCTCGGCTTGAGGCTCCAGAGCCAGGAGCAACTCTGATCATCAATGTAGTTACAGCCAAGTGCCACAGACATGCCCCCAGCAAGATGCTCACAAGGCTTAGATTTTTTGGATTCCTTTTTGTTAGTACATACACAGTCTCCTACCCTGAGCCTCATCCCAGAGAGGAAATAATTGACATTCTCTTGCCAATAGTAGCCAATTTTCAAAAGCATGAGTGAGAGGGAGAGAGTGTTTGAAGCTGTCTTCAATTGTGGTGCTTGATCCAGTTGCTTCTGTTCAAAGAACTGTAAAAAGCATAATATAAGATGCTCCAGAATTTTACCAGGCTAGACATTGCAATAAAAGGCAATTTCACAGGTAATAGAAACCTCAGCCAGGGAATTTCAGGGCTGTAATATCCAGATTCCCTCCCTTTTCTGTTTAATTTCATAGAACATACCTTTTTTCTCTTGAAACAAGGGGTTAAAGTATGCAAATTGTCATAACTACTGGTAACAACAGTTTACATAACTGCTTACTTCAAAAATAAAAATATAAAATAAAACAAGAAAAAGATTCATCAAATCCTTTAAGACAGCCTTGAATAATGCCTTCTGCAGATTTCAGGGCTGGTTGAACTTAAGAGCTGTTTGTTTCTTCAAACACTGCTAGTGCAACCCTTTGCCTAAGGCAGGGAGAAAGGTTTTCACTTATTTTTACAATAGGGATTTAGAGGTGGTCCTGATGTGATGAAACAGCCAGTTTAAGGCAGCAGTGCCCTTAATCAGGCAAGAAACGTAACACCTCTCTCCTGACCTCTACAACAGCCCTCTGAACCTGTTCCCGAGGTGTTCCTGAGGAGACAGCCAGCCACGATGTATTATGTGCATTTGCAAAGGATCAGATTGATGTGACCACCAAAGGAATGTTTCCATTGCTGTAAGAACTGTCTTTCATAAGAGATTTTCTGTTCTTTTTTGAGTCATTTTTCAGGCTTTAGTATTATCATTAGCATTTAATGAATGTTCTACATGTTCAAATATGCACCATATTTATTCATTTCTGGATACAGTTATTTTGAATTCTTTGAATTTCCTGTAATGTTTCATCTATTCATTGTAAAAAGGCAGATGCAGTTTTCCTATGTCTAGTATGAACAGGAAAACCCTGAAGTTATTTCCCTAGAGCAAAGTCTTCAATCATGGAATAAAACACAGGCAGAAAAGTGTAACTTTTTATTCAGTCTGTCAAAAAACTGCAAAATATAGTCACTAGAAACTATATTATTCTTACATTAAGGTATAAGCCATCATCATTACTCTGGAGACACTGAGTCATGAGACTTAAGTGGTACCCTTTGTCCACAAAAACATCCAACAAATTAAGTAATTAGAATTTTTTTCAAATGAAACTTTAAACAAAAGTTTTCAAGATTTTTTTTTTTGTGCAAAACAAAGTACCAAGAAAAGAGCACAAACTCAATTTTCATCTCTGTGTACATTAAAGATTAACACAAAATCTACTCCACCCTCATCTGGCTCGCTCACAAGTCCCTGGGTTCTCAGTTTACATTAGATATAGCTGGAACTGAAGGTGGGGCTGCAAGCCTGGCCACAGCCACATAAGGCTTTCTTCTTGTTGTCCTCATCCAACTTTGAAATTTGAGCAACTGAATATATTTTCCCTTTAACTTTAAAAGTATTTAATTTTGTCCTTAGAAGAACAAAAGAAGTTTGTGCAATTAAGGTGTGTTTGAGGGGATCTTAATATGTCATCAGTACCAAAGGTTAGGCTCATGAATATCATAGCAAAGGTGGCATCCTTCAGTCAATTTGAAAGTCATTGCACTTGGTTTGGTTTAACGTCATCCAGATGAAGACTCTAAAGACTCTGGATCTCCTTGTAAGAGGGGATGTGAACAAAATGAAGGGACTGGATTACACTGACCTCCCTGAATACCCTTTTCCATGCAAAAACAGCAAAAAAACCAAATTATGACAGTCATTCTCTGAAGCTACTAACTGAGCATTAAAAATCATTAATTCCTGACTATGTTTCCACAAAGAATTTGTGAATTTCAAAGAGAAACGGAAAACCATAAGCATGAAAAAAGTTGTCAGCAGAGGCACCTTTCCATAATTGCTCTCTTGCTGGAGAAAAAATATGTGAACTTAAAACAGAAAAGAAAAAGAACAAAAGAAATTCGGAAGTGAATATTGTGAACTTGGGTTTTCATCCACTTATTCATAACATTTTTTGAATTCTCGGTCTACAGTGCAGTCTGTCAGGTCGAGCATATGCCTGTCAGCTATATATTTTCATGCTTTCTGTAAGATTTTGAGATGCCATATAGACAAATAACAGGCATGAATCCTTTCACTTTCCTCTGTTTCAACTTTTTCCCCAACTCAACCAGATAAGTGACTAGCACCATAAATAGAAATGGCCATAAATAGAAAGTGATGGTGTATGAACAGTTCACAGAAAGCTGATTGGAAAAGGACATTTTCCTTCTAACAATACTCATACCTCTGGGTAATTTGGAACAACACTTTTTATTTGGCATACCACAATAGACATTTTGTTTTTTATTATATTTTTCACTGAAACTAGAAACAGCTGCTGTCTGATGTTGTCTGGTATACGTGGTAGTAGTGTGGGTGGAGGAAGAGATTTTTCCCTCACAAGAAAGACGCAATTGTGGAAAGTATGAGGTTACGGAAAAGTGTTAGCAGGTGATATAAAATATTTCAGTGGTTTACATAGGTTAGAGAACATAGATTCAAATTTTCTCTGAACGATTGCAGTTGTCACATCTTTAAAGTACAAGGGTTTGATAACCACAACAGCGACAAGCAAAGCAAAGAATTTGTTTTCTTTGAAATTATAATCCCCAGGGAAGGATGCTTGGCAAACATCTTTTTGGGCTATGAAAATCAACACTTGCCCCTCTGATATATTCCAAAGCCACTGTGGGGAATAGGAAAATAAAAGTAGCAAGGGCTTAGCTGTCCATCACTCCCTTGTAATTATACCTCTGGCTCTTTCATTTCTCTTCTCAAGGCAAGAATATTTTTGGAAGTGCCACTTAGTTATTTTGAAGTATTTTTGAGCACTGTACCACAACACATGCTTTCCCTGAGTTAGTTAATTCTATATAACATTTCTGCAGAAGTTTCCTGAAAGTCATAAGTGGAAGTTTACTAATCTGAGCAGAAACACATGACGGTGCTTTCCAAACCCCTGTGTCCACATACTCAAGTACACAGCCCCAGTGATTCAGGCTGAGATTTTACAGTACCTGCACAGTCACACAGCTGCACCCCTGTTAGCTATAGGAACATGTGCCACAGAAATCGATAAAGCCGTGGCATGGAGTGGGGAGCAGGGAGCAACTGCTCACTCTTTCTCCCACTGCAAGAAACTCTAAGTGATGGGTCTGGTAAAACCAAAGAAAGGATAGGGGGTTTTCACACAATGTTTAATTAAACCGTTGGTTTTTGCAAAGTTTACATGAGTTCAAAGCTGACCAAACTAATGAAAGAAAAAGATGTCAAAGATGATCAAATACAAAGACTCCATGTACAAGGAGGAGGTTTGTAAGCCACAAGCAGTTGGGGGCTGAAAGAGGGATTTAGAGAAAATTTAGGGGAAGTATGGCAACATCTATTTTTTAAACTCTTCACTGCACATTTGCACTTACGGTCTTATGTCACTTAACATAGACTCAGGTTCTGGAAAGGTCTGTGTAGACCAACATAGGAACAGGCCACTGGGAGAGCTGTCCTAACAAGGTCTAAGAATTCACATTCAGAAAAAATAATTAAAGGGTGGATGTTTGGGATGAGAGAGCTGGTGGCTACTCTCTCTCTTTCTTTCTTTGCCTTTGGAGGGATAGGCTGCCTCTGTTTTTCTCTCCTTGCCACTTCTCCCTGTGTCTTGGCAAGCAAACCGCAGTCTTATGTTGCAAGCAGCCTTGCAGGGCAGACTTGTCTGGGGCCTTTTCATGTTAATTGGAATCAAATGTCACAAGGATGGAGACACAGGAAATTTAGAGATCTTCTGTGGAAGTGTCAGCACGGGTTTTCTTGATGTTTTGTGTCTTTTGCTGAGTCTGTCCAAGTGTTGAGACAGACTAGACCTAACTCCTAGTCTCAGAGCACCTGATTTCAGGACAGCGTAAGTGGATCAAAACAGGTTCCCTTCAGTATGACTCCTGGATGCTTTACAAGGCACCATAGACACAGGAGTGCTGCTCTCAGGGTTGGCTATGAGGAACCATTCTTTTCATAAGTAGGTAGAGAAAGTAGTTTACTATTTTTCTGTGCTGAACAACAGTAAAAATCTGACTCCCTCTGGGACTGGAGTTGTGCATTGCAGGCTGTTATACACCCTATATGATTAATTCCCCTTAGGACATTACCCCTTAGTACTTATGTTATGGTCTCTCTCCACAGATATCATCAAGAGCCTTGAAATTGGATGGCATTATTCCCCGTGGGTGCAGCTGAGTTCAACTGCGGTCACCTCAGGCTTGTGACCTCTCTCTGAAAGAAGGACCCATTGTTTTAGTGCCAGGAGTTAATGTAAGGAGACCAGAGACACACTGCTTTGTGTAAGCCTCTGGACAGACATGCATCACCAGGTGGGTTGTGAAATACAGGCTGTAGCCCAGACTGGCCTTGGGGAAGCAGCATGGAGGACTCCAGAAACCCAGTCCCTGGGCTGTCTTCCCTCCTACGTTTTGCCAAGGGCTGTGGAAAGCACAAGACAAGCCATACACTTTGCAGAGCTACACAAGATGGCTATGAGGTCTGTGGGCAGCGAGAAAATGGCATCTCCATGAGCCATTTAGAAAATCTGGGTGATTGTACAACCTGAGTTCAATAGCTGTATATCTCACAAATATTTGAATATTCTAGTTAGTTTTCCCTTAAGGAAAAGCAATCCTCCTTAATCTGGACCCTACAATTTCCCACGTTGAGCTCTCCTGAAGCGAACATACAACTGTATGCCAGTGACTTAATACCAAGTAGAGACTAATTTCAGGGTTTAGCCTATGGTGATTTTAAGAAGTCACACCTGGGCTGGGACTTTGGGTGCCAAGATTTTATCCTGGAGCAAATTTTTACGGCCAAGTTTGAAACCCCTGAAAATGAGAAGAGAGGGGAATGTTATAATGGAAATGCTGGCACAACTTCAACTACTGTAGAGCAGCCCAAGAAGCTGATGAGGCTGAGAGTTAAAAGCAAATCTGCCAACTTTCACTCTGATCAAATAAGGTAAGTCGTGCTAAAATATTTGACTGCTTTAAAGGAAAAAAAAAAAAAAGGAAAGAAAAAAAAGGTTGTTTTCACCTCTTCAGAAAGCTAGCAGTTATAAAAAAACCCCAACAAGCATTCAAAAATAATGCAAATACACTTTCAATGAAACTCTGCTTTGTTTTCTCTGCACCACATGATTTTTCTGCTCAGTTAAATGGGATGCAGGAAACTACCTCTAAAACAAATTTGACGATTTCTGGCTTGAAATTCAGACTCTACCTATCCAGAAAAAGGCAGTATAGTCTGGGCCATTCCCCAACAATAGAGTGGCGACAGGCTAAATATAACCACACTTACAGTCCCAGAACTGGCATCTAACACCAGGGGCTTACAATAACACTGAAGCTGCTGCTGCTCCAGCAACAGCCGAGGCAAGGGGAGGGGAAGTTCTGTTTGTTTTTCAACCGGGACCTCATTCTTCACTCAGCTGTTTGCTATTAGGACTGGAGCAGTAGCAGTGAGAAATTCATTACTGCTTGCTCTCCGAATCCTGACACAGTAACAGCACAGATCCAACTAGCCAAATCCACAAAGGATCAAGGGAAGGGGAAAAAGAGAGCAACAAACTATTACATGCTTGTCGTCTCTCTTTCACAGCACCTTTCATCCCCAAGGAACCTATTTATTGAGCGTGAGACTCTGCCCCATTCCTGTAGAGATGTGTATTAGTGAGTCCTGGAAGCAGGACAAGGAATTGCTCCTCCACCCTTCCGGTGCAACCTGTGTGACTGGGAGGTGTTCCCACCAGCACGAGGGCTGCGATGTCCCTGCAGCTGTCACCTGTGCTGCATCTCATGCCAGGGTCACTCCCCTGCCTAGCTGGGAGGGGAGATGAGGGACTAAGGAGAGTGAAATAGTAGGGAAATAAAGGTGTTCCTGGCATGGAGCTGAAGCTTTCTGCTCCTTAGGACAAAAAAGAAAGCACTAACTCAGTTAAACTCATCCTGATGCTCTTACAATTATCAGACTCAATTCCTCTTGCCCTGACAGAGGTGTAAATTGAGGTGAATGCCATTGTAAATATTTTTTATATCTTGTTTTGGAGGAAAAAAGGAAGAATTGGACTCATCTTACCAGCACATCTCTATTCAGACGAGTGGAGTGGTTAGCACTGTGCTCCAATGCTGTGGGTGAAGACTCAGCTTTACTGGTATTTAGTGGAGAATACAGACTCCATAAGGGTGACTCTGGCTGGGTGCAAAGCAGGGACTCCTTTCCAAGTCAGTTCCTACAGAGCATTTTCTACTTGGGAAAGCTGCAATTCCTATCTGGGACTCTGTTTTGGTGCAGTAGGTAAGTGCTAAGGAAGTGAATTGCTGCATTTCAGAGCAGGCTACCCAGCAGCTGCAGAGAGCAGAGAGAGCTTCTCACAGAGAGCTCTGGAGGAGGAGCTCTGACTTGGGGTCCCTGGGTACAAAGGGTGATTTCTGTAGTCTTGCTCTGAAGCACTGCAGCTGAATGACGGCTGCTGGACGCAGACAGCTCGGGTGAGAGTTCATGTGAGGAAGCTGGTCACAGTAGTGGAGCTGATTTGCTTTCATTCTTCTGCAGTCTATTTATATTTGAAAATAAAAATGGTATGTAAGAACGCAGGCACATTTCTGCTAGTATAGCTGCTTCCCCTTCTGGGGACTCCATGAGGTCTGGCTTGTGAGCTAAGTGATAAGATTTCCAGGACTGGGAATTTTGTTTTGCATTTCATTACCTCCTTGTCCTGTTGACATAATGATCTCATATGCAAAAACAAATCACTCCCTGACCTCAGCATAACAAATTGAATGCAATACTTGACACATGGGTTCTGATGCTGTCTGCCTGCTTTCTCCTGCTGTCTTAGGGTAAAAGGGTCTGCTTTCTGCTATCTGCATACTCCAGTACAGCTGGGGCTATTGCCAGCTGTCACCTGTGAGCCTATCCCTCCCAGCGATGCTTTCTGATTACAGTGTGTGAGTTAAGTATGTCCCCATAGACTGACAAACTAGACATGAAGAAATTCTTGAGTACATTAAAAAAAAAAAAAAAAAGAAAAGAAATAAAAATCAGGCAGCAAATATTTATACAGAGAAAATCTGTATTATTCACCAAGAAGCAAAGCCATGGCTAGATCTGTGTCGGTAGACATAACCAAGGTTGACTGTAAAAATCCCATGTGCAGCGTAAGCAGTATGAACAGAAACATCTTGATATTCAACATATTTGGGAGAGAACTGCATGTGCTCTGTGCCGCCACCTTAAAACAAGTCTCGTGCTTATACTGAAATCTGAACTCCCTGCTAAGTCAAACTGTGTGTGCTATGTGTTGGCTTGCATCCTAGTCCAGATTTGGATGGATCTAGCTGGCTTAGCTGATGAGGACAATCAGGTGGGACAAGCTTCAGCCTGAGCCTTTCCATCTCAGGCAGGAGGGATCTTTCATTGATATGAAAGAGGCTGGAATAAAATAAATAAATAAATAAATTCACAGCTGTGAAAGCAACAGTCAGTCACCTCCAGGAGATGGGGTGCTTCCTTTTGTTTCTAACCCATATCACACTACCATGTTTACTTCTTTATAAATATCTGCTAAATATGTAGTTATTCAGGGCTGGCAGTTCTCAGAACCACACCTGGTATATGCAGGATAACTAATACACCCTTCTGGACCAGTTGAAACCACAAGATTTTGATCAGATATCTGCAGACCATTTACAATGGGTGTCTGAAAAATAATTAAGAAATGCGTGGCTGTTCAAAAGCTTACACTACACTGCATTGGCAGACAGGGACTCTACTTTCACCAGGAAAACTTCAGTAGTACATCTGCTGAAGAACCAGGGCTGCACTCCTGACCTGTAGACATGCAAGTCGTGAGCTACATCTGATCCCTGTAGATACTTAATTGCATGGACTAGTGTCAGCCTGGATTGTGACACCCTTATTAAAGAAAGAAGCAACCTGACCAGTGAAAAAGGGGAACAGGAGAGAGTCCATACCATGTCACACTCTTTAATATAATTACTAAAATAATACAGTGAGCAAGATCCCTAAGTAATTGGTTATTTCATCACTATCAGAAGCAGTTACATTATAATTTCTCTTAACAAGCCCAGTGTGCATCTGCCCTCTTTTATGTGACACCTTTTTAATGCTAATACCTGTTCCCTGTCCTGTGTGAATTATTGGCATGAAACCATTAAAACCCCCAACAATGGATAATGGGCAGCTGACCCAGAGTTTTTTCATGTGGAGTTACCTTTATTTTGCCCTGGGCACCTGGATTTCTCAGTGCTGAATCAGCCTTTCAATAGACTTTTATTCCCTTTTATCCAAAATATGCATTTCACCACTGAGAAATAACTGGAAGTTACTGTGCTAAGAAGGCACATCTGGTATGACCCTCATTAATCTTGAGGCAGTATGGTATATGCTTAGTGCAATTTTGGCACTGTGAAATGAGGAAATAAAATCATTCCTTCAGAAGCTGTGAACACCTGGTGTTCTAAATAGGTTGCTCCAGAAAACATATCCCACCTTAGCAATACACTTACAGACAGAGCATCATGAAAGTCATCTTCACTTTTTTTTTACAGGGGAAAAAAACCCAAAATATTTACCCATCTGCTGGCTAATGTGTTTTCACTGGTCCTCATTTTGTTTTGTATGGTATCTACAAGTGCATTGTCTTCCATGAAGGCTTGACTAGGTTACAAATTACCTACCTCATGAAATCTGCTGCAATCTTGGAGAAGAATTCATTTCAAATATACAAAGAATTCACAGGACCTCCAAAGACATGTTCATTGAATTTTCCTTCAGCAGCTTCTGTATATAACACAACCATACAACCAAATGTCAGTATTCCTTCTCACTACATGATGAAAATCAAATCTTGTCTTCATCCTTCCACTACAATATTTGATGTGGTAGTAAAAAGTAGCTTCCACCTTTTCAGAATATGAAAACCGGAGAAGTAAAATGCCTCTGTAAATTTCTGAAACTTTGTTGTCTATGTCAGAGAGAGATCAAAATCTGTGCTTTTAAAAACACCACTTGAAACTCTGAATTTCTTCAAATACATTAATTACTTGAACAAGTGAAACTAGAAAGAAGTTCATATCTGAGCTGGTCATCATAGTCTTGTTCTCTTAGAGTGTTTCCTCCTGTCATTCTTCCTTTGACTATGCATGAGTTGAATACAATCCTAAATCATGTCTTCAGTCTTTGGGAGGCATGCAACCATCAGGGCTCAGTTCAGCCATCTAATTTATCTTACAACCTAAGAGTGCCATTTAAACTTATGGTGCTATGTGTGAGTAAGCAAAGGACAGTTTAGGTTAAGAAACATGCTAAATTCTTGAACTCCAAGCATGTGCTTATATGAGTTAGCCCCTTACTCTTTGATCTCAGTGAGATGTGCTAAGGATAAAGGTAAAAGTGGAAAGTCATCAGACAAAAGCTCAGCTTTATGTAAGTAAATTTTAAAGAAGAGATGACCTACTGTCCTGATGATGTTCCCTGTGGTGTTGTTCCACATGCATATAGGTTTTCAGCACTCAGCTGATGTTCAGTATTCGAGGAAATACTGCACTGTTTGTTTTGCAGTGCAGTTTATTTCTCCACTACATTAAAGAATATTAGAAAATTTATAACCCATGGGGAAATAAAAAGTAAAGCTGATGAATTGATGTATATTTTGGATTATGTTAATGAGTTTCAACAAAACAAAAAGGGACAACTCCAGAGCAGCCTTATCTGCATCACTCTGAGACTCTCTTTCAATTGTTCCTTGCTCCAGGCACATATTCACTGGCCACAGTAGTATGGGTCAGCAATGTTTTGGCTCCCACAACAAACCAGGTGATGCATCCATAACATAGAACAATGTCTTAGCATCAGATAATCTACACAGCTTTGAGTATGGACCTACTTACTCTGAACTTGGAGGGCACCAGGAAACAGAGGGTAACCTCGTTACTCCTATATGAAAAAAACCACATGGTAGTCTTGCTCTGACAAGCAGACAGCTTTACCAGCTCCTAGCCTTTTATTCTGAGTCAAAGAATTTTTCTTGAATGTCACAAATGCTGGTGTTTTATTTCAAGTCTTACAGATGGAGGGTGTGAGTTTATTTTTCCCACAAAGCTTCTCACCCTAATAGCTGCAGAGAAAAGTTGAAGAATTTAGTATAGTTAAAACTTCCAAAGAAAAAAAGGCAATAAAGCAAACCCAAAGGAGTTTATTTGAAGTTCAAGATTTTTAGGACAGTGATGTCATTTTGGGGAAACTTAACCCAGGGAAAGGGAGGAAATATTCATGTTTGGGATTGGAGTCATAAAGCAACAATCTACAACAGAGCATCACACACAAGGTACTGCTCCCTCCTGCCCCGGGGCTCCCACAGGAGCACACTGACCACACACAGCCCAGACAGGGCCTGTCAGGACCAACAAACAGACCAAAAGCAGGACTTCCCTCCATTCCAGTTGCTAGACCACAGACAGGAGAAAGAAGGAACCACTTTCCACCGCCACCTTCCCCTGAAGGAGGCAGCTGCAATGCCTACAGAGATGGGGACAAGGCTTGCAGAACCAGCGCTCACTCTCCAAGTCAGGTAAGCTGCTCAGTAATGTGGCATTGTGCCAGGGGAAAGTCTTGATTAATAATTGTGCTCATTCACAGCATTATTAAGACTAAAGGTCAGAAGTCTCTAGTTTCTGGTGCTTTAACAAGACTAGATTTGAAAGGAAACAATCTGTTCTTTCTTTTCTGAAATGAAGCTACTCTTAGCTTTTATTATAACAATAGGAGAACTTAATTTACTGTCTTCTTTCCTCCAAGGCACTGTCCACTAGAGAGGGCATCTTAGAGGGTCCCTAAGCAAAGCTGTTACATGAGGAATCCTGACCAGCAGGAAAAAAAACAACTAAAATGAAAACAAACCAAAACCAAACAAACAAAACAACCCAGGGCACAGAGAGTGTTTATTCCAGGGCAACACTCATGTAGTTCACCTCCTCAGCCTGAAACCAGCTCAGCTTACAGGCCATATTGATGCAGATGTTGTTGGGCCATGACACAAGCACCCCAGATTGCCACTAACTATGGGTCACTTTATGTAGTGCTCTGTGTTTGTGACTGAGAACAGCAGTGGGTTCCCAGCCATGGAGCCAAAATATGCCCCTGACCATGGGAGAAGGAGAAATGTAGTTTCTTGTAGCAGCTTTGAAGCATGCTGGCAGATATGCATGATCAGGCCACCAAGGGGGGAGCTGGTGTTCGTTCCTGGGTCTGGAACAATGGATCAATAAGAAAAAAAAATACATTGAGCTGTCTACACTGTCTCCCTTGTTTCCCTATTTGGATCCTTTGGAACCGCACAGGTTTTCTCACCTGTTAAGAACTCAAACAGGTGTTCCAAGCCCAGTGCCCTCAGATATGTGTTTGCAGGGGGAAGTACTTTGTATTTCCTTTTAGTCCCAGGAGAAGGATCTTTCCTATTTGACGTTTCCACATGTAATCTCTCCAGGTCTCTCCCAAGATGAATTCATATGCAGCTCCACAATGAAATCCTGAGAGAAGTCCTTGGCACCCTGGACACTCAACAGAAGAGAATTTGTAGTTCCAAGACATCAAATAAAGGTGTGTAAGAGCCCACACTGCAGTATTTTCTGTAGAGATTATTATCAGAATTCTCAGTACCTTTCTTTTTTGGCCCCAAACACTCTCTGATGCTTCAGGTTGTCCTCCTTCAGGGTTACTAGACCTCAAAGTTCAAGAACCTTTTGGAAATCTTTCTTTCAAATTTCACTTAGGGATGATAGAAATCCACTGCCTGCTCCCAGACACATCTCAGTTTATGCAGAGAAAATGTTTAAGCTGCTCAGACTCTAGACAGGCTCTTTTGTGGATTAAACAGGACATTGCCCCATCACACACAAAGCCTCCCGTGATCTTTCTCCCTGTCAAAGCCCACATGAACCACTGCCAGGCTGTTCTGCAGTGCCATCTAGTGAGGCAGGCAGCGTTCCACAGAGCTCTTCAATGAGCCTGGGCAGGGCACATCCATCATTCCTGCAACGATTTTTATTTTTTCATGAAGGCTTCTCACAAAAACCCCCTCCCACCTCTTTTGGTGCTTAGAATCCAGCCAGACTAGCTCTTTTCTCCTAAGATGAGGCCAAAGTCTTGCCTTCAGGGCAGTTTACCAGCCCACCTAGAGTAACACTGCTTAAAACATATGGCAGCTTTGCAGTCTGCTACAGATTCAACGTCTAGATGGTTTCTCCTGAACTTTAAGGAAACCTGGAAATATTGAGTTGGGATATATGTGAATGCAGTCTTCTCTGCTGGGGTGATGTGGAGATGGGAAGGAGACAGACATCACACAGTGAGGAGAATCACTAAGACTTGGACAGGGAGGTGGGATGAAGTCGAGGATACACTGGGGAAGGGAAAGCTGAGGTTGCAAAGAGGATTTGGCTGAGGAGGAAGAGAACCACTGATGTGGCAAAAGGGAAAAAAGGGTACACAGCTAAGCAAGGTGCAAGGACCATGTTATGGGTACCTACTCAGGGTGGGAGGATGAAGAGAAAGGAATTAAATTAGCAGAAGAGCTGAATGAACAGTGAGACTTGAAATAGTAATGATAGAAAATAGTGAGGCAATGGAGACAAAAACAATGGAAATGCATCTGCTATGGCCACCCTGGGAAGGTATGATGGAAAATGGGAATGACCAGGCCTGAACAGCAGCACTGAGCAACTGAGAGTAAGCTACTATCAGGCTGGGACAGGAGTTCATGGTGTTTTACTGATGATGGAGCCTGTGGCAAGAGACAAAGGTAAGTGCCAAATGCTGACTATGCACATGTGGCAATATTCTGCTTTTCAGCTTGGCTATTTAAAGATTTAAGAAAATGCATATATACATACAAAGTGCATGCATACACAAACCAAACCTTGTATTACTTTATTAACATATAATAGAAGTTAACAAATAATCTAAAACCTATCTTACTGCAGGATTAAAGTTCCACCTCTGAGCCCTCCAAAATTAGTAACTTGGCTAGGGTTGTCTACACCCTCTAACTCACCACATACCTTTAAATGAATAGATATTCTCTTTTGAGAGAAGTCAAGAGGGTGCAGTAGGAGACTTGTCTGTAGGCAACTGTGCCTGCCTTTTTATAGACAAGAGATTACAGGAGACAGTGAGCTCCTGAGGCAGATGAATAATGCCACAGAGCTGGACTTAAAAAGCTTAAAAAGACAGACTTTTCTCAAGTGGAGTTCAATGTGTGATCTTTGTTTTTAGGGTTCCAGACTGGAGATCTCTGCATGTGGTTTGCAGAAAAGCAGAGACATAAAGCTATAAATAACATCGTGAAGAATTCCCACACTGAATCACTGCTCAGGACTATACCATAAAACCATCCTGTCTGGAGGGCACAATATATGCCAAGAAAACCATCAGCTTGCACAATGGCAGTTTCTGGCTTTCTTATGTGTTGCCAAACAATTTCCACATGCCTAAGCAGAGTTCTACTTCTTCAGAAGGTAGGTGTCCCTGTGGTCTGACTGCCATGATTTTTCGTGTAGTTTTATGGGGCTAGGAATCAAAGTACTAATAAATGTAGCAGCATGTAAACTGATCTTTTAATAAAACTGCAGTTATTGGGAGGTAAAAAAATCTTTTTCAGATTTCAGAATTGTCTATGTTGCATTTTCCATTTTGCTTGGACTGAAATGTGAAGTAGTGGCTGCAGTGAGGAAGAGGAGAGCCATTAACTATATCTCCAAGCACCTGAAAGAATACCACAATCACCCCCTGTTTTCAATTCAGTAAGGAAAGCAACTTCATGTACTTCTAAGTAAAAAAAGGGGGGAAAAAACTATGAAAAGGAGAAAAGCCACAATAAACTCATGGGGTATTTTCTATCCTGCAGGGCTGGTTTTTCAGTATTTACATTACATAATATACAGCTACTAGAATTACTGTGTTCTAACCCAGAGAAGCTTCCGGAAACCAAATTACTTAGTGGCTAGGCATGAATGCTAACCCCGTCATTTGAAACACAATCTAATAATATAGAAGTTTATTCTACCCAAGGGAATGTACATCCACCATACTTGAGATGTATTCTTCTGTATGGTAGATTCAGCTTGATGGGCATGTTTACAAAGGCTTTCTTCCTGGGATAATTGGACAATTTTGGTTAGGGGGAATAAAGACATTTGAAAAGTATCCTAACATACTGTAAGACACTCCAGAGATCTGGCTAGAAAGAGTTGAGGCCTGAGCAAATGAGCAAAACTCAGAAAGGAGAAATGAAATCATCAGTCTCCAATGGGCAAGAGGCCAGCTTGGGTAGGCTGTGGTTGTCACTAAAAGAGCCATGGTCGACATAGTTGCTCCTTCCTGTCTACAATATACAGGGCTCAAGACCGCTGGTCATTTGCAATGCAGGAACTCACCAGGCTTCCCTTTGATTTTTCCAAGAAGCTCTTCCCATGGAGCAGTAAAGATCTGTCAGGGAAATCCCTAGGGTTTGCAAATTCTTTACAGCTGACGTGGCATCCAACAGCCAGAAGCACAGCATGAAAACCAGGCACAGTAGACTTTGCTATTGCAATATAACATTTAACTCCTCAGCTTCAAAACATAACTCGCCACTCACATAAGAGGTCAGGCATGACAGGGAGGTTTGTGCGACAGTGGAGATTCACTGCTGCCTGCATGTTCCTCTCTCCCAACTGCCTGTAATGATAGTCCAAATTGATATTTTTACCAGTTCCCAAATATCCCACTAACTTGTCCAAAATCTAAAACAATGAAAATAAGTTTGGGTTTTTTTCTCAGAAACATGTTGAGGGCTTCTGCTCAAAAACTACCATTAATCTGCTACGCACCACCAGCCAAAATCAGAGACATTGTGTGGACTGGTTTTACCAGAAAGTCAGGGGTCAGGTTGAGACTGTATCACCAAGCTGTTACTTTGTCGTATCTGCCAGATTGAACTGTTTTACAAATAAAAGAATGATAATGATTTTTTTAAAAAACAGCTGTATAAAGTCTATTTTCAGAAGAGGAGAGGAGTCCCAGCTTGCAAGAGTTCCCTTTTATGCTATGCCTGGTTCAGACAGACTCTTCATGACAGCACAGCACAGGGAGTGTCCTAGTGCACTATATACATACATCTCCAGCCCAAGGAGTTCAGCCTGCTCATAGTGGGTCTGGTCATCAAACCACTCTCAGCACATAGGTCAACATGTTTCATATCCAAAATTCTTATTAAAAAATCCCTTTTTTATGTAATCATAAACCTGAGGGAAATGGAAACAGCTATCAGAGGTAAGTCACAGGAAACAAAAGCATCATTTCAATGGGAGAAGACACAGAGGAATCAGGGAGAGGCATTGGGCAGCACAAGGCAGACTGTAAGTCACCTCCTCCTTGGTTTGGAAGAACAATGCAGGAAGGAAACTGGGGATGGTCATTAGAAAATTTTTTTTCTATGTTGAAATAACAGGCCTTCCTGCCCTGGTACAAGACTCTGGAAGAGCAGTGCTTCCCAGCAATTGATGTAGTATGGTTTTGGGGATCTGAAACCAAAAAACCAAATTTTTCTTGGTGTCAAAACCATCAGTGGCTCTCTGCTTTTTCCTAGGAAGTTCAGAGTAAAATTCATGTTTGCAATATTTAAAATAGACAGTCTTTACCCACACATCTGTTTCTACTTAGGAGAAAATGACATCGGGGAAAGTATACTTTCTTTGCATATTCTTTAAATCTTACCCCCATTCCTCCTACCTCAAAGCCCATATGGACTGGATTCATCCTTGCAAAGAGATTTCTTGTAGACCTAACTGCCCCAGGAGAAGGCAGCCACTACAGAACGACTGGCAAAGTGGGTAACTGGTCAGGGTCAATTTTGGGAATTTCATGTTCATGGTGCCACCAGTCCAAAGCATCACTGAGGCAAGGTGACCTGGTAATATGTCCAGGTAATGTCTTTCTTGAGGGCTTTGTCTGTTTACAAGGAAGAAATGTGATCTCCAGCCAAGGATTTACCTTCCAAGAGTATCAAAGTTAAGTTCAGAGGCCACCAGGACTGCAATAGGATGACATTCAAACCTTTATTCACCACAAACTGCCCACAAAGTTAGAAACTATCAAGTGTCAAAACCTACAGCTGAAGAGTAACTTAATTGTCTACTACCAGGATATGGTCCTCCAGATTAATTAACCACAAAGACAAAAAACTATGAGAGGATTTACAAAAGTGTGAAGCTGTTTAAATGGGGGAGTGGTAACCAGTCATATAGCTTAAACTGTGCAGTATTGGTCCAAAAATCATTAATAGTTGCAATACTCTCAGTTGGAGCACCCTAAAATACGTCTTTTAACACCACAGAAATTTTTACAGATTTTCTTCCAAGTAGGCAATAGCACTAGACTAACAATTGGTAACTCCATCAGGAGAGCAGATCCTGTACTTGTGGCCAAGCATATTCCTCAACTTGACAAGCATGTACACGTAAGGGTCCTTTCTGAAACAAGCTGTGGGTAAAATTGTCGAAGACAAAACTGGACCTGACATACCATCAGTGAAAACATCCTTGGAACACTGCAGAGACCTGTTCTTGATGAGGCTCCTGCTACTTCAAGGGCAAGAATCCACATGGATTCAAATATTCCCCAAAACAGTTCGGCATTAAGAATAAAATTACCATTTTTGCAAAGGCAAAACAGCTGTAAGGGCTTGTTTTATGGTGGAAAGTGGGCTGTACTAGTAGAGAGGGAAAAAGGGGAGACAAGCTTGCTGCAAAACCTCATCATGCATCTCACTGCATTCTGAAATGTAGATTTTTGAATAAAACAAATAAGCTGATCACAGAGTGTGAGTTTAGCAAGTGAGTCTCATATCAGTATGAGATATCTTAGCAAAGCCTTTTTGCTAAGATCACCTGTCACATGAGGAGTCAAATGCCTCAAAATCTGAGAGGACAATGTTAGCAGACAAAAACACTATCAGCACCAGAAATTCATTAGCTATATTGAAAAGAAAATTCCAGACAGACAGTAGTTTTATTACATGATGAGTTGTCTCTTAGCATCACGTTACTATCTTCTGGATGATTTATGCTGTCCCAGGAAAAATCTGGTGTGCGAAATGTTCAATCAAAAGACATGAGTTCAGTCATTTCTCTGAGCCTGGCATAAACAAAGGTGTTCTATGCCAAATGGACATAACCAGGCAAGCTCTTTGACATTCCTATTGCAAGAAGTAATGGTTATTATTCCAGCTTTAGATATGACAATAGCTTTCTTGTCTCCTTTTATAAAAAAGGGCCATCATTTGCTTTGTTAGGTCTGGAAGGGAGCACTTTGTACTTCAGAGAAGAATGACTTAATAGAATTGATTTTAGCACATGTGCTTCAGAGTTTGGTTTGCACAATAATATGCTCATTTAACCTCATGATGAGAATGAATCCTCAGTGCAATAAGCTTGTTTTAAAAATTTTCAACCTACTGAAGCCTCACACTGGGTTTTATTGCAGTTATTACTAACATTTTTGTTTGACTGTAGTCCGTGTATGATGTCCAAGTAAACAAGACAATGGAGAAAAGTGGCAGACAAGATATTCAGACTCATAAGAAGACAGCAATGGGAGCCTGGAACAAAAGTATTGCTTGTCCAAAACAATTGAACAGGTTTCATATATGTTTTTGGGTCACTACAGCAGAACCTACTAACAGAGTATTTCAGTGCATGGGGAATGAATTCTTGACTGAGTAACTTCCATTACACAGATGCTTGTAACCTTTCTTCAGAGATACACCAGCAATTGCACTGCCTAAAGCAGCTCTCTGAAATCCAGCAGGTCTGCCTTTGACTCATTTTTGTCTTTAATGTGATTTGTGAAGGACTTTTCACATCCAAGAGAAGTAAAGAAATATTAAGACAGAAGGGATTTTTTAACTCTTTAAAGATATTGGTTGTCTCAAGCTGGACTGCTGGAACAAGGCTGCAGAAAAAGGATTAACAGTCTTGGGGCTGCAGAGGTAATCACAGACTTGCACTCTGTTACACACCCTGACCTGCTCTTGTGTCATTTTTTAGAACATCCCTACTTGGAGAAGCAACATTGACACATTTCTTTTATGTGAAATTATATTTTCAGGACTATTGTAGCTGTGAACATTCAAAATTTTCTGTAGTAGGTAATCCTACTCTCAGGGAAGTAAGTGGGGAATTCACCCCTAACATCCTCAGGAGCAGGGAAGCTAAATTCTTGTCCAAGAACCCCTATATGCTTTGTGGTGGCAGAAAATTTTCCACAGTTCATATTTCGCCTTATCTCCAATGAGCCATTCAAGCAATTTACAAGAGTGGATTAAAATTACTACCACAAAAAAAGGTAAAAATTAAAATGTTAGTGTTTTAGGCCTTAGCCAGCTTTTAACTGCTGAGGATGACTAACCTCCACTTGTCTTTCTCAAGGATATTTGTGCCTTTCTCTGGAGCATTTACAGAATCACAGACTATTCTGAGTTGGAAGGGACCCACAGGATCATCGAGTCCAACTCTTAAGTCAATGGCCCACATAGGGGATTGAACCCATGACCTTGGCATTATTACAACCAAGTTTTAACCAACTGAGCTAATTTCAGGGTATTTGTTGCTGGCCACAGACTGAAACTATATGTAGAGGCACATGGATTTGGGTTGTAGGTCAGTTCAACAACTTCCAAATTTCATTTAGAAATGTTGATAGTTCCTTCAGCTGTGCAAGCATTTGTTAATCAAAGAAGGGAGACTGACCCCTGAAGAAGCTATGCAATCTCCATTTTCTCACACCCATTTTTAATGGTCCACAGTTTTAAAAGCAGACCATGCCAACACTGGTGCTATTGAAAGAAGAAATAAGTTATCTAATAACCAGAGGCACTCAGAATTGTTCCCCAGAGACCACCTTTGCTGATAGATTCTGTCTATGAGAGTAACTGGTACTCCAGCCCCAACTTCAAAAGGCATCAGCTGCCAGCAGCTTCAACTTTAATCTATCCCATCTTTATGCAGTACAGAAGTTTGACCATTAACGAAGTAAAGCACACTAGGCTACAAAAAAATTTCTCTTTCAATTAAGAGAAATAGATAATACTTCTTAGGAAAAAAACGTTTCCTTTCAACAGATATAGGCATAACTGTCCAAGCATGTTTTACCTGGAAGGCGCTTTTTTTAGTTCTTTCTCTTTTTTTCCCCTCATTTCTGTCAGAACAATACATTTAGATTCTTTAACCTCTTCAGAAAAGTCCATGTCTATGGAAAGTGTCTCAGCAAACTGGAAAGATAGAGTTTGCATCAGCCCAATTGCATGGTAAATTCTGCAGTTTTCCAAACAAAAGAATTCGTCAAATGATCCAAATGCTAGGTATTTCATGTATCTTGAAAATTCATAATTCTATTTTTTTTCCTTCCTTACAAGAAAGTGCAAAAAAAAAAGAAAAGGCAAAATAGGGTTAAAATCAGGAACCCACCCTGCTATGGCTGCTTTGACAGCTCACCTGCAGGGCTCATCAGTGTTTGTCTTCCCTTCCAGCTGCCAGTGTCTGGCCTGGATGCAGTGCCTCTGCCAAACAGAGGAGCTAAGGAGATGTTGAGAAGGGGAGAAGGCTGCTCCTTTGTTGCCAGGACAGAGAGGTTTGTCTGATAGCACTGCAGCGCACCAGACTCAGTGGGCCTTCAGGAAGCTCCCACAAGTTGTTCAAGGTCTTGTATGCCCAAGGAAGTGCAGGAAAGGCTGTGTCCTCCTGCCAAGCAGAGAAGCAACCATCTCCTACTTTACAAATGCCACCATAGATATGAAGACAGGGTCTGCTTCTGAAGTACAGGTTTGTTCCTGGCTGTAAAGTTGCATGGCATGATTACAATTTCTACACAAGGCAGGTATTTAAATATTTTTCTATTACCATATTAAAACTATCATTCTGGAGGATCTTCAGAGGAACTTGACCATGCAATAAAAAATGAAAGCCTGAACACTTTGCATTCATACTCATCTTCTCCAGCAAAACAGAACCCTTAATGAATACACATCTCCAAGTCCCTCATACTTAGTCCTGCACTGTTACAATGCAAAAAAATGCACTTCAGTGCGTGTTCTGCAAATGTCACCTGTGAAGGGAACATTACGAATCAGCCTGCAGAATGATATGAGCTTTTTGTTACTTGTCCCCTACAACACTAGCAATTCTGCTCAAGTCTGCCTGAGATTTAGAGCCAGGCATCTCCTCTGAGTTTCCCTGCTAAGGACTAAGTTGATCTCACTTGTTCAGAGATGTGATGTATAAAGGGAGCCACTGTCTGATTGGCTGGTATTAATTTTTTGTGAGATCAACAATACAGCCTTTGTGTGTCATGTGTGTTTATTTCTGTTTAAATCCTTTCAACTGGCGTTTCAAACAACACCTGCATGGGATGACAGTGTACATTCTTCTCACATGACTGATGTGTTGTACTTTCTACAGCTCTCTGGTGCAGTATTATTTTGTTAGGACTGTAGCCCTTCTCGGTCCTTTTACATCCCATTACAAAGGAAAATAGAAGTTCATGGTTCTTTCTTCCTTTCCAATATCTCCTAAGGAGACTTTCCACTGTGCCTTTGGCAACCAGACTTGCCTATCTCACATCAGCCTTTTTAGCCACCAGCACGCTTGTGGCAAGTGTGGGTAGTGCCCTTCCCAAATCTTTCTTTGTGAAGCCTAGACATGATGATGATGATGATAATGAGAGCTTCACTGACTGGATTTCCAACAGGTCAGACAAATTTATTACCGCTAATAATATTTTCAGTTACAAAATTTAATCAGCCAAGCAGCCAAAGCTTCTGATTGAAATAGGAGGATCCCACACTTGGGATTATCTTCTTGTTCTGTGTAATACATCAGCAGTCCCCAGTCAGAACTCAGTCTCTTCTGGCCATGAACTTGAGAGGAGGAGCATGCAGAAGGCTCACAGGCTGGCTCCTTGTAGGCATTTAGGGCTCCTCTGACATTTGAGAGCCTAGAAGGGACAAGGAGGGCAAGGCACAGTGGAAAACACAGTGTGGGAAAAACAAATCTCAGTTCCCTCCATGCCATGAGCAATAAGGATTGGGGGGAAGTTGGACCATCTGAAAGGACAACCAGCTGTGCTGGCTCAGGGTGCAAACAGGCTGATACCTGGCACAGAAATGGTTTCCAGGGTGATATGTGCCTGTGGTGTCACAGCATGCTCCTGCCCTGCTTTGTTCATCAGGTCTTTCTTTGCTTCCCCTGCAACACTGAGTACTCACAGCTGCTGACAGATGAGAAAAGTTTCCTGCAATGGCAAAAATGGCTTACATTCCTGTTCCCTTCTCCCTCATCCATTACTCTCACTTGTTCCCAGGCTGTAGCTCACCAACACTAAGTTTTCCTCCTCTGCATCTCCCTCCCAAAACAAAAGTTTCTTTTTGGTTGGGGGTATGTCAGTGGTCACAACCAGAAGGACATCCCAAAGACAGCTCAAATTGGCAAGCTGTGGCACAAGAGTGGAAGTGAATCTTTTTTGATGGGTTAGAGCCAGGGATCATCTTATATTGTCTTTACACCAGTGGAAAATTTAACACATAACAACACCTGAGATGGGAAATTCTGTCCTTCTCTACCACACTGTGAGCAGATGATCCATCTGCCAGCTTCAGAAATGTCCTCTTTATGTGTATCTTCCACCAAAAGCCATTTCTGGCAAAATACGTGTTGTCTTGCCACACCACCAGCTCTGGCAGAATTTTAACCTTATGGAAAATGCTTTCATAAATGTCATTCATTCGATTTTTTTTCCTGCCCTCTCAGTTTCAGTACATTTTACATTACAGTTAAATATTTTAAGAATTATACTTATTCTAGGAGTACACAATGGTTTTAAATAAAACTTTTGTGGCATTATGCAGCTGCTGACTGGTCCATTAGAGAATATGGGGTATTATTAATATCTGCTAATTAAATGTACCCAGTAATAGTTCATCACTCAAGTGAAAAAGAAGCTTTAAGCCAAAAAAACCTTCACTGTGAGATTCAGGGCTGTTCTCATTTCCTTCTTTCCAGAGTGTGAAAGTATTAAAAACCAGTTAAAGATCAAGCTTTTAAAGGGAAATATTATAGTTTTATTGTGCTCCTGGAAGAAGATAGGAATCAGGTTAAATCCAGTGTATCAGTAGTGATTCTGGATTAATTCCAAGTCCTGCACATCTTGAGAGCCTATCTATCTATCTTGAGATGGGTAATGTCTATAGCTTAATCATGGACATTTGCTATTAATATTAATCTGTTTCTGCTTATGACTCAGAGAGCTTTGCTGCCAGAACACACTGAAAAACCCCAAAAGGGAAAGAGTGCATTTATTACACTGAGAATGCAAGGAAAGAGGGGAATGGTAAACTCATTTTACAAATTGAAGTTGTGGCTATTTATTATGAGTCATTTTATTGTTTGTCTCACTGCATTACCTTGTTGGTATCTCTGTTGAGCTTCATGCTGAGAGATAGCCCATGATCTTGGGACACTTCTCAGCCCAGGCAGGCACAGAGTGCCTCTGGGAGAGACATGCAAACCCTGGGAGGGACTGCCCCTATAGAACTCAGATAGGTCTAGGCAGCAGTCCCAACTCTGTCCAAGAGCACATAGACAGTGCTCACATGTCTCACAGGCTGCTTCAAAGGGTAAGGTGACCCAGGGAGACGAGTAGAAACTGCTCCTGTCCAAGCTGGTTCTTCTCAGAACCCAAAGACAGGAAAAAGAATGGAGCCTTCTACTCCTGCTATAAGCCTCCTCATCCTCCCTCAGGGACTATTCCCTCATTTACATGTTAGGGACAACTCCAGATCTGTCTCTGCAGTAAGTGTGAAGGAAAAACAAAAATAAAACTCTTGGACATCAGAAAGTAATGTTTCCTTCTTTTCTGTTCATACCTCATTTGAAGGAGTGGGATCTCTCAAGCAAGCTGCAAAATGTTACAGACATTAGAGGAAGAAAAGGAAACTCATTTCTACCTTTTAGCAACAGAGTGGATTGCCTGAGAGTCTGTTTCCCACTCTTCTGAGGTAGGATTTATTTTATTCACCCCAAAGGCAAGGGCATAGCACAGCCACATGAAGCAAGAGAGCTACTGCATGTCAAGCTCTAACAGGATTTCTACAGCCTGTGTCCCCAGTCCCAAAGAGTGATTTCTTCCTGCATGTCCTGAAATAAAAATTCTGTCCACAAGCCTACACAACAAAAGCTGCCTTCTATGCCTTTTTTCTCATTTGCCTTCCACACTGGCCTTTATAGACCTGGAACTTCGATCTCTCCTTCAAACTTTGTGGAGTGTCAGGTAGAGCCTCACAGGAATTCCCTCAGCTGAAGCAATGCTAAAATTAAAATATATATATACGTAAGAAAGAAAAACAAATAAATGCCAAAACACAGCACAGAATCATTCAGCTATTACTGAAATATATGCAAATAAAGCAAGTAAATGTGTCCAATTGACTGGACTGTCTTGGTTACACAACATTCAAAACAAGAACTGGGCTGAGGATTTCAATGTGTTTGTTCCTGTGAGTCATAAGTGTGTCAGACTCACTGGGAAAGGCCAGCCAAAGGAGATTGCTGTCTTCTCTTCTTCTTCATTCCATTGATCACAAACAATTCTTGTACATGTTCTTAAATGGTACAAAATAACAGGAATTGGATCTGGGTCACAGCGAGCACACCAACATCCCATAATTCTCATTGCTGTCTCCATCCTGTCAAGTTCATTATTTAAGCATTGTTGTTCTGCTGTCATCTGTTTCTATGTATGTGGCTTCTTTTTTTTTTTTTCCTCACCTAAATTACTCCATGCATTCATCCAGACATTTGGAAATAAACACAAAATATATTGTGATAATTTGTCATTTGTGCAGAATATTAAAAAAAAATAAAGTCCTCTTTAAGACAGCATGAAATCTGCAAACACCTCCTGTCCCCGTATTTTAACAGACTGATTGGGGATCTCAGAGGGTATCAGGAAAGGCAAGACTGGGTACTGGAAGTCTGTCATCTTTGAAGTTAGGCTTTGCACATGTCAGGTCCTTATGGCTGGGACAGAGAGCATCTAGTAACCAAACTATAGCTCATGCCTTCAACATGCCTTCACCACAAACTTGCTGAAAATGTTTTGATCACAAAGACCATCTGAACCTCTCTTTACTTCTAAGTCCCAGATCTCACTGAGAGAAATTACAAATAACATTATGTATTAAATGTCTACCTTGTCTTGGTTATCTATTATAGCTATACTTTGAGGTTTTAATAATAAAAATACTAAAAACATTCACATTGCAATCTCCTTGCAGTTCAAAATTCAGGCATGAAAGTGTGAGCTGGAAACATACACATGTGAGTGTGGGAACATGTTTATGTTTGCATGTATATGTGAAGGCTGACAGAGAAACAGAGAGATAAGCAGTTGAGAACATACTCTGCACATGTTTTTAAATAGATCTGACAGCAGTTCAGGCTGTAAATTTATGCTCCAAAAGGCCCATGCACATGAATTATTTTCATAGTGATGGGCGCCTTTCTTAATTGGAAATGTACAATATGATGTGAAAGTGGCTAAAAAGATCTCACGTCAGTTTTTGTGAATGAGTCAGTCTTTCCTGATCAAAAACCTTGCCTATTGAAATTTTACTTACTGGTCTTAGGCACTCACCAAACTTGGTCTGAGTTCTCTGTCTGATGTGCCTTAAATTTTGGAAGAAGCTAAAAAGAAGTCAGTATAGTTGCTTTCTGCAATTCTGCTGGGGAAAAAAAAAAAAAAAGGCAGAGTATAGTGACATTACAGTGCTTGCACTGTATGTCATCAACAAAATGCTGCACTTTTGAGCCCCTCTCCAAAGAGGACTGCCAGTCTCATTCCATGCAAAGGGTGTCAGCAGCAGCACAGTGTGCCTGGCTGTGCCCATGCCTCCCACAAGACTCATGGCAAGGTTCTCCTGTAGTTTCTATCTTCTCATATGCTGGAACTTGCACTTGGACAGTGAGTTTGCTGCAGAAAATGGAATACATATTTCCCAGACATCCTGTTGCAAAGTCAATCAGAACAGGACTGAGAACTCTGTCCAGCCTTGGGAATGCAACTCCAACCTGTTCTCAGCCACCATGCCTAGGTAAGGAATGAGTTGACATGTTTGACTATATTCCCTGACCTAAAATAGCTACCACCTCCCACTTTTATGACCAGTGCTCCTTCATGATGTGGTGCTGGAACTGCAAGGGCAATGGCATCTGTTGCACACCATCATTGCAGGCATTGCATGGGTGAGGTGTCTGTGGCTTCTGCTTTTCAGTGTAATAATTCCTTAAATCACTGTTGAGAGGGAGATTGTTCACTGGATCTCTATACAGCAAGTAATGCAGACTGGCAACAGGTAACAGCACTGTCCTAAAGATTTCTATATGCTACTTCATTTGTTTCAACTCTCCTGGAGCTGCAGCAACCACATCTGCTGCACTTACAACATACTTTTTCACTTCCTGTGGTGAATCTTAAAATCTGCAGAGGCAGAAATCACACCATAAGGACACACACATATCCATCTGCTCTGCACAAGTAATTCCCAAATTCAAAAGCAGCTCTTGACTGAGGAATCTTTGTTCCAAGTTCAGCTCTGTTTCCACTTCCACAGAGCATTTTGTGGTGGAGGAAAGTTATCACCCCAGACCCATTGGATTTATTTTTACTACAGCTTCTACAGAGCCACTGATCTGTAAGGCATCCCTCTTCTGAGGAGAGGAGAGAGTAGTGATGGCATGTGTCCATAGTTCTTAAAGCAACAGACCCCAAGCAGCAAAATCTGGATTAGAAATAACTCTTGCTAGAAAGCAAGAGTCTCAGGGAAAAAGATGAAAGTTGAATGATCAGTTTCCATTTTTATTGATGTCTTCCCAGCAGAAAGAAAAGCAGAAACCTTCATTGGGCACATGTATGCAAGGAGAGAAGAGGTCAACTTTGGCACTTTATGTGGTTCCAAAACTGCAGAAACAGTCCCTCAAGGCCTATTCTACTTGGCAAGCAATATATTTTTCCTGCATGAAATAAAACCATATTCAAATATGGGACTTGTATTTGTTGCACAGGAGAAACAGTGGTTTCATTATTTAGGGTTGACCAAGATCCACTCACCTGGAGTTCTGACTAACCTTCAGATGAGTTTTCTCATCTTGACTAGAAAAACGAAACATCAAAAATCACTCCCAAAATGGTCTTCTCACAAGATTTCTGACCCATTTGTGCAAACTCTAGTATTCTGGGTGGTTCAAAATTAAGGTCGGCTGAGTATTCAACTTTGTACCTTCCAAATCAAGGAGTATTGCCCCACCGCAAGGGGAACTTTCACTCTCAGCAACATGCACATAAAACCTGACCACTTTGGACAGATTTTCTTTGAGGTTTTGCAACTTGTTTGAATTATTTTCCAATTTTTATATTAGAAAATATTCTTCAACTTACTAAAAATAAAATATTTTAACTCATTTTTCAGTAAACTCTAGATTTGAACATGTTATTATAATAGAATTGGTCAGTACAAAAGAAATCAGTACTGTGCTCATTTCAGAAATTTAAAGTGCTAAAGATTAAAAAAGATTAATGTTTTTTAATGTGGAGCACTTGGATGTGTAGCAAAAAGGAAACCCCTACATCACTGCAGTTGACAGAAGACACTAAACTACTGTGTAGCTTCTAGATCATCAAATGCTTTCTTCAGTTGCGCATCAATCTTCAAATATGCTTTAAAAATGTTCATCCCAGAATAACTAAGAAGGCAAATATGAACAACCCATTCCTCTTCAGGCTGTCCCAACCTATTCAGTAATATGTAGCACAAAAAGAACACCATGCAGATCTCTGAGCCTTTGACATGTTCCCTGGTAGCTGCCTGTACCAGGAGCTCTCACATTGCCCAAAGTAGAAGAGTTTCAAGGGGCAGAAACTTCCAGCTTTGCTGTTTTCCTGGAAAACACAAACTTCTATTTGTGCTTTGACCAAAGATGAACAAACAAAAGGAATTTCATCCCACATTGAACTGAAAAAAACCCATGTTTTCTGCCTGACTTTCTTTAGCTGCATCTGATTTGTGTCTTGATAATAGTATGAAGCCTTTTTGATTTTAGATATCCAGGGTATCTTTCATCCCAGAAGCTGTTGTTCTGTGCTTTGAAGGATCAGCCAACAGCGATAGCTGTAATGCCTCAGTCTTCAAGGAACAGCACAAACATATCCCTCCAGGATTATCCTTGGAGAAATTGCAGCTGGACATTCCTGGCGCATATGATTTGTCAGGCAGACAGAGGTATCAAAGAAATAAACCAAAGCTAGGATATTTCATTGATACTAAAAAAATCCAAAATCTCTCTTTTGACATTGTTTTGACAGATTTCTTTCTTTTTTGAAAATAGGAGATTTAGGTTGGGAGAAAGTTGAAATTCACGTTTTGTTCTTCCAGTTCTTACAAAACCAAAAAAAAACAAATGTAGGGAGGGGTCTGTGACCCAGGAAGGGTTAAGACCTAAACATCCACAGGTTCTGAAAGTGAAATATATTCTAGCTTATTCATGGACTGGAAAATAAACACATTTGACCACAGTAGTGCTCAGCAGCTGGTTGAAGGATTAGAGTTGCACAGCTGGAAGCCTACAGTTAATAAAAGTGTTATCTAGAACACAGTGGTAAACAGAAGGGTTTGCTGTAAATGTCTGAGTAGCTGAAAGGTCAAGAAAGAAATACAGGGACAATGGGAGACAATAAAAATGTTAACTTGCTTATTTACTTTAAGTCAGATAGAAAATTTGAACTAGACAGTTTGGGTTATTCTTTACTATAAAGCATATCTAAAGGGAATGAAGGAGTTCTCAACTTCAGAAGTACAATGTGTATGAGAAAAATGTCTTCTTAAATGCTGACAAAAAGCTCCTCCTGAGGACTCCTACAGAATTGGCCCAGTGTATTTGTCTCTTCTTAGGACTGGGTTCAGCCCACCTAGCTTGGAGTCTCAAAACCATAGACATCCAAGCTAAGTGATCTAGTTATCTACACAACTTCCATAGACAATGGAGACTGCTAGACATATTCCCAGAACAGTTCATTTCATTGGTCTTAGCTGTCTATCTCTGTCCAAAAAACTCGTAAGATGATTTTGAGAGCCATCAGTATGATCAGGTGCTCATTATCTATTTGAGGGCATGGCAATGTTAAATATTCCCTAGGCCATGCCTGGATGCCCAGCACGTTCCCTTTGACCAGGCTGCAGAAGGCTTGAAACAGGGTGAGCCTGAAGTCTAAGAAAACTACTGTGACAGATCATCAGGGCTGTATATGAGTGTTTGCAGCGGTTTGTCCCTAAGCCTAAATAGCATTTCTTGTACCAAATAATCTTATGGCAACCTATACAAACTGATCAGGTTGTTTGTGTTGTCTCCAAAAGACAGTTAAAAGCACTAACCTCCTCCTCTTACCAAAGAAAACTGGAAAAAAGCACAGATTACTTTTTTTTAACTTGGATTTGCTGATTTGTTTGGCTTTTTCAAATTAAGAGATCATGAAAATGTACTATAAGAAAACTATACAAGAACTAACTCATCAACATAATGGAAATATATAAAAGTGAAGGCACATTGTAATAACTGTAGCCTTTTAAAGATTCTCTGTATTTGCAAAGCTCATTCAGAGTTATTTCAGTAACTGGATTTTTACAGGTAAACCATAGAAACGTCCAGTACACTATATTCAGCTTTATTCACTTATGGAAAAATACTTTGCAATGTAATTAAGAGTGAAGCCCAAATAGTGCAATAGAAATGTTTTCCAACATCCCTCCTCTACAATTATATAAATTGATTTTTGAATTCTGTAGGAAGACTATCACTCTATTAAAATCTATCATATTTTTTCCATAAGGGCTATGTGCCAAAGTGCTTATAGCAAATATTCCTGCCTTCCTCTGCAGCAAAAAACCCTCCAGCAAAAGCTGTGACCTTCTATATATCCATTTGCTAATAATTGATTGATACTAGAGAAGAGAGAACTTTCCTTTTCTTTGGAGTTAATGGTATTTGGAAAGAGACCCCCTGCAATCCATCCAACAGGGTTCAGTGATGTGAGAAAGGAGACCACTAACACATCAGTGTTCTGTAATATTGGAAAGGAGACCCCCTTTTGCACTGAATTAATGCCTGGAAAATCTGCTCCCCTTATGCTTTTTCCATGTGATTTGCTGGAGCTCGTTCTTGCTCCATTGCTGGGAAGGCCAGGACATATCCTCTGGCAGTTTTTGAAACTTTTATAAACTGGAAAGTATTTTGCTGGCTTGAACTTTGCTTGCCTAGAACCTGTGAAAGATGCTGCTGTTCTTGTTGGGGTGTTAGTTGAGGTTATGCATGTTACTCATTCCTGTTAAATGGGCTGGTTTGATTTCTTTTTAAAGTTTTGTTGTTTACCTCAGGATGTCAATTAATTTGCCAATTGTTTCCTTGTGCTTCATCCCTTTGGTTCATTCCTGTATGTGCAGCAACTTATTTGGGAAGAAAGGGGAAAAAATGTATTGTTCCACCATGGTTTCCAATTTCCTATTTTAGTCTAGGTGAGAAGGTAAATCCACAGTGATTCAAATACCTGCCAGGTGAGGGAGAGATGGGGGTTTTCATGCCAAGAAAGCAAGACGTTTTGCTGAGTCTAGGGTGTCTTAACAGCTGCATTTTCAGCATCCATGAAATCTGAGGAAGCCATCTGTAGGGTTCCTCAATGATGCAGGTGAAAAGTAAAAAAAAAAAAAAAAAAAAAAGTTTTCTGATTAGAAATTGCACATATTAAATGTTAATCCAGTGGTACATCATGGTTTTTTTTCTAAGGTGATCAGCTGGGCCTCCCTGAGGTTTCATTGGCTGAAATACTGACTTGAAATCCTATAAATGTGTGTGTATTTTTGTGTGTGTGTGTCTAAAGAGAGCATAGGTGAAGAAGAGGAATTTCTTAAGTATCCTTTCCATTTGCATAAAAATCATGTCAAGATATGAAAATAGGAATGAAGTTGGGATTCTAAAGTCAGTGCATTCAACCATTTAGTGCACTCAGAAATTTGCCAACAATTCATTCACTTACTTACTTGGCTCGTTGCCTGCAAAATTCACGGTAGAAGAACTTAAACAAAGAATATCATGGAAATGGGAGACTGAGTCAAGACTATATTCCTGTGCTGCTGAGGAAATATATCTTGAGTAAAGCGAACATATTATTTAGTGTGCCTGGGATGGAGTTTTAAGCTACAGTTTTAAGCTGGTGATTTGCGTACTTGGAACTCTATACTGGAAATAATACCAGCCACCAGTTTGGGTAAGACTAAATCCTGGGATGGCTTTTGTCTCAATGGTTCATACTTACAATAAAGTTATCACATCTGAAAACAATCACAGCAGAAAATCATTTGGGGAGTATAAGTAAGTCTCTTTAAATCAAAACCAAAGTTTACCGAAAGCCATAAAGGACTAGGAAAACTTCAGTTTGAGTGGTTCTGTTTATCTGCCTGCTTATATTGTTATCATAAATGCACCACTTCACTGCAGATACACAGAATGTGTTATGAAATACCATGGCTAGTTCCTACTGTCAGCATAAATAAAGACTTGAGTGTGGAAAAAAGCAAATAAACATGTAACAGACATTTATTTGTACTGGTAATTAGCTTGTAAATCAAGTAAGGAAGGTCCCTGCGATCTCATCAGATCATTACACACAAGAGCAAACAGTTCAGCACAATTCTGTTCCCAAGGCACCCTCAGTCCATTTCAAACTGAAAATACCAATCTGCTCATGAGCAACTCCAAACTGATTGTCAACTACTCCTTGGTTTTCTACTGCCTCTTCAAAGCGTGTAGCAAGTTGTTCCTAAGGCTCTGTACTGATGAAGTGCTCTCCCATCAGCTGTTGTCCAAAACAAGGGTGCCATATGGGCTTGGTATCAAGGACAGCAAAGTACCCCAGGAATTACACGTGTAAGAAGAACCTTTGGAAAGGCCATTTTAATCTGTATCAAAATAGAATGTTTGAAAAGAACCACGGCTTGGGTGAAAAGAGAGTTCAACTGTACTCTTCAAATGTGGCATTTCAAAGAGTTCTGGACCTGAGTTACATGATTCTGATCTCATAACAACATGGAAGAAGTAGAGTAAATCACGGTGATATATTTTCAGGCCTGGCCTGAAATAGGCCAGAAGAATGCCAGTGTAGCTGGAATGCATCTCAACAGGGTTCTTTTTCCTCCTCAAAATAAGCGTATATGCTCAGCTCTGTACACAGCACATGGATGGCAAACCCACAGGGCATGGTCAGATAAACAAGAATACTGGGATGTCTGTAAGAAGAGAAGGGACTCATTGAATTAGCTGAATGTCTGTAGATGTAAACAGACTTTGCTAAGCAACATAAAGTAACTAATGAGCCATAGTTCGGTGAGCATCACTGGCAAAATGGCATTACCTCCAGCTTCTATTCTAGTAAATGAATTTGTGTACTTCAATTTCAGTACCTTTGCTATGGGCAGAAATTAACTCTTCTACTGCTATATGGGCTTTGCACCCACCCACTGCCACAATGCTCGCTCATTTTTCATTCTGTCTAGAACAGGATTACCTAACAGAATGCTTTGGGATGACTTTCTCACAATGTTGAAAGGAGAGTAGAAATTCAGGAGGACACAGAGAAATGAGTTCAGTATTTTCCCCAAAATACATTGCAGTTAGTGAAGTAGTTTTTTACTATTGTGTTTTTCACACCCATTGAGGAGTAGACGGTTAGTCTTAAACTGCTGCTTTCTTTAGGAATGACCCTGTGAGCTGCAGATACAGCATACGGTCTTAAAAGGGTTCATGCATGCTTACTGACAGTAAAAGGATCTGTGCTTCAAAATAAGTCTATTTATTTCTCTACATGGAAAACTACACAATGTGCAGCATTCCTTGATGTTGGCACATTGGCTCTGGCAGACCACCCGCATGCTCTCTGTGATATGTCATCCAAAGGATAGAAGTAAAGTCCTGCTGAGATCTGAGGCTGTTGAACCACTTCTCAGAGATCATTTTGTGGAGAACAACTAGATTCTCAGCCAGAAAAAGGGTAAATCATGTCTTCACTAGCGTAATTCTGAATAACAGAATAAATTCCACAAGGAAAAGTTTCATTTTTCACAGAAAAAACTAAAACCAACAGCATGTACCTAGTATTTAACAATTCCTTAAAATAACCCTGTTATTAGGAGGTGGGAAATACAGTCTGGTCCCCAGTGTTTATTCCCAATTCTGACCAAAAATGTCCCTGTGGGCATGCTGCACAGAGACCAAAACCCATGAAGTGCCTGTAAATTGTTAAAACTGGAAAAGACGTGCCAGTTAACACTAAGCAAAAATTTTAAAATAACAGCACTTCATGAAAATATGTGGTAAGTGGCTTTAAAAACTCTGATCCTCTTCTGTTGTCAAGAAAGCTGTAAAAATGAAGTTTACTTTTCAGATACCCAACATAAGAAAAGAGTAAAGCAGATGACATTAGTGTCTCACTTGTGCTAGAAAAAAAGAGCAGACACTATGGGCACAGTTAAATCCCAGTCCGAGAGATATTAAAATCTTACCATCCTCCTATGAAAGGCACTACACAGAAAGAGGACCCCAAAGTAGATATGTTATCCGCATATACTGTACCCATGACATCATGGATTACAATACGCAATTTAAATTTGTATTTCTTCAACACCAGAGGAATATGTTTTGCAGCAACTCCAAAACACATACTTGAATATTCCAAAGTGCTTTGCACTAAGGCAAAACTAATCCAGGCCCAAGGCTTCACAGCAAGTCTGCTCCTTCCCAGGCTCTCTGCACACTCACCTTCAAATCTGTGCACAACCTCCTCTGAAGGGCTTCAAACACTGGCCATCCCAAAACCACATCTTTTCTAACTCCCCATGAGATTCTGCATCCCTTTCTTCTGACTTCACCCTTTCAAGTAACCACAACCTCAGGGATTAGAATGAACTTCTATTAACATTCACCTCCCAAATCCAATTAACACTGATTGTCCAGGTGAAAACCCCAGACTTACAATTTCCCCATAAGTCTAAATTAGCTGTCAGACACAACTTCAGCATCTGGTTCTCTATTTAAAAGAAATTAATAGCACTAATTCAACAATTACCCAACACTCAATAAATACTCAACTGACTGATTTACCTTTAAGAATAAATTGAGTCTAGTTATGAGGCAATTGACCTGCAAAATGCCCATCCCAAGGGCACCTCATGAGTTTGAAACACTAGCTAGCACTCTACTTGATTTCAGCAAAATTTTTGGATGTCTCTCAACTTCTGACTCCCACAACTCTGTCACTTAAAGAAATTACTACCTCTATACCAAAATCAACATTTTCAGACCCATCAGCCTAGACAGAAATGTTCAGTGGGGTCAAGGAAGGACCACTGGGGCTTTTTCTGGTCTTGTGCAAAGTTGTAGAAGATGCCAGTGGTCTTGTAACTTCTGCTGGATGACAAAAAGATTAAAATGGATTCAGGTGACTCACAACTGTCTTGTCCACTGAGCTGGACTATTCTGCAGACATGGAGTTAAAGTTGGTGATGAATTCCACCAGCATACAGATCCTTGTCTTCTCGAATATAACTGCATTCTGTGGGGGGAGGAGAAAATGCGCAGAGAAGAAAAAGACAGGATAAGAGTAAAGGATATGGTAAGGAAGAGTAGGGAAAAAGAAAAGATAAGAATGAGAAAAGAACTTATATGATCATTGCCCACTGGATACAGTGCTTCATCTTGATCCACAGGTGATGGGGGCAAAGAACAGAGCCCAAACCCCCAAAGTCACCAGTCCATATATATATCCTCAGCATGCCTTTTGCACCTCCCTCGAGGCACGGGGTTGTTTCCATGAAGTAGTGTCACCGGCCGGGCCATGAACCCCCAATATTTTCCTGCCTTTCATGATTGGTGCAGGGTTCATGTGGAGGGCACGGTAACGGCTCTTCTTGCCTCTTCAGGGCTTGACAGTTTCAGCACCGGGGGGAGGGATGGGCCCCAACTGCCCACCAGAGGTATAATGCAAAAGTCAAAAGCCTGCAAAGTCTCCTAGAATGCATAAATCATTAACTATTTCAGTCTCCAACACCGTCAACATAGGATTAGGTTGCATTTAATGACATTCAGGCTCTCTTGTGGAGGAGGTCTTTTTGCCCCATTCTTTTCACTTGATTCATTCTCAGTACTCTTTAAAGGCACCTCTATTTGGTGAATTCATGAGATGAAGATCCCACCACTTCCCTTGATATTTTACCTCGTGCACTGCTAAAAACATATAACTACATATTCTTGTTGTCTTTTCTTGTATAGATTAAATAAAAATTTAGTATTTGCTTTGCCCCAGGCATGAAGGTATTTAAATAGAGCAGCAAAGACCCTGTTCTTTTTGATAAACAGTTGAAGCCACTTAAATACTGCAATATAAATCATTCCTCCATCTCTTTAGTTGTTTCTGTTATTCTTTTTCACATTCACTCTCTACATTTTTCATCTTTCATGACAACTGGTTGACAACAACATTGATCTTCAGTGTTTGATGAGTTCAAAGCAAAATCACTCTGCTACCCTCCTAAGTAACGTCCAGTATAACGCTGCAAATCAATCATTAGGTATAAGTCTACTATGACCCCTTTTCTATTTGCCACGTTCTCACTTTTGTATAGGAGCACCAGTTTTGATCCACCGGTAATTTTTTTCTATTTTATATTCTCTCCTCTGTCTTATGGATATATTGAAGATTGCCAGGCCAACAGTAGCTCATTGGGGAGTGCCCTGTGAAATAATTCCTTTGATAATAATTCTACAGTGACAATTACATTTTCATTATGTTATGAGATTCATCTCACACTAAATCCTTAATCATTTAAACAGTGTTGCTACTGTGCAGCGCTAATTTCAAACACCATGCCATATTAAGCAAAAAGCTTTACAAAGTCTAAATATACTCCATTATGCAGCTCTTTTTCATTGATCATTAGAAATTGCATCAAAGATGTTATAACTTTTGTTTCACCATAACTTTTCATACGTTATGCTGTCAGAATTTATAGCCTTGGTTTTAAACCATCATGTGTGTCTGTATCCATTTGACTGTTCTTTTACCCAAGACCTGATTCATATAAAGTATTTTTTTTTATCTGAACATAGTGTAGTACTTTTCTGAAATATTGGCAAAACATTAGCATACTCCAGTTTTCTGAAATGTTCTCAGTTTTCAAAGACTTATTTAAAATTAGTATCAGAATGCCAAAGATAATCTGAGCTTTAGAATTTCTGGATGTAAGTTATCTGTGTCTGATCATATAAGAAGCAATAAAAATATATTGACTTCTGCTATTTTCTCCTTTTACAATTTCTGTTGATCATATTTTTCCTTTTTAATTGATTCTGCCAGTTTGCCACTGTATCATGGGTTTAGGCCGGAGGCATCCTTCTTTTTGTGATGGCACAAGTCATATAGTCATGTAGTCAACATGTTCCACTGTTTTAATGTTGTTAAGCATACATTTGCCTGTTAAAAGTTCAGGAATTTTAGGAAGGAAAAGTTCCATCTTTCTTTCTTTCTCTGATAACATTGAAGCTTTTTACACATAACTATTAGAACAGGTTTTCATAATGGCCCACCTGATATATATGTATTAAATTAGTCCTGTCTCCATTGCAGCTCTTGTTGAATCATTGAACCTGGTTGAATCATTTTTGTGGAGGACTTTGTAGAAAGGAGGATCAGTTCTTTACAGTTCTGAAATTCTTAGTCTAATACTGATAGAAAATAATGGCTCTAGGAACCAGAGTCTTAGTCAATTTATTTTATTTATGTTTTCCCTTATTATTTTTAAATGCAACATAAGATTTTAAGTAACATTTATCTGGTTTTTGAGCCCAATTTGCTGTTGGTTTATATAGTATGGTTCATCCAAGACATCTCTTAAATAGAATTTGATTCATAATTCAGACTAAGAATCATAATTTTTATCAGTATTATTTTGTCTACTTGAAAGATGCTGCTCCATACAGGACTCAGCTTGTGGGATCAGCATATGCTTTCAGTCATAAAAGGAAAACAATAAAACTAAACCTGCTTGTGAAGGCAAACATGTCTTTTTAACTGACTGTCAGCATAAGGAGAAACAGCAAAAATGCCTCAGAACAGAAAGAAAATTTCCAAAGAGAAGGGAATCATCTCAAATGTGCACTACAGAGGATTCAGTAACCAAGACCAACTGTGTCCCTGTAAGGAAACAGCTTGCTGCTCCAAGGGTATACAACATGTATGCCAAGGGAGCTGGGCAACAAGGTTGTCTGAATGCAGAAAGGAAACCAACAAAGACAAAACAATAATCATGATGAAAAAGTGATAAAAGATGGAGGCAAATTGTTCACACTGTAAACTGATGTATTTCAAAATATCATTTGCAAAGTAGAATGGTGAGGAGGGTGATTACCACAGTAAAGGACATATGTCATACTAAAGGGGCCCTTTCCCTTGAGTGTTTCCATTTGACTCTGGAATGGCCCCTCTCAGCCATGAAGAAAACTGATACCATCTTCTTCTAGCCCCAAAACTAGTTGTCCTCAAAGCATATGCATGTCTTTACAGGTAACGTGGGCTTGACCAATGACTTGCAAAGTTCAACCTCTGTATTAAGCAACTGGTGGGCGCAGGTTTGCTTAGTTTAATAACTTGGCCAAATACAGCCCAAAGCATGGCGTCAGGCACACCATGTCACTCTTGGGGATGGTCATCTGCAGGGCTAAGGGTTGGGATCAATGATCCTTATGTTTCCCTTCCAACTCAGCATGTTCTTTGATTCTGTGATTCACAACTCTTATTTAGCTCTCTTGTAAGTCATATGACCTCACAAGCCCTTCTCCATGCATGGCTGTCTGCTCTACACTTTGGCACTTTTGTCCCTCTTTGGGGCCCCTTGGATTTGTGCTCTCAATTCCCGATCCTGTTCTTGCATTCTCCAGGCAGAGTTGGCCTTTCTTGTAAGAAATCAGCACCTGGAGACAGGTGTGGCCAATACCTTCACCCCTTTCATCACTTCTGGTACCACTGCATTCCAGTGGCCCCTTCCTTTCACTTAGGGTTGCCCTGGCTCTGAGCCTGTGCCAGGGTAGTGGTTCTGAGAAGGACCTGGTAGCCACAGTGCCACACAGCCTGACAGGGCAAAGTCACCTCCAGCTTTTGGCTGTAGATGCCATGCTCTGCATGAGCAAAGACAGTTTCTTTGTTTCAGGAACTAAGGACTTGGCAGATGATAAAATGTGTCAGATAAAGAACTTATTTCAGTGTCCATTTGGCTGTTTATGAGATTTCTGAATATTTTGGCAAACATAAATCCTCTCCTCAGGACCTGGAAAGCAGCTTCTTCTCTTTGTAGTACAACCTGCTTTGTTTCCACAGGTTGCCAGTGACCTAATCATGATGCAGGCTAGTATAAATCTCTGTCCTGGCCAGCACGTTACTGAAGCCTGCCAGTTAGATGTCTGCAGTTCATATACAGCCTTCTGCCTTAGCAGTTGAACATTTTACCCAGTGACCCAGAAAGCTCTGGACAAATTGATCTGCTGTCTTACCTGCAGCCTTTCTTTTACTGTCAGAGCCAAAACTCAGAGATGGATTTCTGTCCATCTGATAGCTTTTAATTCAGATAATAGCCCAGCAGACATATTGGAATGGTCCTATGGGTCAGCTTGGCTGATTGCAACTGAGAGCAAAGCAGACCTTTCAGTACTTTTTAGACAATCAAATGTTTACAATTACTCAGTTTGATTAACAGCTGCAGCCACATTCAGCCCAGCTCATCTTAGAAAAATTACACAACATGTCCTGTTTACAGCTTTAGCTGAACAGAGGCAGGAAAGATAAAAGATTTGCTTTATAAACTACTGATATGTTGCCTAAATCTGGCTCAGGAAGCAAAATATCAACAGCTGTGCAGCATGGGATTTTTAATTCCTGGACAAACCATCACAGTTGTTTTCCCAGTGACATGGCCAACTCACAGGCCTGCAGCTGAGATAGCACTGAAGTGAGGCAGCTCGTGAGTTGGCTGGAGGGAAAATAATGAATTTGAGATTCTCTACTACAGGTTTGCTGTGTAAATGAAACAGCTCTGCCTCTCCACTTACATCTCTAAATGGCGACAATGAGGGCAAGTAAAGGACCTTATTGATTCTCCAGACTATTCTGAAGGCAGATAACTGAAAGCATCAGAGCAGGCAGATTAATAGAAATGTACTTACAGAATAAGAACAAGGTTTGCAAATGATAATACCTTAATTAGAAACTGTTGAGCATTTCAAAATATGTTTGTAAACTTCAGGATTTTTCTTTTGTAACATCTGTGTTTCCTCCGCGATAGTAAGCAACAGACTAATAAAGAAACAGATCTTCATCTAGTACTTATTTATTCCTGCTAAAATCCATCTGTAAATCAGACAGGAAGACCTCTAAGTCAGAACAAATATTCACTGTTTGTGCTGGAAAATACAATATTTACTGAAATTTAAATTTCAATCCAATCTAAGGACTGAAATAATTGCAGGTGACTCAGTTTATAAGCCACTTGAGCCATTCACATACTCAAACATATTGTTTATTGACACACACAAGTAATGTAAAAGAGAAAAAAACTTTTACAATGCCTATATTTAGATAGAAACACTTCAGAATGAATAATAAACAAAACAGGGACAAGACTTGTGAACAAATTATTGTGTAAATCCTGCTAATACAACTTTCATTTGAAAATATTCAGCAATGCTTCCACACTGTCCTTCAGGTGTTATGCCTGGAGAGGTGGCAATCTGCTGTAGGAAGGACAGAGGTGACCACAAGTTTTAGGTGCAGGGAGATGCAGAGCAGTGCTCTGCAGTCAGGACTTTGGTATAGCCATCCAGGCAGCGACTTCTACCTCAAAGAAGGAGGCCTGGCACACTATTCCCTCTTGGTTTCAGTACCTTTGTGCACTTACTAATATCAGGTTTGTCAGACCTTGGTTACCATCACTCCCATTCAGGAGGGATATTTGCTTCTTCTCTGTCCCCAAAGACCTTGGAGGACCTGCCTGGACCCCTGTACCAATCATATCTCTCCTGCCTCTGTGCACCTACACTCTGGTGGAAAGCAGCAGAGCCCAGACATTTGGACCAGGGTCCAGACTACACTAAGAGCTGCCTAGGCAAAGGAAGCACACAAAGAGAACTGCAGAGACTATCACCATCCTGTCCTAACTCAGCAAATAAAAGGTTTACTAGTTGCCAAGCACGACTAACAGGACTTATAACAAAAAGATGTATAATGTGAAACAAAGTTAGCATCAAAAGACTGGAGTCCAAGAAAAGAGAAATAAAAAAAAAATCCTCAAGAAGAAGCCAAAACAGTAAGAGGATGCAGGTTTGAAAAGTCTGTGTCTAACACCAACAGTATTCCTTAGGATTTTTACAAACCAAGGCAAGCTATTCTTGCCCCATTCTTTATTTATTATCTCATGAAAGAATTAAAAATCAGAAGAAATGCATCATACAAAACAGAATGAAAAAAAAATTACCTTTTCAAAGTTGGTGCAATATGTCAATGCCCTGTACTTCAATCTGGCTTCTTAGAGGATCAGTGCAACCAGTTCAAAATTACCAATACATTCATGAGTAATTTTGCTAGTAAAGATCCTAAACTCTGCTGGCAGTAATGCATTTAGCTGAAGGGGGAAAAATGAGGGTCCTCATATTTGTGTATGTCTCTCGCTTTCTTGAAGAGATGTTGCCAGGGAACACAACTGGGGCACCATGAGTCAACAATCTCTTATATTCACATAATGTCCTTTGGGATTGTATACATTCTAGCACAAAGCCATATGTTATGTGATTATGGAGAATAAGCATTTAGTCGTTAGTTTTATAGATGGCCATGATTTTGTTTTGATGGATCAACTGAGCATTGTTTGCATAGCAAGCACCATGGAGTCTACATTTCAAGCCAAGTGGCTAAACAAAGCAGTACTGTTTCCCATATGTTTCATGAACTTCATTATCACCCTTCACATTTGGAACTGGAAGTGACAATCTTTTCTTGTATGCATTGCTTTTTTGGAATACCATATTTAAAACTTCACAAAAAACATCACAGCAAAAAAATTCAGGAGGATCTCTTCTCATCAGCCTTTGAGGTCAGAGTCTCGAGAAACAGGATACTCTCTCAAGCAGGGAGAACAGTCCCACTATTCCAGTAAGGAGCAACACAAGAATACCCAGATAGCAACACTGATGCATTGTGCTTTACTTGTACTTTGGGGCAAATCCTAGTCCATACATCAGCTTTGACTGCTGTGCAGCAAGATGCCTGTGAGTTCAGACACAGTGTACCCAGACAACCTGACCACTCAATGTTGGACAGATACTCAGTACCAAAGTTCAAAGAAATCTTTGAATCATTTTGCTATCTGGAGCTCAGATACAAAAGGAATTTACAGCAGTTAAAACTTTCTAGGAGAGAAATTTTAAACAACTGACAGTAAAACCAGAGAGTAACCTAAGCTCCAGCATGCTGAGTTCAACATATATGATACTTACAGAACCTGCAAGTACTGGCTTTTAGTTGCCCTGGCTGCCTTGAGGCCAGTGAGTAGAGGGAACCAAGAATTTTAACTCTTTTCATCTCTGTATTTCTACCAGTATGAAAATTCACATCACAGGAGTATCTCTGCATTATGAACATCCCTTACCTGAAAATGTTTGAGAACCTCAACCCTCACACTTACATGTACTCCTCCTATAGGTAATAGTGGAAACAGAAAATCTTTGTGGTAGGAAGCTTAAAATGCTATCAAGAATATTGTTTGATATTTCAAATCGTGTTTGAAGGTCATGTCAGTAGAGACCTAATGCTTTTATTTTCCTAACAAATAATTGAAAGTTTTACCTCTTAATCTGGATTTTCAAAAGAGTCCAGATGGAAGTGATGTAAGGCCATAGGTTAGAGGGAGTTGAAATATTATTTTTCTTCCTATTTAAAAAACCTTGGCCAGACCTATGAATAAACCACTCCTGCATTTGATTGTCAATTACCAACAAATTTGACTTTTTTGTCAGAGAAGCACATATAAGTTATAAAAACACTCCAACTCAAAGAATTAATATTCAATCCTAACTTCCTTCTTGTTTCTGGGATATAAACAAATTCCTCCCAGCCACACACTGAGTTACCTAGAAGAAAGGGCATTGGAATTTCTTTATTGCATTTGGAGGAAACATGATATGTTTTTCTGCACACTTTATGTCCTTCAGAACTGCCACACCGCTACTCCTTACATGGCAGTAATTTTAAATGTACCTTTTCAGCTCAGCTGACAAAACCCTTAGGTAGCAGTTAGACCAGAACAACTAAGGCAAGCTGGAGACTGAAATGCTTCATTCTTCCAAAGGGCTGTTTAGTCCTCTTATCTTAGCATTAAGGGCATTTTCCAGCCTCCCTGTGACCAGTTAATCATGGCAATGCAGCAATATTTCATGCCTACCTAGCTCATTACTGAACTACAGTATGACTGAAGTTGCAGGTAATCTCTGGAAATTATCTCATTTACCCACTCTGCTCAAGCAAGGCCTCCTAAAGCAGATTGCACAGGACCTTGACCCATAAGCTCTGGAATGGCTCCTGACTCCTCTCAAGGCAGAATTCCATGCATTCCAAATGCCTTCTCACAGAATCACAAAATATTCTGAGTTGGAAGTGCCCTGCAAGGATCATCAAGTTCAAATCAAGCAAATAGCCCATACTGGGATAGAAACCTTCAACCTTGGCATTATCAGCACCATGCTCTAACCAACTGAGCTAATTTCATCTGTAAAGCCGGATAAAATTTCAGACCCTAATGCCTGAGTTTTGTTTTCAAGCCCAGAGGAACAGCCTTTGGTTTTCCATAGGAGATATTCCTGAGCTGGATCTGGGAGAATGTCTACAGGGCTTTGCCTCCTACCACATTGCCTGGAAACTATGTCTGGATGGAATCAGAGAACTTGAAACATCTAGCAGACATCCCAAAAATCTATCATAGCTCTATCCCAACTAATATTGCAGACAGAGACTCTGTGCTTGCACAGATCATCAGGGCAATGTGTGAGTGCTATGACTGACTTTTCCCAAACATGTGCGCTCTCCAGTGAATGAAGCATCACAATGGGCTGATCGAGCTCTCTGAATCACCTGGTCTGTAGTCTGTGATCTCTGGGTGGAAACAAGGGAACAGATCTCTTGTTCTCCTGAAAATACACATTGAAAGTAAGAATGAGCTGATAAGTGTAGTTTATTGCCAGACTGGAAGTTCAGGATTGGAGAACATCTAAGAGAACACTAGTGGAAAAGAAAGCAATTAATTTTTTAATTAATTTTAAGTTAATTTTTAAAAATAGCATATGGACCAGCAGATTTTTCACTCTGAAAAGGCAGAGTAGCAAGACTTTTTTCTAGGCTGGATTTGCAGACACCTTCTCTCAAAGCAAATGGGCACTCTAGTTCCTGGTCCCTTGAAAACCTGTACATTTCTGGAGTTTGCTGATACAGAACAGCTAAGTAACTCTGGTGGAAATTTTTTCATGGAGACAATTTTCCATGAGAAAAGGCATAGGACTGGCTGCTAATTTGTCAATTCAGCCCAACTATACTGTGAACTCCTGGTCTCTCTGTACATGTCCTGGCATAAAGGACCTGTTTAAGGTCTTCGCCTCTGTGATTTTTTGCTCAGGGTCCCCAGGGATCTGGGATCTGTAGAATTTGCTCAGGGATCTCTAGAATTTTCTTTTTCCGAGTGTCAGAGGCTACTCCAAGGTGAGTAAGCAGCTCATCAGTTCAAGCTTTTTTCCTTATCTTGTTGTCTAGCCTGGGAGTCAGGCAGTGGACTCCATGGCAGACTCCCTGCACATCCAGTAATTTTGATTCCCAGGCTTCCAGGCTCTGCTGTTCCCTGCACTGTTTGGGAAAAAGAGTAGCTATTTGCTGTCTCCTAGAGCTCGCCTAGGTTTTTGGGGCTCTCTTTACCAGGTAGCTCTCTAGTCAACTAACCATCTTGCCATGATCCTGAACAGCAAGAACATGCAGAGGCAGCCTGTGTGCCTACAAACCAGACAAGGACAGCAAGGAAAGCAGAGCACTTAATTTTCTGTTTCATTAAGTAGAACTTCCTGGAAATCTCCCCACGTTGGGAAATAAACCCCAAAGTCTGCCCTTTGACATTTTGTCCTCATTTAGAACAAAACCCTTTTTAACAAAAAAGCAGCATTTCCCAGGAAGAGATTCCCATTTTGTCAGCACCACGGATGGGGCTATTTTTCAGTTTCAGATAGAAGCCAGAGACACGTTCCCTCTCTCTCTGAAGTGTGCACACAAAGAAAGGGCAAAGGAAGCAGGAGCTAAATGTGACTGGAGCTTTGAACTTCTGCGGAGCTCTATTCCCTAAGGAAAAAAATGCTAAGGATGAATTCTGGTGTCTGAGGCATTTCATCTGAGGCTTCTTTTACTCAAAAGGCTAGAAGAATCCTTTTTGCAACAAATGGCAAATTGCAAAAGCAGACCCAGATAAACATTTAGCAGAGGGGTCAAGGGACCAAGGAAAGCTCAGAACATCTTTTTCTGACATTACTTTTGAATCCAGACTTCTATGTTAAGAAGTTTTTCCATGTGAATATTAGTGAAGGGGTTAGGGTCAATGAGGAAATGGCTGTAGTAACTGATTTCTTTTTACTTATCTATTTTTTATATATACAAATATCTCTTTTCTTTCACACAGAAGGCCAGTTTTATGGGGAAGACTCTTCAGGGGGTTACCTAATGTGAGGATCCCTTGAGCCTGGAGTCAGTGTTATCAGCAAAAATCCCTTCTGTTTCGGCTATAGCTTTTGCTATCACATACAGCCTTCGTAACACCATAGATCAAAATACATACAATTATTCAGTCAGCCAGGTTAATTTTCTGGATATCATTTCTTCTGATCCATTTAGAGAAAATACAGGGAGTATATGCTCATAGGGAGTGTCAGAGAAGGTTGGGAATTGAATATAATTTGGCAACCTACTGAAAAGGAATTTGGAAAAAGCACTACAAGAGGAAACCTCACCCTTCTTACAGGTTTCCCTTTGGGACAAAGCTATTTCCCTTCCTAATTATATTTTATAGGTGTATTCTTAAGTAATGTATTAACTACACAATAAATATGAAATTCATAGGGATATTGCTGGGCGTTAGTTCCAGCTGTCATATTTTACTTTGAAATGTTTTTCCAGTCTGTCTGCCAAAGGACTATGAAGGATGATGATGGTGTGTGTATATATAATGGGTGTGCAACTTCATTACCCTTAGTGAATGTCCACACTTCGAAGAAAAATGCCTTAAATCTCCAGTCTCCTCCACCCAAACTGTTGCATTTACATCATCCTTACAGTCTTTATTTTAATCATGGATATGAGAATATTCTGCCTTTTCTCAGCATGAAAATCATTTTAGTAGGTGGTTAAAAGTGAGATGATAAAGATGACTATTTGTATTAAGGTATTAACCAGCAATCTGGAAAGTGCAAGAGCATTAATATTTCTAAAGAGGAATAATAAAAGTACATCAGTATGTCTCTTGAATGAAACTTGAAACTATATTTTTACCACTGTTTTATTACCCAATTTATTTTCTTTCATTACAGCTTACTATCATAAAATAGAATTAAAACAATTTTTTAAAATATGCAGTGAATGAAAAAGCCTTTGGGTGAATTAACAAAAAAAATAATTTGCATTTATTGAATCCCACAGCTACACATCATGCTTCACTTGAAAATATTCACTGTTATGACTTCATGGGTGGGGGCAAAGAGGAAGAATGGGTAAAATGAAAAGCACCACTCTGTCAGACCACTGTTCACAACAGTTTCAACTAGAGAACGGAAAAAACCTCCTTCCAACTGTATTTTTCACAGCCCAGGATTGCACGTGGCAGAAGGCATTTCATTCATTTTTTTCAGCTTCTCTTTCCTTTCCTCAAGATGTCTTTTTATCTGTAATTGTGGAGTGTGTGTTTTATATTCATTAGGTCAAGCACGCCCCTGATGTAACCCTAGCCAAGTGTGTGGCATTGGGCCAGGAACAATTTCAGCCTCTGGCCTCCTTTCTGGAATCATTACCACCTGAAACCAGCATCCTTCCCCAAGGCATGGCTTTTAGGTTGGTTAGTCAGCATGCACAGACGTGAGGCAATGCTTTCTACCTAGGGACTGGCAGCTGCCTGTGAGTCCTGTCTACAAACTGGTAAAATGAGACACCTCTGGGCATTGTGGGAAAGTAAACTATACACAGACATCTCTTTTTTCCAAAATGAGAGCTTAAATGGCAAATCTGGGGTAGGTGCTGCCCTGGGAAAGCAAAGGTGCTTCATACAGGCCTTCTGGTAGACTTCTGAGTAATAGCATGAAAGCAGAACCACAGCTACATTACTATGTGCTCACATTACAAGTCGGCTCTAGGAAAGGTTTGCCTTTACAGACCCCACAAACAAATGCGAAATACTCAAACAATATTCCAGTGAACCCTTCATTTGAGTCTCTACTTAAGCTATAGCCTTTTTTTATTTACTGTTTCACTGTGGCTTAAAACAATGGAATGTACCATAGTGTAAGCTTACTCCCTGTACAGCCCAGCTTCCCACACCTCAGTCCCCAAGCAGAAAGACTCTGGGTGATGCTTGTACGTCATTAGAAGACTTCTTTCATGTCAAGACTAAAAAAATTTTGGACTAACAGAGCTTTAAGGCTAATAGGGCTCAGAACCTTGAAATACTGTCCTATTTTAAAATTAAAACAAGGCACAGCAAAATCAGGTTAAACTTCTATCCTTTGCTTTTATTGCTATTAATTGCCACATGAAAAGCCTGAAACAATGGGGAAATTGCTTACTTCACATAATTTTCATTTTTCCTCTGGCTTTAATAAAATTGTATAATTTAATTATTCTGTTAATTCAATTGCTCAGAGAACTATTATGCAATAACATCCAAGCTCCCTGTACTTTACATGGCTAATGAGAGAAAGAGCAGTCAGGAGCCTCCAGTAGGTCCAGCAGATTCCTGCAGTGGCACAGAGTAGCCTTTACAAGAAAGCTACAAAAAACATCAGAAAATACATTCTTGAAGACAAGAGTAGTAGCCTTTTTTTACCTTCCCTCTCCCTTTCCAAAAGATGCAAATTCCCTGAGGCTGACTGAACACAGCCAAGCAACAGCATTTAGTGCTACCTCAATACAAGGACTTTGGAGGAAAGTTAAGTCAGAGATTTAATTTCTCTTAATTCTATCAATGCAAATGAGGAATGTCTCTTGAAAAATAAATGCAGAGATTAGGTGTAAAACAATCATGAAGTCATTGTGGCCAACATAGCTGGTCCAAGTGCCAATTGTCTTTCTCATGGTGGGAACACTGGAACGAGTTGCCCAGAGAGACGGTGGATGTCACATCCCTGAAAACATCCAAGGTCAGGCTGGATGGGGCTCTGAGCAACCTGATCTACCAGAAGATGTTCCTGCTTATTTTAGGACAGTTGGATTAGGTGACCTTTAAAGGGCCCTTCCAACCCAAACTATTCTATGATTCTCTGAACTTCCTTGAACTTTAAAGGAGAGTCAGACCAACAAGGTGTTTCAAAGCCCATGCCTTTGGATAAAATTAAAATGTGTGCATGGTTATTTTTCATAGCAGAGGACTAATGCATCTCCACAGAGTCCTGATAAGTGAAGAACAAGAAATCTGTACTGAGATATAGTAAAGAAACAATGACACTTACACGTTGTTGACCTCAACAACACAGAAAAAGCTGAAGTGTCCTGCCTTCAACAAAAGTAGTAATTTCAGCTAAATGTCTCACTGAATATCTTCTCCCCCACATCCCATCTAGAGTGAGTACAATAGAAAGAATACCTTTTCTGGCAGTAAATATATAACCTAGGAGCCAAAGCATCAGGCAATTCACTTCCTCCACCCTCTGGAATCATCACTTACCGAATTTACAGAAAAGAATAATAATAATGGAGGGGCTGGAGGCATTTGGGAACACAGGATCAGAATTCAGTGTGGTAGGAGACAGTTGGAAAAATGAGCTGAAATGCAGGATCCAGCAAACCTAGGGGACAAACATAAGTCAGTAATGCCACTTGCCTGTAGACAAGCTTAATGCCACAGTGGAATCCCACATCATAAGTGCCAGATTTAAGATGCACCAAGCCATGACTTCAGCCTACACACCACTGGCATAGCATATAGTGGTATAACCTTTTGAGAGCACTGCACTTCCAGCAAGAGGAACACAGGACTGAAGAAAGTACAAAGAACAACAAAAATTAACAGAGGTCTAGAAAACATGACCTATGAAGACAGATTGAAAGACCTGGCTTTATTTAAAATAGAAAAGAAAAGTCTGAGGGGAGACAGGATAACAACTGCCAAGTATGCAGAGAGTTGCTGCAACAAGAATGCAATCCCCTGTACCTAAAGGATTAAGACAGAGAATAATGGGTTTAAATTGCACCACAGGGATTTCCCACCTGGGAAGGCTGTGAAATCTCTGTGACCAGAGGTTTTGAAGGGCCATTTACACAAATATCTGTCATCAATGATTTAGAAGTAACTACTTGGGTCTGGTGGGCTGGTCTTTGGAGATGACTTCCCAAGGGTTCATCTTTCTTCTGTGACTGGATGACAGAATCAAGTTTTTTGTCCCATTATCTTACAATACTTTTCTAGTCAGAAGTGATTTTCATCCAGTAATAAACAAAACAAACCCCAAGACATCACAAACTCTCTCTTATCTGGACAGAGGGGAAGACACAATTTCATTTGTTTATATTAACTAAGACAGTACAAATGTTTCTTTGTGATTCCATTTAACTTTGGTCACAATGTAAAATTACTCTGGAAGATCTTAATCTGGGAATGGAATACCTATCACTTTGTTAAATCAAATTCATCATAGCTATAATTATTCTCAATCGTGCCACATAATTTACTGTGTTTGGTCCAATACCTTCCTTTAGCAACATTTAGCTTTCATGAAAATATTTATATAAGAAAAGCCTTCAGCTAAATGCTAACTATAGGTTAAATATTTTTTTCAGTTAAAGATACTATATTCACACCAAACACATAAAGATTTAATATAAACCACTTAACACAGAATTTGCTTATCATCAGTAACTTCTGGAGACCTTCTCAGTTGTATCCAGCTTTCAGAGTTTACACTGTTTTGTCACCAAAAATTTGTTATAACACAGGTATACTGTTCTACCTTGAAAGTTATTAAAATGCCTGAGACAATACACTCCTAGCATACCATGTTCACAAAAAACAGAATAATTACTCTTGCTTTACTGAACTGTGGAATTCTGAAGAGCAGAATTTGGCTTAAGTGATTATGGGAATGCTGCTGGGTACAAGATCAATGTAGACAATAAGATAAACAGTAATAGCTCCCAGACGGGTGGTCCCGTGGCGTAATGGAGAGCACTCCAATCTCTGACTCCCAAGGTCACGAGTTCGAGTCTCAGTGGGGACCGCCCCGGCAGTTCAAGCCTCCCTGCCATCCGATCCCGTCAGATCTCGGATGCTCAGCAGGGTCAGCCCTGGTTAGTTCTGGGTGCTGCAGACAGTCCTAAGGACTTCACTGTCACTGTCCAAGCTTGCTCGGCCGTGGCAAATGAACCTTAGGACTTAAACGGTGGGGCCAGTTCTGCGCACGCTGTGCCTCACCTGAAAAAAAAAAAAATCCACTGCGCAGGCTCGAAGGGCTCACCCATGTGGGGAGAGCCCTTCCCAAATTTTCGTTCGCGAAGGTTGGGCCATTAATAGCTCCCAGAACAATGCCTTACTGTCCTTAAAAAAAGATGTATTTTCAAAGTCACAAGGATTTCAGAGAAGATACTATTTTATTCTTTAATTTCTCTTCCTCCATATTTTTGAACTGCTGCTCATGCATTGAAACAAGGCATTCTAAATTATATTTTAAGAGAGATTTCTTAGAACTTCATTTTAATTTATTAGTCATATTCCAAAATCTTTTAAAATACTTGTACGAATTCTTATTGATATTCTCTCTTTCTGCAATAAAATACCATGAGAAAAATGGATCCATTCATTGTTTAAAAGGGAAAATATGAGTCAAGACACACTTTTGAACAGATAATTGAAGAAATAATGGCAGAAAGAAAATAATAAGTGCCACTGACTACCTCCAGATATTCCAGGCATATATAATTTTGTATTTAAATGCAATCATCATGTATAATGGAAAGCAACATAGTCTTGAAGAATACATCCAAAAAGCACTTCTTTCAACATGAATTAAGGAAATACAGAAGGTCAAAGGAAAGCAGAGTTCATTTGTGGGCTTTCTCTTCCCCTCCTCCTGACAGTGCAACCCAAACTTGCCTGTATCTTTCATTCTACACAGAAAACTAAATAGTACCACTTAATCCCAAACTTAATAGAACTTAACAGTTCTTAACAGCATCCACTTCAGAACAGTGAAGGCCACCCCACTATGCTTTCTGACCTTTAGAGCACCAGAACAAACTGTTGTGCAAATCCATATTAAGAAATCTATGGCATTTGGTAGAAGAGGTTCAGCTGGGAAAGTTCCCCACATAAGAGCATACAGAATGCCAAAAAACATAACTCCTCTTCCCAGCATATAGAACATTCAAGGACAGATGACACAGTAAATATTTAATGAAATTAGACTGTTCTTCTGCCAGCTGTTTTTCTCACATATTGTTATGCATTCCTTCAAAGCAAGACTTTTAATTTTCTTAAGATATTTGGAAGGTTTTTGGGTTTTTTTCCCCAAAAATAGTCAGGAAGCATACTCAGAATTCCTCACAATGACCTATTAAACACACTCACAGCTGTCTGTGTCAATTTTCTATAGATGAGATCTGCTATCCACCTAGGAATGTTTCCTATCTGCCTTTGCAACTGTCTAATTCATAATTATCTTGTCTTTATGCCAAAAATTGAACATATAAACTGTCAAGTGTGCCTGTTAAAAAATAAAGATGTAGATAGTGCTTCTGTGGATACACTCTTATGTTGAAGACTAATCTTTTATGAGTGTAACTCTGTAGCAATTAAGTGGAACCTCTTGTGTCCTTCTATCAACCAGATCTCAGAAAGAAAACCTAGCAGTGATGAAAATTCTAAATATAAGACTACAAGATGGTAATACTATCCACAACAGTTTTTTCCTCCCATTTGCCATTAGAAGACCTGCTTTCAAGCATTTAATTTTGCCAAACTTGAAGTGTGTCAGCTAAAGTTTTCCATTCTCAAAACCACAAGCATTCAAGCATTTATGAGGAGCCCAGGGGGGATTTTGGTGGGGGTTTTTTTGTTTTTTGGTTTTTTTTTTAAGATACAAAAAAAAATATACTGAATTTTCATTTGAAAAGTTCAAGTGCCTGTGTGGCAGGGTTCTCTCTCCCCTCAGGAAAAACAGGGTAACAAATTCTTGGGCACATCTGCAAGGGCTGAACAGATGAACGTCTCTGCTCAGCATGTATTGATGATCCTGCAGTCATGGTCAAAATGCCCCAAAGGGCTTTTCTATGCAGGAAAAGTCCTTGATGAAAGTAAACAAAAAGTACTATACAGTTAAATCTCACTTAAAGGAAAGAAAGATAATACATTAGATTTGGAAGAGGTCCTCCTGCAAAGATCTAACTAGCCCAAAACTAAGAGGGGTTTTGGAGATACACACTGGCTGACTGGGGACTGACAGCAGTTAGTCCCAGAAAGTAGGAGATCCATAAAATGGAAGTCTTTCCCTTTTATTTCAGTCCCATGGGGATTGTTACAACCTCCATGCTTGCAGCAAGGATTCATAGTTTTTCTAAGTGTGTCCTCTGCCTTTATTCTGAGAATTTTAAAAAATGTGGTTCCTTAAAAAAAAAAAAAAAAAAAAATTAATTACAGTTCACACCTCTTCAGCAGACGTTTCAACCTCTCTGAAGAGCCAGTCACTACTAAGTTGTAACCCATGGCTCAGAAACAGTTTATTTGAAAATGCAGCTATGATCCATGCTGTTCTTCTGTATTTGAGTAGCGACACTTGATGTGGAGTCCAGCACACAGACAAGAAAGTTAGCTGAATGAAGTCTGAAGAAAGCCATCCTGAGGATCCCTGGGGTGGAAACAAAAATTTAAATCTTCCCAATAATTTGTGAGTGTACGGTACCAGTGTGCAGCTGCAGCATAAGAGGTGACCTCTTGGTTAATCTCATTTTGAACTGAACAAGTATTACAAAGTATTGAAGTGGTTTATTCCATATTTGCTTTGATCATACCAAACCTGACTCTGATATTCAGAGTCCTGCAGGATATGATCTGGCTGCACTACCCTCTTTATTTATTGATGAGGCCATTGTGTTCTGGAGAATATCTGGATATGATACATAGTGACAGTATATGACTTTGCTCAGCAAAATACTGCTAAAGCCTTTAGAAAAGAATATTTCTTATGGAAACTGAACAAATAGAAATAACTTTATCTACTTATACTAAAGATTAAATACATAAACGAGGGATGTCTATTAAATATAACATTTTTTATAGTACTGAAAATGATCTGGCAATACTGACTGATGTTAAAGTGGGAGTGGTAATTCCAATTTTTTCCTTTTTTAAAACAGATATATAATTAATTAATTCTTTTCTGAAAATTTAACTAAAATGGCATCACAATTTTGCAAGGAAAAAAATCTGTCTTCTTTCCCCAGTCACATATGTGCTTTCTACTCTTACCTAGAGTCAATAAACATTGAGAATGTCTAGAGTTTTGTTCTTTAAAGAAACCAACAGTTGCCTAAAAAATCTTTTCTAAGATCAAGACAAGTAAACTAGGAAGAATACAAGAAATTAATATATTTTCCCATAGATTTATTTTCATATTACTTTAACATTTTTGAAAATATTTAACATTTATTTAAAAGACAGAAGTAGTTGCTTCTAAAGTGAAGGTATTTGTCACATATTCCCTTATAAATTTACAGAATGTGGGGTAAATAATAAATCAGTAAAATTCTGCCTTCAAACAACATCCATGCTAATTCCAGTAACCCCAAAGAAGTATGATGGACTCTCATGGCATTTCGGAAAGACACACAATCCTTCTTTCAGATTAATTTAAAAATTTTGTCACAGACAGATTTATCTTTAAAAATGGAATACTTTTTATTTTACTTGCATTTTCAGCCTAGACTAGAGTGGTCCAAGTCTAGCAAAGTACTACAGAATACACCTAACTATAAGCATTAAATAATCCCTTTGAAATCCACCTCTTTAGTGATTTGCTAGAATGAAGTCAGGATGAGTAGCCTCCTTTTTTCTTCGTCTTTATTTTTGCAATAAAGGTAACAGATTGTATAACAGAAGAACTTTGGGAACAGCTTGAGGAACTTGCAGAAAATAAAGTCAGAAGAAAACTGTAGTTAAAAAGGAATATTATGCCACTTGCTTATGGCCAGTTACCAGTCTCCTTTCTCTCAGCAAGTTGTTATTCTCAGAGTCCCAAAGCTCCACAGGTTGGCAAGTATCAGGGTAGAAACAATTGGAGTTTGCCGTCCAAGGTGGCGGTGGTGAGCTGCAGTTCAAAAGAAAAGAACACATGGCTTTAATAAAGATCTTTCCAGTGAGCACAGTTTGCTTTAGAGCAACAAACTGAATGAAGATCATTAAGATGTTTAAATTACTTTTATGGTAAGATGTCCAGGATTCATTTAAAAAAAAAAAAAAAAGGAACAACATAACCTTTAGACTCGTCTCAACCATCTAATCTGAAAATTCCATTTTACTTAGATTTTTCTTTTCCAACTATTTTCAAATTTGTGTCAACATCCACTAACACATCAACAGTCTGTAAAACTGAAGCATATGTTTAAACCACATAGAAAGTCAAACAGACTTCATAGTGTATGACTCAAAAAGGGAGTATGGAAGAAATAAGAAAGAGCTGGAATAAATGAAGATGGAAAATACTGTGAATTAAATCAGGCATACCAACAAATGCAGTTTTCTGATTTTTATCGGTGTTAAATGTAGAATAAGAATTTCCTTTGTAAGAAAGTATGTTGAGAAACTTTTATGAAGAGGCAAGTCTTGAGTACATGCATAAAAAGCCTTCAACTGCATTAGTTTTCTTTTACCAGTCTCAGAAGATCTTAGTCAAAATAAGAGGAAATACTATTTTCTGAACTTACTTCTACAAACAACGACTTGAAAACCTGTTGTATCTCAGAAAAGGGTGATCTACAAATGACACCCCTTACTATCCACTAAAAATGCTAAATGTTTACTCCTTGCTTATTATGATTTACAGTTATTTATGCCAGTGATAAAATCTGAAGTGCTGGAACCAAACATGCATCTCATGCTCCAACCAGTTAATTTGGTTAATTTCTCACAACCTCATTTTTCTTGATCTGTTCTGTCTTTGACACTTCCAGTAATTTGTTTTATTCCTTTTGATAAAGAGCCTCTGTGGTCAATAAGTTATCATTTGGGTTTGCATTCCCACCTTCAACATATACAATGATCAATTGTTCTAATCTCTCCTAACTTTTATCTCCCAAGACCATGACTTTTGTTATTTTCTGTTTTTTCTCACTCTCACTTATATAACCTGAAAATATAGACTACCAAGAACTGTCCAATTCCTCCAACTCTATCTTTTACAGCTATCCAAGACCATTACGCACTTCCAAAGGCTTCCAGTATCTCCTTATCTACCTGTGTAACTTAATACTGTGTTTTTATTTAACCCCAGATGGAAACTAAGCACTGTGAAGCCACTTACTCTATCCCTCCACCACCAGTGGGATGGAGGAAAGAATCAGAAAAATAAAAGAGATAAAGACAGTTGAATGGGACAGAAAAAGAAGAAAATCGCAATAACCATAATGACAAAAGAATTATAGGATACAAAATAAGTGATGGACAATGCTCACCACTCGCTGACTGATGCCTGGCCAGTTCTCAAGCAAATGCACCAGGCCAGCTTTTCCCTCAGTTTATATACTGAGCATAACATCATAGGGTATGTAATATCCCTTTGACCAGTTTGAGTCATCTGTCCTGGTTGTGTCCCCTCCCAATCCCTTGCACTCTTCCAGCCTTCTCACTGGCAGGGCATGAGCAGCTGAAAAATCCTTGACTTGGTATAAACGTGACAGTAACAAGTAAAACATCAGTGTGTTATAAACACTATTCTCATACTGAATCTAAAGCACATCAGCTACTAAGAAGAAAATTAACTCTATCACAGGCAAACCCAGGATGTATTGGGAAGATGACATATCTATAAAATATCTAAGTAATTTATCCTTTCTAAATTTCTGTAGCCATTTATCTTGTGGAAGGAAAAAAAAAAGAAAATGTTTTTATTATTATTTCTTGTTATCAGAAGACAACAGTTCTAACCTAAGAAATCAGAGATGGATTCTATTCTATACTGAAGATTTTCTATTACAGAAGGTAATATAGAAACCTTTTTTAGCTTTCAATCTAAAATAAAATAATTTTAAACAAGCTGAACTTTTACAAGACCCAAGGAAGTCATCCTGTACATCTTCCTGCTCTAGGTGCAACCCCTGAAAATTTTAGAAGAGCTTAGCTATGGTTTTGTATAGCTAAATCTTCAAAAACCACAAGGAGATTTCACAACTCATTCCAGTGTTGCACTGCTCTCTTAGTGTCTTTTTTGGTTTTTTTCTATAATGTCCAACTGGAACCTCAAAAACTGCAATGTGTGTCCAGTCCTCCTATCAGATCCTCTGACAGTACTGTAACACTCCTTGGCTGCCACCTGCTAAATGTATTTGCTGCTTTGCTTTTACGTTCTTCCAGTCCTTCTGTTTTCACTAATCATAAAAAATTACCTTTCCACTCCATTTAACCACCTTCACAACTTCTGCAGCATCAAACCAATTACTGAATTGACTGAATTAAAACGTCCACCTTTTGGCTTTCAGATCTCTCCTTGTTGATCATGTGCTCTAAACTGCTCATTGTCTCTCAAGTCCTTCTCCTTCCTTTTCCCTTTCTCTTGCTTTTTCAACCTGTTTTCTTTGGCAGTAGATAAAATGAGGTTGCCCTTTTATTGTATCAAAATTTGTCTCCATCAAAGTTTTTCTCTTGAGAAGTGTTATGTTCAATACCTTGCCATTAAGAAAAGAAATATACAGAGCCAGTAGTTTTTACTTCGTCCAACCAATGCTTCAAAAACCTAATAAAAATCAACCAGTTATTAGACAGTTAAAACAACACTCATAATCCAAAAATTACAAAATTATTAAAGAAATATTTCATAAAAAAAATAGAGGTTTTGATGGGCTCAATTAGCATCCTGAGTTCTTTCTATAGAGTGGGGATTTTCTTCCTTCTCAGGCTGAGGTTCCCTTGGGTTATATCTAGACATTACATGGGTTAGTGTAAACTAGCTCTACTCTGGTTCAATGGATTGAAAGTCTGTTAGCACACTAAGTACATCCCTGGAGTTCATTTTCTGGTTTGGCTTTACCAGAGACAAGCCCAACATGCATCCTCACAAAGTATACAGCAATGAGAAGTGGAGTGGGATAAGTAGGGGCAGCTGGTAAGTTCACTTCAAAAGCACATTTCTGATCCAAACTAAATTGCAAATATACAGTCACAGGGAGCCCAGTTTAGCCCTCAGATTTTAGAATAAATTTCTATGCCTGATTGCTGGAAAACATTTTCACTTGTGTAAGTGGCATATACTTCATAGAAATATAGATATCTCCTGAGTAGCAAGGGACAACAAGAATCACTGAAGTCCAATTCCTGACCCTGCACAGGACCATTCCCAAGAGTCACACCATGTGCCTGAGAGGTTGTCCAAATGCTTGTACTCTGCAAGGCTCAGTGCTGTGACCACTTCCATGGGGAGCCTGTTCCAGATCCCAGTCACTCTCTGGGTGAAAAACCTGTTTGTAATAGACAACCTAAATCTCCCCTGACACAACTTCAGGCCATTCCCTTGGGTTCTGTCACTGGTCACCAGAAAGAAGAGATCAGTGCCTGCCACTCCACCTCCCCTCATGACGAAGCTGAAGAGGGCTATGAGGTCTCCTCTGTCTCCCCTTCTCTTCTTTCAGAAGTGGCTGAAGATACATGCAGAACACCCATAACAACAGTTTTACAGTTTCTTACATTTCAGACAATATAGAAATTTCAGTTACTAGTACAATAGTAATAGAGTAACAGTAGAAAGCTAATTGCAATCTGTATTAACATAGATAAAAAGAGATACTAAAATTCTAACTTGCAAGACTCTTGAAATTCTGGATTTCTTACATCTAAGAGCTATTAAAATTGATTAATGCAGAATATTCTAAGCTATATTTAGAACCTATAGAAATCTCGGTAAGATTTTAAAGAAAACAATAATGTTTAACTTATGCCAATATTACATTTCCAAATAATGCAAGCAGGTTACTTCATTCAAACCCCTCAGCTCCCAAACATGCAGCTCCAAAACTTTGTTTTACATTATATTTGAAATCTCTATAGGAGTTAAGTAAATATACCACTTAAAATTAAAAAAAAAAAAAAAAAAAAAAGAAAAAGAAAGCCAAAAAAACTCAACCAAACAAACACAAAACCAAAACAAAACAGAACAAACAACCAAACCAAACCAATCCATAAAAAAAAAGTCAAAAAAACCCAACCAAACAAAAAAGTAAAAAAACCTCCACCAAACAAAAACCAAAACCCAAAGTAATCATGTCTTACTATTACATATTCAAATTTTTACATAGGTTCTGTGAATAATTTGGAACTTACATAAAGGTCTCCTGTGGGACAAACAGTACATTTTGGAATATTTGAGGATACATGAAAGCATGAATTATTTTTAATATTGATGGACATATGATTAAAGACCTTCAAGTAGCACAGAGAAGATTGAAGTTTTGTAAATTTTAGAGCTTTTGACAGAAAATTCAAGGTTTAGAAAGCACCTCTGACATCTGGTTCCAGAAGAGGGAGAACAAGTTCTTGAACATAGTTCTCTTTTACTACGTGGGCTGTACAAGATATAAAAGTTTATCAGAGTATAAAAATTTATGACAATAAAGTTAAAAAGTGACATGCAGTGTTGGAAGGCTGTCAGTTACCTAACAGATCAATGCATTGTCTGCTGCATTCCCTTTATATTAACAGAGTGTATATATATATTTTTAGAATTATCTTTGTTGAGTGGGAAATATGTTTCTCTAGTGATGCCACATTAAAACAAAACAAAACAAAAAAATACGCTGTAATTTAGAGACATGGAAGTTTTTAAGCCACAAACATGAACAGTTGGATTTGATAGCAATGCATATAACTAATATTTTGTTATAATATTTCACACAACACATATATCTATGGATACATGGCAGGCCTCAAGACATACTTTATTTCAGGAAATAACAAGAATCAAAGCAATTTCAGATAGTTTCACATTAGAGGCACCTAATACGATTTTGCTTTCTTTTAGTTAGTATAAATATGCATAATATGCAAGTAGAGATACAAATTTTAAAAAGGTCTCCTAGCTGTACAGCAAAAAGTATCATCTTGCCAAAAGTCCACTATCTCAGTAGAACAGATAGGAATATAATTTTTAGGGGTTTTCATTATTCAAACTATTCTTTGAAAATAAGAGGCCACAAGTAGAAGCAATGCTCTTGAATCCTGCATTCATTTCAGTTAGCAACAATCAAGTGCAAGAGGAAAAGGAGACATTATGGAACTGGCTTTTATTATATTTTTCTTGCTCAGAAAGTGGTGTCTAAGGCAATGTAGAATTCACCGTTTTTACTTCTGAAGAGCTGTAGTACATGAAGGCTTTACCCACTCTGATTTTGTGGTTTGAGCCAAGAACAGAAGACATGTCAGTAGCACTTCGGAAAGATTTGTTTTCTTGAAAGATGATTGTTTAATTTGACAGCTGCTTTCTAAGTGTTCACTCAGTTAGGTCAAAGCCATATGTTTTTTCACAGACAGAAGACAGAAACTTTTACTGTTAAGATAGCTCTCCTATTGCAGAAATGGGAATTGAGGAGAACTGATGCTCTAGGTAGGCTTTTGGCCTTCAAGAAGAGAAAGTTTTTCTGGAATTGGTAGGAAGGATAATTGTAATGAAAGACAAATTATTCAACAGGTGGAAGTTGTAATAGGCAAACAACGTCTCAGAGTAAGTAAACTGGAGTCGTACAGAGGCCAAGGAATAAAGATGTTACTCCAGACCACCTACATGTGCAGAACTCCAACCCAAACTTACTGAATAATGTAACAGATTCACTATATACAGTATTTTCACTAGTCATTCAAGCAAATGAACAGATACATTTAAAGATAACTGAATGCAACCTGGAGAGGTCCTTTAACTCAGCCTCCAATTGAATCTTCATTGCAAAACCTTATTTTTAACCTCATTTTCATTTGTAAATTTCTTTCTAAATAAAATATTAAAAACAACAATTAATTTTATTACCTCATCTGGGCTTCTTATTATTTAAAGTTTTTTAAATAGTTACAACAAATAGATACTTTGACAAAGCCACACCAGGTGAACATAGTTACTTAAAATTTCTATCCAAACTTCTCTAATGCTTTTATTTGGAGCAGAAGAACAGATAAACTTGAGCAAAGATCTGGAGCTATGCTTCACCTTGGCATTTTCTCCAAGAGTGCTATAAACAAATATCTACAAAAGAGTGAGATAGTCTTGGTTAGGGGAATGTAACCTAGTGCTGGATTAACAGGTGTACTCCACGAAGTTAAGGGTCTCTTCCAAACAAACGACTCATGATTCTATGACTTCCTGAGCAAAATACAGTTTCTACATATTTGGTGATATGTAGCCAAGTTTTGACTCTGGTGACCACCCTCACCATGAGACAATAATTTCTAGCATCTAAAGTCTGATCTCTGCTCACATCCTGATACGGCAGAGTAGCAGATCTTCCTGCCTTCACAGATCTATCACAACACAGACAGTGTTGCCATCCTGGCCTTGTTATTAGGGTATAAATTCGATACTGTCTTCTTCCTATACAGGACTGGAATTTCAGCCTCTATAGGACTCATTACTTGTTGAGGTTTTTTTAATTTGCCTCTCTTCTATGCTGTCTTTAACAAAGCATACCTCCACAGCCAGTAAGGTGTAGTCTATGTTCCTTGTACACTTTGTAACCATGCACTGTGCCTCACAGATTAATTCTCTTTCATCAAACTTGTGACAAGCCTAACAGATCACTCAGAGCGACCTTCACAAGTGTATCACTAGTTCCTTTCTCGGCAGCTTAACTTCTGCTTTCTACCTCACTATTTCTACCCTCTGACATATCTGTGATAATACATAAATTCTGCATCTTCATCTTTCACAGTAGTGTTATCCAAAACTTGGCCTTCAGTTTTAAAACGTTAGTTCCCTTATGACTCAGATTAAATTCATCTCTTCTGGACAGATGTTCCTGGAACCTCCTGGGAAGTTTCCCTAATGTATTATATTTTAAATACATTACCCATTTCAGCACCTGCATCTCTTTGCTGTCAACTTTAGTAAATATTATTTATGGCTCAATAATAGAAAAATTCTCCTCTATATCTAACATGACATTTTTATAGGTAAATAAAACTCCCAGTAAGTCTTTTGATGTGTTAAAATTGCATGATCAAAATATGTCAAACAATCCTAAATCCATCTTAATGCTTCCATATTGATATTTAGAAATATTTTTCACTTAAATATATTGATGAAGAAAACCTGAAGCAATAAGCCACCCCAAATAACTGCAAACTCCTTTAATGGATGTGATTATTTTACTTAGCCTTCTCAAACATAGGTAAGAATTTGTGTAAGTATATAATAATACTCAAGCAGCAAGATAATAAAAAACAAATTGAATACACTAATCTAAAAGTATATGATCCACTTCATATTATTCTGTTGTTACAACTAATGGAGAAACAAATACGTGAGAGAAGGTAGTTATAATGGTTATACCACTCTTGGAAGACAGGACAATCCCATAGCAATGCATAGACCCTCACAGGCTGCTTTTCTTTTAATAGTCCGTATTAAATATTTTCACTCCAGAAAGCATGCCAGTTTGGCAGTAGACTCTCATGTCTTCAGAGCACTAGGAAAAAGTAGTGGTAAATGTTCCTCACACAACTAAATACATACTAGTACATGAGATCCCAGCTCTAGAATACAAGTGAAAAAAGATAACTTAAAAAATAACTGAAAGTGAAAAAAAAAGTCAGACATAACAGGATGGGGTGGGCAACACCAGAGAACAGTTCAATAAACATAACATTCTTATTTTAAGCACTCTCATATATGAAGTATTATTTGACAGAACTACTGGGAAAATCTCAAAAAAATTTATACCATGAACCTAAATGAATTATTTTGTCATTTTCTTAGTGTGAGCTTTGCTCACTACATATGTTCTCTTTCTCCAAATTTTTTAATTTCTAATGATACCATTACATTGGCTTGGACTTTACAACATCATACCTGTTTTTATGTCAAAAACTATTATTAATTTTGTTATTGATTTCACTACAAGCAGAAAGCCAAAAAGACTAGTTACTTTAAACCCCCCTTCACCTTTGCAATAAAACATGACCTTAGAAAAGAACTCATTAAGTACAATTGGGTTAACAATCTTTTATTTATTAAATTTGGTTCCAGCATAAAGTTCTATCTAAATAGAAACTCTCTCCTGGTGGTCTAACACCTTGGGAGACTGCTCACAGGATGCATGGAATCTGACACTTTAAAGAAGTTAATTCCATTTCAAAATGGTACTTATCAAACACAGCATACGACTCACTTTGAATGGCCAATGCGAATGTGTTTCTACTGTGTAAAGACAGACCACAAATGGCTGTTTTGAGAAAATATATGTGAGAGTAGAGGGTGAACTACACTTTTTCCCTTCCAGAAATTATACAGCCAGGAAAGGGGCAAGGTATTGAAACACAGCAATAAAGGAAAGTGTAATTCTTTATATGACACAAAATTGGGAGAAGCTGGTGACTCTCTTGAAGGCACGGAGAGCCTGCAGAGAGACCTCTACAAGGGAAAAGGGTTGGATTCTGCACCTGGCTGTTCGTACAGAATGGAGTCAGCAGTGCCCTGGCAGCCAGGAGGGTCAACCATGTCCTGAGGGCATCAGGCAAAGTGTTGCCAGCTGGTCAAGACCTCCCTTGTCCTGCTCTGCTCTGCTCTGGGGCAGTCTCACCTCGGCTATTGTGTGTAGTTTTGGGTACCACAATATAAGAAAGATATTAAGCCATTAGAGAGCATCCAAAAGAGGGCAACGAAGATGGTGAAGGACCTGAGGAGAAGCCCTATGAGGAGTGGCTGATGTCACTTGGCATGTTCAACCTGGAGGAGGCTGAAGGGAGACCTCACTGAAGTTACAACTTCCTTGTGAGGGGAAGAAGAGGGGCAGGCATTCATCTCTTCTATGTGGTGACTAGTGATGGGACCCAAGTGAATGGCCTGAAGTTGTGTCAGGGGAAGTTGAGGTTGGATATTGGAAAATGATTCTTCACCCAGAGGATGGCTGGGCACTGGAACAGGCTCCCCAGGGAAGTGATCACAGCATCAAGCCTTACAGAGTTCAAGAGGTGTTTGAATGATACTCTCAGGCACGTGGTATGACTTGGGGATGGTCCTGTGCAGGGCTAAGGCTTGGACTCAATGATCCTTGTGCTTCCCTTCTAACTCAGCATCTTCTGTGATTCTGCTATTCTGTATCTCTTGTGACTAAAAGGGAAAGCTCTCTACAGACCACATCTGTAATAAAAGAACAGCACACTTCACCTCCCATAGCACAGAAGATGTGTAAATTTTACACATTACCCATTTAGACACAGCTCAGTCCCTTGCTTCTGAATCACAGATATCACTCAAACAATTTTGTGTAAAACATATATTCTTTCATCCATCATTGATGCAATTACAAGGCAACAGCAATGAAAGTAGGTAAAAACACTATGTATAGACTCATAATGTAGCCTTTCATCAGAATTATCCAGTTCTTTCAAATGCACATTTCAGCTTTTTCATTTTTAATTAAAAACCTACATTGATGTATCACACAGTTTGTCTACTACAAACTAAAAATCCCTTTCTGGCAAATTGAGTTCTTTAGATTGAGGAAGAAATAATGGTGAGGAAATCTAGACCAAAAAAAAAAAAAAAAAGCAAAACAAAACAGTATTTACAGTTTTATGAACATAATTTAAAAAGGATCTTACATAATGTAATGAACAGTATAGGAAAAAAAATAATAGCTTTAGTTGTCATCTAAACATTTGTTCAAAAGGCACTCATGGTAAATGTCTTACTGTGTATTTCAGATCTCGAGGAACAACAGAAGCAATGCTTAGTAGAGAAGAACTGGAAAGAATAAAACCTAGAAAAGTGGAATAATGTATTTAATAATTTCCTGGGTTAAAGGACAGAGAACAGGAATAAAACATATAAATACCAATAAAAATGTTCAAGTTAAAAAGGAAAAGCAATTGCAAAACAAGACTGAGCCATTTATGTTTAATTCATGCTCACACCTGAGGTTCAGGCAAACTACAAGTGTTTTACAATGCATTCAGCCTTATTTAAATTAATAAAAACAGGCCTCCATACATAATGTAGGGGGATTTTAACCCTTAGTATAATAAAGGTAAAATTCCAGTTGACTTCCTGAGGCCAGGGCTGTAAATAATATATCTCATTTACAGTACGTGTATATTAGCCACCTCATCAGTTGTTCTGACTTCCCCTGCCAGACTTCAGATGCACAGAAAGCCAACAGTTACATCAGATTACTTAATTATACTTCCACTACATTAACTAACAAATTTCCTATCAAAATAAGAGTTTGAAGTATTTTGACTTGCTTGAAAAACATAGCTGAAGCAGGCTCAGAATACAAAAGGGAAACAAATCTCAGACAACAAAATCTTGCAGCAAAGACATCTATAATTTCTGCAGACGTCAAGGTTTCAATCCAGCTTGGCCAGCATTCTATACAACTCCCTGGAGACACACACTCCCTCTCAGTGAGATGGTGGGATACCCCATCTTGTGTCCAGTCCCAAATTAAAGGATAGTTCACGTTGATTCTTACAGTAGAGGGCAAATGTCAACTTGTCTGACTGTAGCACAGCAACACAGCAATCCTTCCTGGTCACGGAACCCACACACAACACAGCTAATTCATAGTCAAGGGACAAATGTAGCCTAGAGTAAGGGTTTCTGGAGGGACAAAGAGAAGGCACCATAGTACTACCAATGCTTAAGACACAGTTCCTGCAGACAGCAAAAGAGGAATCAAAATGGTTTCCCTCATTGTGTGAAAACTGACGAGTGATTTTGAGGTTTCACTCTGCATCAGTGATGTACTTTGTGACATATTATTCTACACATACTATTTCTTAAATTGCCAAATATGGTTCTTGGCCACCTTACACAGAAGTTTGGCTCTCCTTGGCAAAGGCTAAACTGTGCTTGCACGAAGCCTACTGAAGTCAAGTAATAGACACCATTTCTTGATGCAGTGCCCAAAAATTGCTACACTGTCACACATGATGTTGTTTGATGTGCACACTAATATTTCACCATCCCTCATTCCATGCATTTAGCACAAAACTTGGCAACCAAATGCATGACTTCATATGCCAATTATGTCTGTATTCTAAGAAAAGGTGTTCTAATTTACTTTAATTAAAGGAATCATGCTAATCACCTGAAGCTATTTCAATTTTATTTCTGTCACAGATAAAATAATTTCTACTCCTATGAGTGGTGATGAGCAGTGTCTCATTATCACTGATAATTCTTCTTTGGCTCCCATTTTCTTTCAATTACATCAATATAAATAAGAAATTAAGAACATACCATGAACATTTCCTCTTCCGCTACAACCTTGCTTTACTGCCCTACTGGCAAAATAATGCTGAACATTAAAAATGCATGTTTATATGGCCATTTATGCATGAGTTCATATCCATACACATACATAGAGTTTATGTTTACTTTCTTCAAATTTTAAAAGTTGGGTTTTGTGCTGGTTGTGTTTCAGATAAAGGATACCTCAGAGCCTTTCTTCCTGAATCACAAAGGTTCAGGAAGCTGCATTTAAACAAGAGTGCTGTGTTGGTATACCATGTCTTTATAAATACACATCAATCTACATATAAAAACACACAACACAATTTAAAATACAGCTGGTTTGCCTCAGGATATTACACTGAGGAAATCTAAAATGTCTTACTTTGCTGATTCGTGTACATGAAAACAGTAGAAGGAATAAACCAACCCATTGTTAGAATAATCCAACCTGGACCTACATAATTTGTTCTAAATTTACAGTATCTAAACCCTGTAAGCATTCATATGTGGGATTTTCTTTGAGAGTTCTTACTCAGAGTCAGTGCTTCTTTGCTTTCAGACAAAAAAGCTGAAGAATTTCCATATTCCTGAATAAAGCCCTGCTCCCACTGGAATTGAGAGGAGAGCAACTACAAAGACCTGGAAATAATCTCTAGGAGTTTGTGGTTTATACCACCAACAAAGACTACCACTTCTGCCTTAGGTATTCATATCAACTGCTACATCTGTTTTGTAGTCACAAAAAGAGACTCAGAGAGCTTAGAAATCTTGAGGAGATTGAGATGTAGAATAGGAATGCCAAATTATTTTCATTTGTAAGAACAATGAGAGTCTTATGAACAGATTCTTATTCCTGACCAGATTTCAACTGGATAATTCTACCAGTTTCCATGTTATAACCACTTTTCCATTGTTTCGACTGGTATCATAATCAGTTACATCTCAGTTGCAAATGGTTCTTCTACCACAAAATCTGACCATGCAACTAATTCTTTAGATGGTCGCCTCTGCTCTCCATAAAACAGCACAAGAAAAGGTATATACCTCAGAATGGAGTCCATAAGAGCAGGATGCGGAGTAGGGAGATGTTTGCCAACACATACAACAGAGGAATGATGAAATCAGAGATGTGCCTCAGCTTCCATCCTTTCCCAGGGTTTACTCTTTACCACAAACTAGGCAGTGTGAAGCTCCCTTCACTCAAGATTCGCAGCCCAGAACATTTCCCTGAAAATGGCTGCTTATGGCCTGCATTGCTGTAACTATTGGCTCACTATTGCCGTTCACAAGGGATTTTATGTTTTATTCAATACTTACTTCAGAGATATAGAGATATAAATATATTTCAAACAGCAAACTATTTTAGACAAAGACCTTCATGGTTTGGGGTGCAGTCAAAAATTTGATACCACATAAGAGAAACTGATGTTAGAAAGGGAAACTCCAGTATTTGTTACAGCACATGGCTGCAGTTATGTGCAGGAGTTGGCACTGTCATTCATCTCCAGATGATCTCAATAATAACCTGCACTGACTTCCACACAAAGTGGGTATAAGACATGGAATGAAAAGAATATTCTAGATGAAGAAATATTAATCTGTTTCATATATAATCAAGATCCATTCTGCAATTAAAAGCTTTTCTGTCCCTACTCTTCTAATTATAAATCTGTTCCAGATCCCCACTCATTTGAATGTTAGGCAGAAAAAGAGGAAAGAGTTTTTAAGTCTTTCCATGATTGCAGTTTCTAAGGAATACATTTTGAAAGTTTCATGGATGGACTAAATTCTACTAGGAATTCCACATTCCACAATATTTCACTATTTCACAATTTCAGGCAATTTTCACTTCCACATAGTTCCCTAGCTCACATTCTGTGCAACAGACACAAATTTGCACAAATCAGAGGACAGTTGCTAATCTGGCTGCTCATTTCTTAAGCTACATATCCAGACATATCTCCTGCATATTCCACTTTAAATGTGGGGCACTGTAGTAAAGGAGTTGTCATAATTGCAGCATATTGAAGGCCATCTTGGAGCAGTCAGATTACTGTCAGTTTGACCAGAGAGATTGTGGAGTCTCCATTCTTGAAGATATTCAAAAGCTGACTGGACATGGGCCTGACCAACCTGCTGTAGGTGGCCCTGCTTGAGCAGGGGGGTTGGACTAGATGACCTCCAGCAATTTCTTCCAACCTCAACCATTCTGTGATTCTGTGATACTAGACTGGTGAAGCAGGGATCTGAAGATACTGCATGAGGAACACCAAAGACTGCAGTGCAGCAGAGTATGTTATTTGCCTCAGTAATTCTATGAGCAAGAAGGTATCAAGATTAGTCAAACTTGAGTGAATTAAAGCAAAAATCCAATTAAATTAAAAAAATTAAAATAGCGATATTTTTAATGTAGAAAATACACTATATTCTTACAATAGCAATTTTTAAAAGTCTGCAAAATACACTTGGAACTCACATGACTGGATAAATGATCAGGAATGTTTTCCAGATCATTTGCTTTAATGATAGGTTTGAAACATCTTAAATATAATCTCAGACATTCTTCAAAAGCCTGCTATAATCTCTGAGGCTACTAATGTTTGCATGACATCATTGTCATTACAATCCTGTCTCTTCACTCAGTAACTTAAAAAAAAAAAAAAAAGAGGGAAACATGAAACAGAGGTTTTACTAGCATCCTACTCAGGTGTATAATTTCAAATTCCACTTCAAAATCTGGACATGAGCTCATAGCAAAATACACTAAAAAACCAAAACTCTTTCAAGCAAACCTAGCCACACAAGCATAGTCAGGCAGTCCTCTTCAAAGTAGTAGGTTTATATCCTTAATTATCCTCAAACCTCCAGAGAAATGGATTTTTCTTCCTATAACTGAAGTTTGTATCAGAATTTAACAGGCTCACATTCCTTCTTTTATTATTCCACACTCAAGCAACAGAACATGTTTACTTAGAGTATAATGCCTTTTCTTTCCCTAAACCCCAGATATTCTCATGCAATTTCCATATTTAAAATAGTTAATTCATCATGAAATAATGTATCACAAAGGACAGACACCTATCAAAAGAGTAAACCTTCTGTTTGAAGATACTTTTATTACTATCTGCATTCAACATTTTCAAAACAAGAAGTGAGAGTAAAAGGAAATTTTCAAATTGATTCAACTTGAACAGTGTTGTTTCTACCCCCATATGGTATTAACAATATTTCTCCAAGTGGCATAAAGTCTGTGTGTTACAAAAGCTTTAAGAAAGAGCAACACTTTTTTTCCAAGTAGGTGTTAAGTACTAATCCATAGGCAAAAAGTAGCATAATGAAGTCATTTGTGCCTGGCAGAGCTAGACCCATTTGAAAGCAACTGCAAGTGGATGTATTTCTTCTGGGTACCTACATATACAGTTCAAACTGTCACAATAAGTTTAAAAGATTTTAAAATATAAAAAGATCTCTTATTCACGGAAGATCTCTCAGATTAGTTGTTTAAAAGAAAGGGGTATAAAAGCAAACAGATAATTAAAACATTTAGCAATTCCCACACTGGCTAGAGGCAAGCTAAATGTTGCTGAGTTTTAGCTTACTTCTGGGTTAACAACTTAAATAAAGAAAACAAACAATTATTAGTTACTAATGCTCTTATATGCTTATACCAAAAAATTTGTTGAAATGTAGTATGTCTGCTTAAACACATATTTTTTCCCCCAAACACCACCAATGTAATTTTTAAAGTACATTAATTTAATGGAAATGTGAAAAAAAAAATTCAGTTCTGCCATACTCTACAAAATATAGATGATGTTTTTATGTAAGTTAATTTTTCCAAAGTCTTGTGATATTTACCAATGGCCTTTAGGCAGACTAATACATATACATTCAGAAATTTATTAAAGTGAATGGATAGTGATTAAATAAAAAGAATTCCAGATGTCTACGGATCTGGCCTAAAATGGTAGAAAACAAAGAAATTTATATTTGTGTCTTCCATAAACATTTGTATGCAACAAAGTTTAACCGGAGGTTAAAATGCAACCTTATACGTGAACTACAGAATTTTACCTTCCTGATCAAGGTAATGGAAATGTAATTCCATTAAAAAAATCAATGCACTAGTATTATATTATCACTTTCCCGAAGAATGAAACAGGTTCCACTGTGTCAAAAATTCTGGAAGCAACTGCTGAAAGCAACTCTTAAGATGACTCTTGAACAGAAGGAGAAGCCAAATGTGTTTTTCATGTATAATGAAGTACAGTTGTTGGCAAAAACCATAACATAATGAGACATCACTACAAGAAAAAATTATTTTCCCACTACTTCGTGACAACAGTCTGTACGTGAAAGAGTCCAGGTGACTCATTAGTAACAATGTGAGTGTGCCTTTATAGTCTCCACAGCCCTGAGAGTCATGAGGTATTGTCACTTGGAATCTAACACACTAAAAAACATGGATGAACCCTAAATCTGAGAGCTTTCCTTCCTTAAAAGGGGAAAGTTCTCTTGTCAAAAAAAAATGGAAGATGATTTTTTACAACGCAGACAGCTAAAAGACTCCAAGGCAGGATCAGCTGCATGGCACGAATTTTCCATTCAGGATCATCAGAGTACATATAATCACCTTAAAGAAAAGGACATAATTCGTAACACTTGTGGCATTCAATAGATTACTATTCTAAAATTTTTCAAATAGTCTTATATTTTGAGATTATAATTGCTGACACTAATAATTACAAGAAGTGTGCTGAGATGCAAACTTTTAATGGCAAAATAGGGCACAACTGTGGACACTTATATGTTTATCACTCTTTTTAAGTGGAACTCCTCAAGGAGCACATATTACATGTATCTGAAGGCAATGCAGGCTGCCTCTACCTTTTCTGGTAGAGAATGGAAAGTACCCATTTATCTGCAAAACTCTGGACTGTTAGATGAAAGCTCAGACTAATGATTCACAATTAATTTGAAAATAAAGCCCACCAGGGTGGGCTGATTCATTGTGCTTACAGGCATTTTGTACATGTCTGTTATCAAGTAAAAGCACAGCTCATGGTGCCTTCACCACAATCACCAGTGCGCTATGAGAACAGGATAACTTACCAGCCTGTTCACCAAAATGCCAGTGGGGCTTGGTCTGCCATGTCATAGGCACACCTTCTCTCTTATACTGTTTGGGTGAAAAAACTCTCCCAGATAATGCATGTTCTGGAGCCATACATAGTTCTTTTCCTGAACAGTGTCAAAAAAGCACTTCCGTTCTTCAGAATCCCCCTAATGAAACTCTCCTGCCACCATCCCATGAGTGCCTTCAGGGCTGTGCTAAACTAGTCAGATTAGGAAATAGGTCTAAATACCTATTTTAATACCACTATGTGTACTCAGGTTGATTTTGGTTTTCATCAGGAAAAACAAATCTTCATGACCAAGTGCAAAACCCAGCCTCTTAGTTTCTTATCCAATTTGAAAGCAGGAATAAGAAGGCTTTCCTACCACCTAGGGGTGATGTGAAAGCAGATAGAATAAAAGAAGTGGCATACCACTTAAGATATCACAAGCAAGAAAGAGGGGAAATTTATGTGTTATATAGGAAAGATATTTTTAGAAATAATGTTTTCTTGAACTTATATTCCAAGATATGCAATACAATAGAGAATATGAAAAAAAAACTGTAGTCCTGTTTTGATAAAATTTAATTTTAAAAAGAAATTTTTAAGATGATTGAAATCTTGAGGGGATTCTCTTTTTTAAATCCATATTCTAAGTCTTAATGATACTTAAACATAAATGTCTTTTCAATAGCTTCCTATTCATGTAAAAAATATTTGATGAGGGTGTACATAATTTTTTCTTTGTAACCTTGCACTTTTATAATGAGTAGGTCATCACATCTGGAATACTCTTCACTTCTCCACCCACAAAAGCAAGCAGGAATAGAAGAAAAACATACTTTACATGTTAATTTTTTTTTTAATTTATTAACTTTATTCGTTCTGGTAGCCGAAATAAATTCATCAAAGGCACGATTTCAACATTCCTCATCATTGCAATTTGACTATGCAACAGTAGGCTCTATATGTGGAATTACTTCTTTTGTAAGGTGAAGATTATTTAACAAATTATTTAATGTTGCTTGCTGCCATTTGGGAAATAAGGACTATATCTGAAGTTCCTACAAGTGATAAACTTTGTTTGTCATTTCCTCATTAATTTGACATCTTTTGGACTGCCTATATATCACAGTGGAAAATTGAAATGAAAATATCTTTGTGTAAAAATGCAAAATTATATTATTTTTTAAATCAAATTTTAATTTATTTTCTATTATATAATTGCCAAGAATGCAGATTCTATTTTTTTTACTATAACCATATAAAATATGAAAGGCCCTAAACATGCACCTTGATAAACATTTATTTTAGCTAGCAACACAGTGAACCCACAATTTCAATAATATTCTAATTTTCAGTGCACTGAATATTTACCAATTTCTATTAAGTTTTCAAAATTATAAATATGGAGAAATATTCTGCATGAAAAAATGCAACATCGCAGTGCAATTTGGAACAAAACTAATTACTAAAATAATATACATTCAAAAAATACTCAGAACACTAAAGACTAACCAGAGTTAGTTTCCTGGAACTTCTTAGATCACAAAAGAAAAATAGTAGAGAAATTAGATTAATAGCTTTCTTAAAACATGCTTTTCCTAAGTGCATGATTTGTACAGCCAAATGAGAAGTTTAAATGTAGCATGTCAAGTAACAAGCTCATTCAATGTGCTGTACCTCAAATATACATATAAAAACATTTGCATTAAGCAACTTGGGGAGGGAGAGGTGGGTGGTGTGGTTAGACTGATAAATTCAAACCCAAGTTCTAAAACAACTGCTAGTCTTATAAGGAGAAGTCTGCTATTTATATCATCATAGAAACAAAAACAAAGAATGTCAAGGCATGAAATTTAGGGCATGTCTGGACTGTGAAATGGACCGTGGTGTGGTTATCCTTGAGTCAACAGAGAATCATGGCGATACGTCCATATGGTTTAGCACAGTACTGCGCAGTCTTACTTGTGTGAGCTCACAGGCAATGTAGCCATCTTAGTTTGGTGTGACCTTCCAGCGAGTAAGGATGATAAGAGTCATTAGCTTATCTATAGTGCTGGAAAAAAACAGTTTAACTGTCCCAGGCCACAGACTGGCTTGTCAGAACTCTACAGAAGACTTTAAGTCTGATGTGACTACAACAAGGCTGGATCCCTCCTGCAGACCTACATAAATATCACAGAATGACAGAATCATAGAACTGGTGGGGTTGGAAGGGACAACAGTGGATCATCTGGTCCAACCTCCCTGCTCAGGAAGGGTCATCCCAGGGCACATGGCACAGAATTGTGTCCAGATGGTTCTAGAATATCACCAGAGGGGGAGAATCCACAACCTCTCTGGGCAACCTACACAGTATAGAATCATAGAATCGACTGGGTTGGAAAAGACCTCCGAGATCATCAAGTCCAACCCTTGGTCCAATTCCAGTCCATTTAATAGATCATGGCACTCAGTGCCACATCCAATCTCAGTTTAAAAACCTCCAGGGACAGTGAATCCGCCATCACTCTGGGCAGCCCATTCCAATGCCTGATTACTCTCTCAGTAAAGAATTTTTTTCTGATCTCCAACTTAAATTTCCCCTGGCAGAGCTTAAGCCCATGCCCCCTTGTCCTCATATTCAGGTGGAACTTCCAGTGCATCAGTTCCTGCCTGTTGCTTTGTGTCCTATTGCTTGGCACCACTGAGAAGAGCCTGGCTCCATCCCTGTGGCACCCTCCCTTCAGATACTTATAGACACGGATGACATCCCCTCTCAGTCATCTCTTCTCAAGACTGAACAGGCCCAGCTCCCTCAATCTGTCCTTGTAAGAGAAATGCTCCAGTCCCAATCATCTTTGTAGCCCTCCACTGAAACTGCTCCAGGAACTCCATGTCTCTTGTACTGAGGAGCTCAGAACTGGACATTACTCCAGATGTGGCCTTATCAGGGCTCAGCAGAGGGGCAGGATTACCTCCCTCGACCTGCTGGCAATGTTCTTGCTAATGCACCCCAGGATACCATTGGCATTCTGGACAGTTTGGCTCATGGTCAGTTTGTTGTTCACCAGGACCCCCAGATCCTTCTTCCACAGAGCTGCCTGTACTAGTGCATGGGGTTATTCCTTCCTAAGTGATGGACTCTGCATTCGCCTTTGTTGAAGTTGAAATAGTTCCTCTCTGCCCACCTCTCCAACCTATTGAGGTCCTTCTGAAGGGCTGTACATCCCTCTGGGGTATCAGCAGCTTCTCCCAGCTTTGTGTCATCAGCAAACTTGCCAAGGAGGCATCTGCCTCTTCATCCAAGTCATTGATGGATGTGATAAACAATACTGGGCCCAGTATTGAACTAGGGGGACACCACCAGTGACAGGCCTTCAGATCGAGCCTGTGCCACTGATTACAATCCTCTGGGATCTTCTGTTCTGCCAGATCTCAATCCACCTCACTGTCCACACTTCCTGAGTTTGCCTATAAGGATGTTGTGAGATAGTGTCAAAAGCCTTGCTGAAGTCAAGGTAGACAATATCCACTGCTCTCCCCTCACTCATCTGGGTATTTTTTTCATCACAGAAGACCATCAGGTTGGTCAAGCATGATTTACTTTTGTGAATCCATGCTGACCACTCCTGATCACCTTCTTGTCATTCATGTGGACAGCAACAGCCTTGTGGATGTTAAGTTTGCCTGGGTATTCTCTAAATCCAATCCTCTTTGACCAAGGAAAAGTCTTCCTTTCAACATTCCCTTATCCTGGACTCCTGGGCTGGGATGCTTCTCTCTACTCTAGGATAAAGGGAGGCCATGTCCACTTTGCTATGCATTTTCAGGTTCCTTTAAGTTATTAATTATGTGCCAAGTAAATTTCCTTTAACCCTCAGAGTCATTCAATATTCCTTGGAGCAGATTTATAAAGTTTGTGTGGAAGATTCATTCCAACCCATTAAGCAAGTATATCACTGATGTTCAATACTGCACTGGTAAGCAGAGTAGGGCCTGGAATAATGACTTATCTCTACCATGCATGGGAAGTAATGTTCTTGGAAACATGCTGCCTTGCTTTTCTCTGTATTTACTAAAGGAAAACAGCTCGAAAAAGTGAAAACAAAAGGACACATATTAGAACCTCAAAAAAAGTCAAAAGATAGATCCAACAGGGAACCCTAAATGGTCCTAGAGCAGAAAAGTTGGGATCTTCCTATAGGTGGTCCTTAGCAGAGGAGCTAGTTTTTAATTTTATCCTTACAGATATGGAGATGCCCATGAAAACTGGGAAATCAGTTTCACTCACCTGTGTGAAATACTTATGCAGAAAATAATTACAAAAATCTTTCTTCAGATTTCAAGATGTTAACATTTTCTTGAATAAGTTCTGAAATAAAACCTATTGTATATGAGCCTTTCCACAATAAGCTGCATTAGTTTGTGTTTTGGGGTCTCCATTTATAATGTTATATAACATCCTGACTGTGGCTCTAGGTACAACTCCAGTGAGCTTTGCTACTATTTGTCATTCCATGACAGCCTCCAGACACAATATTGCTCCAAATGAAACAGAGTGTGTTTCCACTAATGCCAATGAGACCAACGTCTATAGTTTCAATCCTGTACTTTGAGCACACAAACATAAAAACCCACCCTTGCTTATATTTTAAAATCACTGTCAAATTAACAATAACTAAAATCACTAACCTTTAAACAAAGATCTGTATTTAGAAAGAGATCTTGTCTCCAAATATCAATATTTTTTACCATACATACTGTATGATGTTCTATTTAGGCCAATCAGACCTGAAATTCTTGGCCTGAAAAGCAGACTCCACAGCCAAATAAAATAGCACTGTGGATCTGTTATGAACATTTGATGAAAAATTGTCAAACCCAGAGTTTTCAATCCTGTGAGTATATTGTATATCATAAAGGACTGGAATTCCTTGTATAATTAAGCTATTTTCCAGTTTTTCTTTAATTTTAACAGGTATTGGAAAATGGCTCTGGTATAAATTAAAAATATGCTACATCTTTAAAAAATAAAACACTTGTTAAAACAATTTCCTTCCCAGAACACTGGGATTTAAAAATATATTATTTTCAGTTATAAGTCTGGAAAATTGGATCCACTCACAAAAGTATATGCAACACTACAACTACAGTCCATCCTTATGTTCAGTGATCCAGAAAATCCTTTGCATTTTACATGCAAACAATAACATGAGAATCCACTGCTGCATAACAAGAATTTTCTCCCATACGGCTACCAGAGAAAATTCTATTTCTGTTTAATTGTGTTTTATTATTGCTGTTGTTATTTCAAATAACAATATGAAGATATTATTAATAATATAATTACTTATTATTTCATATTCCTGGTGAAGTGTATTGTGTTCTAATGCCATTGTCTTGCAAATACAAGGCATATCTCTATTTTATCCACCTTGTATTTACTGATTTTTTTAGTATTTTTCATTGCCCTTAGCTGTTTTAAGAACTTTTCACCTTACAAACATAAATGTCAGTTCTGTTTCCTGCAACTTTAAGGCTTTGAACTAAAATGGTGTGAATACACAACTGTTCTTTGTTTCTTTCTTTGCTTATGGGGTTCTGTTCTACTTCTGTTTCTTTATTGTTATGTTTGGTGAGTTTAATTGTATACAATTATTTTACATAATGTTTTAGTACTCTGCTGTGATAAATTGCTAATACTTCTTTCAAAGTTTAAATTTTACTCAAATCACAGTCAAATACATTTCAATATATTCTAAAGAATAAGCTTGTGATCCTGATATATTTTTCTCTGTAGTTTTGCCTAAGTAAGATCTCTCCTTTAGTTCACAGACAGATGAGAAACAGAGAAATTTTATTACATTTTAACCCAATAGATATATTTCCTTCAGGAACAAAAGAATTTGCAAATGGCAACAAATAATCTTCTCTTCTTTTTTTAAAGCGCCAGTATAAAGTCAAGAACATTAAACTATCAAGGTCTGAAAGGCCTAAACAGTACTAATGCCTCACCTTTTAAAGGTACCTTTTGAATAAACTTAAGCAATTAGATTAATAACATGTTCCATACATAAATGTAGGGTAGGATGGTGCAATTAGCCTTCTAAGAATCTAGTGTTTAATAAGGGAGAACATAAAGTATAACTATTTTGGCATCTAAAGATCAAAACATTAATGACATAAGCTAACACTAGTAAGAATTATATCCATAAAGCAAATCCTTTCCCTTGGTTACCTTTTAATTTGAAAAATTCAGAATTTAAAGGTGTTGTAAGACTGATGAATCACTTTGAAATGGCATATCCTTGAGTTCCCATCATTCCTATAAAATTTAGTCCATAAGGAATAATATATTGCCCTACCTAGCTAATAAAGAAAGTTTTTTAAGACTGAAACTGATGTATGTTAAAATTGAGAGGAAATCATTCTAAAGACTTTTAAATAACAGAACTCTACTCCATGCTCTTCCCCAAAAGCATACGTTTCACAGCACTTTGCATTAAGATATGCAATACCAAAAAAGACTAAATAAAGAACATTTGTAGAGATTTCTGCATATTCTATGAAAGGCTGTCGGTTGTGTTCAGTTCTGGGCCCCTCAGTTCAGGAAAAATATTGAGGTGCTGGAGCGGGTCTAGAGAAGAGCAACAAAGCTGGTGAAGGGACTGGAGCACAAGTCCTATGGGGAGAGGCTGAGGGAGCTGGGGTTGTTTAGCCTGGAGAAGAGGA
>JAWWEV010000115.1:41513870-41543015 GCA_035583235.1 Hafferia zeledoni
ACTGACCAAAGACTCCATACAGATTTATATATGGAGAAATTCTTATATGTTTATTTTGAGCAACATAAGGAAGACTCGCAGGCAAGTGCAGCAAAATAACTGTGATTTAAAAATTCTGACAGACAGCTACTATTCTTGAATATCACAGTTCTTCAAATTGAAAATATTTACTATTTTCAAAACTTTTCATATATAGCTACATATAACATATAAACATTATATAATCTCTTAGTTAAAAAAGGACCATATTACATAAGCTATAATAATATGACTTGCATGTCTCAAAAAATAGGTAAACATGGACATTCAATGAAGATTGCTAATGTCAAACCCAGATTAAGTTTCTTTGGAATGTGAAATATTGAGCTTTGGGCATGGTGAATGTGGGACTAATGCGAAAGTACAATATTTACATTTATCTATACACTGACCATAGAATTCCTCTACAGCACAAGACAACCTATAACAAGTCAGGATAAGCAATCCCTGAATGTTGTAACAAAAAACTTTCTGAATTAAGCAGACACACAATGGATTAACATGTAGTCATTTCTTCAAAATATATATGTTTTTACCCTGTTGCAAACTTTCTGGCCCATCTGTTGGAGGTTTAGAAAATTTTCTAGTGTTTGTCACAAAGAAATACATCCTTAATAAATTTCTAGAATTCTATAAAATAGGTAATTCTGTCCACTTTTCTTCCCTGTGGCTTCCTGTGTTTTCTTTTCCTTGCTACTGTTTCCTTACCGACATTTAATTCACTTTCATCAACCTACTTCCTTCCAACTTCCCTCCTGCTCCATTGCTGACTTGGCAGCCATGTAGTTTCCAAAGGACACAGTTTCCCTGCAGATCAAATGCTATGCAAAAGCCAAGATGGTGACTATATTTCTGGCAATGTCACTGCCCTGTCAATACTTTTGACCAGCATGCAACTCTGGACACATAACAACTTCTTAAGAAAATCAGCAACTTGTCAGTTTTTCATTATCATAACTTTTACATAGAAAGTCATAAAAAACCAAACCAGCAAAGACTGAACTAACAGTTTGGGTTTGCTGCAAATACTTTTATGACTGATCTCGTTCTATTATTTGATATAAAGCAAAGAATAAAATTATATTGTGTTGACAGCATCGGGCTACCACTCATTATCCTTCCTCAGCATTCATAGTCCATTCCTATGAGACAGACCCACATGAACTTTTCTGTAGATATTTCACTTTCTGAAAAATTTCTTAGCATGAAATCTTTTAAAGCCTGCTACTAAACTGGTAAGAGATTTCATCAATGGTTCTTGAAACATAATATTGCACATTCATGTCACAGGAAAGATTAATAATAAGCTGATTTTTAACAAGAAAATTTACAATCAGGATCTGTATTGTTAACTAAGGCAACGTATACTTTCTTTTCAACTGTATTTGGAAGCATTGCAATGACTTGCAAAAGTAAGCCAAAAATGGCATACCGTCATTGCTCAATTTCCAAAGCAAAGTAGTATTCAGGCCAAGGTTACATATTGTCCAGCAGAGCCACCTACAAATAAGAGACTCATTGAAATTACAATGGAGCAGCTTGAATAAGGATACATGGAAATCGAAAAGTGCTGTCAACAGTTCCACAGGATTTAATTATCTCCGCATGGTATCAGATCATATATGGGATCTAGCTGTGTAAAAATATTTTTTCAGCTGTACTGACAGGAAGAGGTTGCTGCCTGAATTGACTCCCATTTAGAAATATTCAAACACATGTGAAAGCACAAATAGATAATTAATCTGCTTTCATTTACTGCAATCCCATGAAAGATTTCTTTGCCATTACCCATCAGAAAAAAAAGTTTTCATTTTTCCCAAAGAATTAATTAGCATTTTTAAAATATCTGCATTTCTTAAATAGTATGAAGGAATAAATGTCTTCAGTGACAAGTGATATTCTTTATAGCATCACAGTTATAAGCACACTGCAATGGCAGGCACAAAGGTTCAAGGTACACAAGCACACAAGGCAAACAACAATTTTATTATTGTGCTTAAATCTATTATAATGATTTCACCATAGATCAGGCCAACACTTTCAGGATCTGGAAAGGAACTGGGCCATTAATAAGGTATATAACAGGGCTTTTCCTCCATACTACTAGCATGCCTGCTACAACAAATGTTAGTTTACAAGACTGCATTCCCAACCCTTCTTCACTATCTTCAGTAAGAGACACATATTTCTGCTGACCAGAGACATTTAAATGCCATGTAAGAACTCTGTAAGAACATGTAAGAACATGGCTGAAGCTCTGTAGTTTGGCAATATTAGTTAGACCTGAAGTTTTCTTCAGAATAGGATGGCAAATTATAGATTTTCTGATGATCTGTACTAGCATTTGCACACAGGAAAGTCTTACTTATTCATGTACCAAACAACAGTGATGTGAATTCAAAATCAAAAAATGAAAGTTTACTCTTTTCATGAACCCTAACATATAGAGGAGTGACCATATTATCCAAGAAATCAATTGTGAGATCAAACTTGTGAGGCACTAGCTGATTTCAGATTCACATTACGAATTTTGGAAACAAATGAAACCACGAGCCAATTTTTCTGATGTTTTCACCAAGCAAACTTGCAGCAAATTAAAATGTGTTGTCAAATTTGCACTTGCAAATTCAGTGATCAATGTTTATCTTGAAAGAAACTTTCAATTCTGCAGCGTAATCTGCTACAGATTTCTAAACAGAGAGGTAGGGGAATAAGAACAAATGGAGTTGAGTTACAGATTTCAACAGCTAAATAGACTGGTTTATATGCTTGCATAACTAACTCTAAAATTACCAATACATTACTCCTAACTGGTCTTAAAGGCTACTTTGCGTGTCAGAATTAACCAATTTTAATGTAGTGTGGCTTATAGTTTCTTTCTTTGTGATCCCTTTTTTCCCCCAAAAAATCAAGCAGTGTAAAGCCTCATGGCAGGATTATTGCACATATACAACATAATGCAGTAGAGAACTGCAACAATGTCTTCTTGTAAACCAATGAAAGATACTTTATGAAAGTATAGATCCTTCTTATGATTTTAGCATATATTTCATGTTGCTGAAGTATTTGTTTTTCAATACAGACAAGAACAAGCACACACACAAAAAGTGCAAATAATGTCTTTTTGCTCACTTTTTACTTTAAAAGTATGAAAACATTTTTCTTGAGAGCTGAGAAGAAAAACATGTGTTAATAATTTGTCCAAAAAACAAAAAACAACAGAAATTAATAAACAGCTGACATGCTAAAATGAAAACATTCACAAAACTCTAGTATGATTCAACCCTAATAGCTGTTTATAGCAACATGCTTCTTCTGTTTTTTCTCCATTTTTTCCTCTTAAAACAAAGTTTTGCTATTGTAGAATTTGCATTTTATAAAAAGAAGGACATAAAACTGCATCTAAGTAAGTATAAGCATTTACTACCCAGATTACTGGAAAGAAAATAGTGGCTACTTTGCTGATTTGTCATGGCTAAATTGCAGTTTGGCATCTCTGATATAAACCACTAAGAAGTGATAAATGCATTGGTATATGGGGAGTCCATGGAAGGCATTGAAACCATCAGTGATAGCACCACTGATTGAAACAAAAGGACTTGTACCATTGGAGATAGTGTCATTCTTGAGGGACAGTAAACAAAAAGAAACTGCTGTAATAACAAGGTAATTGAAGTGATTCACTTCCATACTAAGCAAACATAATTCAAATTAACTTTTCCCTACAGCATTTTGGCACACAAATTCTTTTAAACTTGGTTTGGAAAAATTCCATGGTTTGGCAAGAGGGCAGCATGAGGGTGAAACTGTATACAGTATTCTGAAATAAAACTGTATTCTTTCAGAAGAATGCAACTACACCAGCTAATATAAAGATATTACAAGATGTGTAATCAGATATTCGGATCTTTCACCTTACCACAATCTAGTAGCTATACCTGCCTCTATAGTTACATACTGAGTTGTAAACTATGATTTTTTTCACAGAAAAATAAAAAGCCTGTTAACCAAAATATGCCTAAAAACAAAACTGCAACGTGTGAGACTGTTTCATATGGAGTTATATATGCAGCATCTTCTTCTTAGAATGTCCCCTTCTATGAGAAGTGGCTGTCACAAGATTAGCCATGCTTAGCAGAATTAAATATAAAGAAAGAGCACTATTCCATTCAAGCCAGTGTCTTCCTGAAACTGTCCCTCCTAGGAAACTCCTGGACCACCCACAATATATCCTGTTTAGGAGCTCTTTGTTATTGATGGACTCTCCCCGACTGCCAATGTAGTATGACCAGCCATTGTGGGTTTGCTTGAGGAGTTTGACTCAGGCCATTCAACAACAACAGTAAGACCCTCCATGAGTTGAGCTAAAGTACTAAAAGCCCAAACCCTGCATAAAATATTTAAAAAATGAATAAATGATAACTAAATAACTGACTTAAGAGCAGATTCCAATTCCATCTTCAAAAAGGATCTCTAAGCTCTCAGAAGCCTAAATCACTTCATTGTTTTTATATCCTACTATTTAGTCCATAAGCCAACATCTGTAGCAGATACCTCACACTCTTCTGCATGAAATCCTGGAAAAGTACAAAAACTGACTCATTAATATGGGCTGCATGTTTTTGCAATCTACTTTTATTTCCAGACTCCAATATGACTATTAATAAAGAACGACTGTTGTCTTGCAAGCATCTCTGTGATGAACATTGCTGTATGGTCTAGCTACACTCCAAAATTCTGTTTCCTACAGAATATTGTCCCTCCCACCTACTGTATAAATCTCAGTCACTTTGATGTTCTGTTTTAACTGTAGCAGTACTTATTTTACTTTTAAATCGTTCCAATTTTTAAATCTAGAAATTTGTAACTTAGAAGCATAGTGGAAATGAAAATGAAAGGATGCACATTGCATATGGTTTGAATATTGCCCATTAATGTCCTATAAGTTAAATTTAGCTCTTAAGAAGTCCTTCATTCTACCTCTTGTCTATAACTCTGACGGACTCTCTCATTTGTTCTTCTTTTGAACTGTAAGGCCATTTTCTGTGTCCATCAGGCACAAAACAGCAAACATTTCATAAATCAAAAAATGTCAGAAATAAAGGTATTCATAGCTAAGCTGAAAGGCACTTTGCCATCTAAAATACAATATTGTACTCTATTAAAGTAAGTGATTTTCAATACTGCTTTTTATACTCTACTCATTGGCACCACTTCTTTGGAACCCCTGCACAGTAAAACTCCAAAAATAAGTCAGTGGAACAGGAGATGTTTACAGAAGTGGGAGCTTAGAAACTATAACAATTTTTCACTTCAGCTGTAAGCACTAAGATAGGCAGGCCAGCTGCAGTGATGTCAATCAAATGGATTCCAGACCTGATACCACACAATTTACAAAACCCTTTACTGAAATAAATAAAAATCTCTTGCTTCTTTACAATTTCCCATGTAGTGTAATAGGTTAACCAAAAGCCTCTCTCTGTTCTAGCAAAAGTCTTCATTATGCAATTAAATGAATACATTAACACTGGTTTCCTTTGAACTGCTTCTGGAGAACAGCCCCTTTTCCTTCGGAGTCCATCATGATATATTTTGTTTGCATTTCCTTTTTGAAGAGGCTAGAAATGCTAGCTCTAGCTAATTCTATTACCTCTCCTTGTATGTAAACAGGAGATAATATGACTCATTTCACTCTATAAAATTCCATCATATTGGTTGATTTTAATACATTGGTTATATATTAAGCAGATTTTCATGGAAGTTTAATAGTGATTTGTCTTTTAAAATTATGGACCTGGAAGAAGTATTTCTGTCATTCTAACACACCCCACAGTTCCCTAATAAACAACCTCATCATTCCATCTGAATGACCTAGGTAACAACTGGTTTTATTAGTTCAGCCTTGCTTCTTTTTTGTAAAGGTTTTGTTGTCCTCTGGACCATACTCATCCTCTGTGGCTGAGAGATTTATAATGTGTAAATGCTGGGATGATATAGCCTAGGACTCAAAATACATTTCATTCATGAATTATTCCATCCTGTATCTATATGCCTGCAGAAAGAAAGTTCATCTTCTTGCTGGGTAAACCACCTTTTCCTCAGGAGAGTATTTTTCAGATCATAGCAAATCCAACAGCCAAACCATGATCTTAAATGAACATATTGAATATTTAAATATTTTCGGGGGAAAAGGATATTCTGTTTAAAAATAATAAAGGCATATAACTCACACTTAAAGAAAGTGGAATCATATTTATTTCATATAGACCTTTGTATCTTGAAATATTGTTCTTGACTTTCATGAGGGACCTTATTATTTATAAGATGTTTTAAAGTTCTCTTTCCATATCTAAAGTAAAAGTAACAGGAGCTGTTCAAGTCATGGGATAGCAGTGCTTGCATAACACTTGGTAAGTCAGTGGGAAAACCAGCTAAACCTGCCAGACTAGCAGCTTCCCAATGGAGCGTGTATCATATTCTGCAGTGCAAACAAAACATCTTGAAGTTGAGTCATTCATAGACAGAATTTGTTCCAACCTTCAAATACAGAGTAAGTCTGAAAGTTGGAAAGAGAAGGCATTTAAAGTGAAAAACACTTCTCTTGATAAGTATCATAACTGCATATGTAAACTATTGATGGAAAAACCTCAAAAGTTTCATTTCAGAGCAGATGCCAACATTTCAGGTGCTAGCTGGAACCGATACAAAACTTCCAGATCATATCTATATTACAAGCAAAATAAAAGGTAGTCCATGTTCATACGTCACAATAAAAAACAGTATTCTGTAAGGCAGAGAAGGGATTTTGGAAATCCTTATGAATTTTTTAATGAATCAGAGCTTGAGTATCCATTATTAGGTACTTTTTTAATCTTAAGACGAGTACTAATAGATATTTCTTTTAAACAGCCCGAACAAAAAGTGATTTTTCCAAAACAGCACCTTTTTTTGTAACTATTATTACTTAACATGACAGGCATTTATAGGAATCTACTGTCATAATTAACTGTATTCCTATAGAATTTTGGATTGCTTCTTACACAAACCCAAAAAATATATTTCTCAATTTTTATCAGACTTCACATTAAAACAGCTCTGAAAATACAATGGAAGGAATTCAATTTCTAGTAGAATCACAGGAGAAAATGTTATGTTCTCCAGATACAATAAAATGCTGCCAGACATAGCGTGACTTTTAGTTTACAGAACATCTTCCTGGAAGATTCATCTCAAGATTCATCTGCTGGCTCTATATGTATTATTCTTAAGAAATTATAATAGAAATATGTATTCTTGAAAGAGTACCATTTATATCATACTGTGTATAAACTAAAATCTTACTTCATGCCTTTTCTTAGAATGATAGCTCTATGATTTTTTTTTCATTTTAATATTATTCTATTTATTATATTTGGCATTATACATCGATTTGAAAAAAATCTGTAATATAGGAACGTTAGCTAAAATCTGATAACTGGAATCAGATGTTTTTCACTACTGCAGATTTTTCACCCGAAGTGTTGTGCCCAAATTCAAAGTGGGTAATTAAATTCCAATTATTCTGCTCTACAAAGGCTCCTGTACTACAATCGTTATATGTCAAACCTAGAACTTTAATTGCAAAAAACATAAACTCATTCTGCAATGGCACATATAACACTTCAGTATAAACTATTTTAAACCAGTGAAGACCGGCCGTGATTTTGCAGGGCTACTGCTGAGACCGAGCTAGTAAAGGCTAATGGACCTCAAACTGCCTACATGTGATCAGCATCTATACCAGAATTCCTTGCCTGTAATAAAAGGTTTCCTATATATACAATTTTTTTTGCCTGCAGTATGCCAGACCTTATAGAGCTAGAGGGGGGGAAATAGTGTGGAAAGGCTGGCTTTCAAAACTTTTGAACTGCAGTAGATACACAGGAAAAATTCTCCCTGTAGAGTCCATCACTCATCCTGGGGTAATAGGCTGTTAGCACATCCATAAGTTTTCTTTTAACATTTTTACTAGTGAAGCAGATTTTCACATTCATAGTGGTCCTACTAATTTTCACCTTATCCATAAAGGTTTTGATGTTAAAATATCTCCAGCAAATTTCAATATTCTGAAAGGTCCCTCTCTAAATCTTTTTCTAAGGCTTAAAAGGAGAGAAAACCCAAAACAAAAATCAACAAAAAACTCAAAGGTTCTGAACAGGACTGAATGATGGAAGATAGAGAATAAGGAGGTTCCTTAAATCCTTAGGTGATTCATACAATTTATGCCTGAGAAGGCCATTATTTGACAGACTTGTGCTGCAACTCAGGAACTTTCCTATCACATAATTACAATGCAAGGTCTATATTTCTAATAAATACTGTTGAATTTATGGCCATGAGTTCTGAGTATATACTGTGAGGACATGGATGAATCTGTCTTGACCGTAGGTAAGGAAAAAAACAAATCTATTTCAGCTAAATATACAAATTCATAGTTTGAGATTTAAAAATATGAGCATTCAAACTGGTTTTGGATACCATAATAAAGAACCTTTGGCTGAAATTTATGTCAGAATAGGAGTGATGAACAAGATTCATATTTCACTAGTCAATTTTTAAGACCTGTGCTAGTAAAAGATGCACAACAAAGTAATAATATTTTCCATTTGTTTCAAGAACTCATACTTTAATAAACTGCTAAATATGAAAGTAAAGAAAATAAAATATTTTAAATGTATTAATAAAAATGTTCTCTCTAATCAAGGTCAAAATTTCTTTAGACAAAAAGGTAACTTTTTTTAAAGTTTTTGTGGCACTAATAATTCAATGTAGAATTTCACAGCTTTCACACTTTAACAGAGAAGTGCTTCTTTTTAATGCATTTTTAAATGCATTATTGATGTATCTAGTTACGATGGATACAGTACACATAACTTATAAATAAATACATCCTTTCAGACAAATATAAATAGAGAAGAATTTCAGATATATCTTTAGGATTTAGCTATCCTTGTTGTTTCCCAAAATCTTTACATCACAGCAATTGTATTTCCCTTGAGCAAGTTATTTTCTAAATGAAAGCTTGATTTTCAACTTGTTAGTAAGCAAAAGGCTTCGCTTCATCCCTACAATTCTAAATAAAAAATATAGCCCTTCTTTAAGCATTTTTGATGCAAAAATAATTCCTTTACTTCAGTAAGACACAAAATACAGGCTTCACAAAAGCAAAGTCTGTGCAGTCATGTCAACAGACAAATTGGCTTGTAAAATAATTTTTATCTTAAAATTGTACTTAGTAATTCACCATAATGAACAAAGAGACTTTAACACATTATTGGGATTCAGAAAAGACCACTAAATGATAAGACTTGACATGTCTGCATTAGCTGTGAGAAAATTTGAATAATCTAAAGATTATGAGATGATGTCAATTCTTGTCAGCATTAGCTCTGAAACAGTTCAAGACAGACAAAACAAAACAAATAAAAATCTGGTTTCCACTTGTAATCTTTGACATGTGTCCTTGCAAGTGGTTTCAGAGTTGAAAAACTTGCAGCATTTCAGGCAAAAGACAGTGTCATTATTAGTCAACTCATGGCGAGCACAAGGAATAGAATAGAATAATTATGTTATGCCTAGAGTTATGCCTAACAAGCTATGACCCAACTTGAGGGATCCCAGAGAGCAACAATATGTAGTGCCGGTCCCAGGCTTGCAATGGAAACAAGGTCAGAAACAGAAACATCTATTGAATTGCTCAGGCAGGGACTGAAGGTCCCGGGCTGAGCTGAGACACATCTCCCAATCTCTTGGCAGGAGACAGTGTGGGTGGAGGCTCCAGGGAATGCCAGTCCCAGCCACTGAAGCCTACGAGCACTCCCAAGAGCCTGAAAGGAGGACACCCGCACAGCTCATATCATCCTTCAGAAAATGATGGTTGACCACGTGGGAAAGACAGTATTGGGCCAGATGGATCTTTGTTCTGATGAGTACTGTTGTTCTCAGGCTCTTTTGTTTTAACATTTTTCCCACAGAAAACAGCTCAGGCATCTCTAAAATTGATTACAAAGAGGAAAAAAAGTCTACTGGGAAATGAACAGGTGTTGCTCACCTTAAAAACATTTGCAACCGTTTAGTTTGGGAGCACACCCAGCTTCAGATTGAGGACTTAATCTTTGAGCCTTGGTAGTGTCAAAGATGCGGGAGTTCTACATTCTGTGGAAACCCAGCTAAACTGGATGAACATAGACTTTAAAAATCCACACTTCATAAACACTTTTGGCAAACTTGTTCAGTTGGTCAAATCAATGCAAGAGGATCCACAGCTCTCACACTCATGAGAAGGTACACATCTTATTTCCACAAAGGGACAGATCCAATGCCTAGGCTGGGACATGATTAGCCATTCAGTGACTTCTGCTAATGCAGGGCTGGGAAGAACTGTCAGAGATCTTTGCATGTACTGCTAGGAAAAGGAGGAGATAGGAGGAACAGAATTCAAATTTGAATTTGAATTAAACAGAATAGAATAGAATGGAATTCAGCATTCAGCAGGAAGAGACCCACAAGGATCAGCTAGTCTGACTGCCTGACCATTTTAGGGCTGACCAAAAGTTAAAGCATGGTATTAAAGCATAGGACATTGCCTGCCTATCCAGGAAGCCTGTTTCAGTGTTTCAACACTCTCTCTATAAGAAAATGTTTCATCACATCAATTCCAAGCTTCCCCTGAAAGATGCACCTTTGAGCCATTCCCACATGTCTGGTCACTGGATACCAGGGAAAAGACTCTTCCTGTCGCCTCCTCAGGAAGGTACAGAGAGCAATGAGGTCACCTCTCAACCTCTTTTCCCCAACCCAGACAAGCTCAAAGTCCGTAGCAGCTCCCCATAGGATTTGGAGGCCTCCTACAATGGAGTCACTGCAATGGTTGACAAGGGAAAACTAACTGTTTTCATTACCTAGATTTAGGTAAGGCCTCCCACACAGTCCCACATAGTATCCTTATCTCCAAATTGAAGAGACAGGGAATTGAAGGGTGGACTATTTGTTGAACAAGGAATTGGCTGGATGAGCACAGTCTAATAGCTTTATGTCTAAGCAGTGGCCAGTGAGGAGCTGTGACTCTTAGGGCTCCATCTTGGGACTGGTGCTTTCTAATTTCTCTGCCAGTTAAAAGACTGTGGATTTGAGTGCACCCTCAGCAAGTTTACAGATGACACAAAGCTGAGTACTTGGGGGAGGTCCTGGGCAAACTTGATAAGTAGGCCTGCGAGAACCTAATGAGGTTCAACTAGTCCAAGTGCAAGGTGCTGCACTTGAGTCCAGGAAATCTGAGCCATAAGTACAGACTGGGAGAACAACCCATTTAGAGTAGCCCTGTGGAAAAGGACTTGAGGGTTCTTCTGAATAAAAAGCTGCACATGAGACAACAGTGTGTACCCTCAGTCCAGACGACATCCAGCTCTGGATTTCTCTGCACAAGAAAGTTGTGGACCTGTTGGACAGTGTCCACAAAATTATCAGAAGAGTGGGCAGCTCTCCTAAGACAAGCTGAGAGAGTTGTGGTTGTTCAACCTGGAGAAGGCTCCAGGAAGATCTTACTTTGTTCTTTCAGTACTTGAAAGGAGTTTACAAAAAAAGAAGAATGTCTTCTTACACAGGCAGATAGTGATAGGACATGGGGGAGAAATTCAGATTAGATGCTTGGAAGAAATTCTTTACTCAGAGAGTAGTGAGGCACTGAAACGGGTTGCCCAGGGAGGTTGTGGATGCCCCACCCCTGCAAAGGTTCAAGACCAGGTTGGGATAGCGCCCTGAGCAGCCTGGTCTAGTGGGCAGCATCCCTGCCCATGGAAGGGGGATTGGAAAGAGGTGGTATTTAATGCACCTCCCACTCCTACACATTCTATGATTCAGGTTAAAAAACAACACATACACTGAGGTAACATTTTAAAAGATAGTCTTCATCATTGTAATTTGTCTTTCTCCAGACCTAACTACTCTCTTCAAGGAACAGTGTAGATGACCCATTACCTGCTTAGAAAAGAAAAAGTTTGTGGCAGAATAAATCTGATTCTCTCCAGATGTTAGCAGAGGAGCTGAAATGAAGGTAGCAAATGTTGGAATAAGTCCCAGATATGGGTTTGTGGTGTGGTATCAGTATGTACAGTATGGCATGGCATGGTATATCAGTGGGGAAATTAACTCTTTCTTTTAAGAAATGTTCTTACATGAGCAAGGAACTTGCTGGAGAGAATACAGCTACAGTTCTGTAAAAAACCACATCACAGTATGTCTCAGCTACTATGATATTCCAGACAAAGTAGAGACGTGAATAATTTATGAAAAAGCATAGATGAGCCAATCCCTTCAAGATGACAATGCCAAATGACAATCTCAAATACCACTCTTCAGAAGCACAGCAGCTAGGAACAGTGGTGACTGCAGGTGTTGAATATTTCTATGAGATAAGAAAAAGGGGCACAGGAACCCCTTATGAACATGTACTCTTGCCTGCCTACTCCAGCACACACCACAACCCTGAAAGGAAGAAGGCAAAGCAGAAGTCCCCCCAGCTGCCAGGTCAGCTCACAGGGATAGGTTAGGGAGTGCAGCATCAAGAATTTCTGAGGCTGCTGTACTTTATGCAGTGAACTGGGAGAAAAGAGGTACAAAAGGGAGCTTTAAAGAATTTCTGCTTCCCGCCTTCCCCCTGATATGCTGTACACAGCTCAGATACAGCCAGGAGCTGGGCCAAAATGTTTGGTGTGGCTATATCACACTCCATCAGACAACTGGAATCATTTTATGTTGCTATTTTAATTTAAGACAGAAGTTGAGCCTGTTTTTCTTTTCATATTTAATCTGTTAGCTAAGACTTAGCTTTCCCTTTGCCAAAAGCTCATTTAGAATGCAGTTTATTTCACACTACATTTTCCTTGTATTTTATCTAAATATATTAATAATGGGTGAACTCTGATTTGTTATACATCCACTATATATTTGCATCATGACTGATAATTGATTTGGCTTTAAATTACTCAAAGATCACATAAGAAAAGAGAATCTTTTCAGAATGCAAATGCTTAAATTTTAATTGAAGTAGGGAAAGAAGCTTTGTACCTGTTCCACATGAAAGAACCCAGGAATTTTAGAACTGAAACTTCCCCCAGAATGGTTTCTAGTATCAACAAATGCTCAACTGCATTCTATGAATACTATTTGTTGAGTGAGTTAAATGCATGATAGCAACACCTTTCAAGATGGCAAGAAAAAGAAATAAGATACCTTGACAGCTTCATAGAGGGCTATGTAAGATAATTAAATTCTAATTCCTATAGAATAACTTCTATATAAAAAAAAAAAAAACATAGCTGAACAAACTCCTAACCATTAGTTCTTTAGTTCTTACTGTTTGGCAAAGCTTCCTCACTTCAGCTTCTCTGGACTGAGGAGGAGACTGTATCCAAAGTACACTTCACAAAATATTTTTCTCCATGCCCCTTCATGGAGCATGGAGAATGCTCAATATTTTATTATTGGCTCCTGGAAGACAGTTGTGTATTGTGTGAAGGAAGCAACAGAGGTTTATTCCATCTGAAAACTTCCCTTCATGTCCTTTAAAAAGCAGGGTTTTTTCTGAGGCATTAAGCACAGCCATTTTCAGAACTGTTAAGTCAAGAGTAATCTCTGGTTCTCAGCAACTGTGAAAACCAGTCCACTTGCACCTCCTTTTCCCTATCTTTTTCAGAAAACAGGCTTAACTAGAAGTGTAGAAACTAAAAGTCTTAACCTTGCAGCTATCATCTCTTACTTCTCTCCTCAGGGCTTTCATTCCCTCCCTCTAGGCACTCTTTATCTCTCCAATATCATCACTTCCCCATACATATGTTCTTTCCCTCCAGTTCTTAGTCTCCAGCACTCCCTCTTCCCTCTCACTTTCTATCTGACAGTTTCCAAGTAGCTGTCAGTTCCCCAAATTATTCCTATGACAACAGTTAATGCCTTTCCACTCCCAGCCAATTCTCTCTCTTTCCAGTCCACAGGGAATCCTGTCTAGATACTTTGTAAACAGAATTCACATTGAACAGCTGAGTAACCAATTGTTTTGTACCACCCCTTTCAACCTAGTAGTGCCATTCAATAAATATCTACCTTTGTAAGAAGTATCATAAAGATTTTATGACAAACATGCTGTGAATTGAGAAGCTGGCCTCTCCAATCACATTTATTTAAAATCATGTGGTGTACAGCTGTTGTTTGCTGGCAACACATTTAGAATGGCTGGAGTATTCAATGATTAAACTGAATTATATCATCCTTTCTAGCTTATAGAAGGCTTTTTCTTTTAAAATCTTCCATCCTTCTTCAGAGTTGTCATACATACTTGAAAGAATTTCTTTGTTATAAACATTTTTTCCTACAAAACAACATAAACTCCTGTTTGACTATATTGGTACACAGCATTATTTGGCTTTGTTAGAAACTGTAAAAGAAATTATGTTTCTGCTATGAATAGAAACATATATGTGCAGTGATGAACTCTAATTCTGAATTCTCAAGGATTAGAATAAACTCAGTAGGACTACCTACTGTGTCGCCCCAAGCTCAACCTCACTTGTACCTGGAGCACAGTACAATCCAGAGCTCTACATTATTTTCCATCAAAGCAGTTTTTAAAATAACAAAGGCCTAGATTTGCAAACATAGGCAGTGACTTCAAGGCAGCAGCCAAACTAGGCACTGTAGGACACCAAGACCACTTTGAGAATCTCCCAAAGGTGGCTAAAGCTGAAGCTCCTCTTTTCCTCCAAGCCACTTAGACTAGCACTTCTGTGTTTTGGCTCAACCTCTAAATCTATTTAACTGTTGAAAGCTTGAAAGTTGAATGGTTATGCAATTTTCTAAATCTGAAGAGTATCTCCAGATTTTTAACAAGTTGTAGGCTTGTAAACTACTCTGCTGAATCAGTCAATGAGTGCTAATATTTTTTTTAAAAAGCATCCTTTTACATAAAAACACTGAAATGTTTTACTCACTGTCACAATGATTCATTTGCTCAACATTACTCTGGGTGTTGTTACTTTAAGAGATCTTTTTAACCCAAATTTTCCCTCTCATAAGTCTTAGAGACTTATAAGAATAAGAAAGGGAGCATGCAGCTGCCTTGGTCTACTGTAAATAAATGTCTTGGTACCACTTACAAGTTGATCAAAGTGGAACAGGCCATGAAAGATTAAGACAAATTGTGTTCACTGCCATCCCATTTTTTTCGCAATTAATACCATGATAATAAATCCTTAAATTTGATATCAAAGAAGAAGGATATTGTACATGATAGTGAATAAAAATAAAATACTAACAAAATTTCATTAGACTGGTGCTTCAGTAATTTGGATAGAAAAATTAAACTGATATGTTCATTAAATTTAAGAAATATCCACTCGAAATCCTCATTGAATTCCCTGAGTGGCTGAGGTCACTTGATCTGTTCAGCCTGGAGAAGAGGAGACTTAGGGGAGACCACATTGCAGTTACACCTTCCTTGTGAGAGGAAGGGAAGGGGCAGACACAGATGTCTTCTTTGTGATGACCAGTGACAGGACCCAAGGGAACGGCCTGAAGTTGTGTCAGGAGAGGTTTAGGTTGGATATTAGAAAAAGGTTCCTCCCTTAGACGGTGGTTGGGCACTGGAACAGGCTCCCCAGGAAAGTGGTCACAGCACCAAGCCTGACAGAGTTCAAGAAGTGTTTACATGATACTTCAGGGACATGGTGTGACTCTTGGGGATGATCCTGTGCAGGGCTAAGGATTGGAAGGGATCCTTATGGGGCCCTTCCAACTCAGCATATTCTGTGATTCTATGAGATGACACAAATGTGAATACATAGATTGAGTTCAAGAAGACAAGGAGAGAAATACATTCAACCTCAGAAATGTCATATATGTTCAGTAGCAGGCTCTTTTATTTTTCTTTTTAATGCAACTATCTCCTTTGGCTGATGTTGGTAAAGAGAATACTTTCATACCATACATAAATTGGCAAAGACAGTCTTCATACAAAGACTGCATTACTAGACACTACTGCTCACAAAGAAAACTTGAGCTTTCTTCCTCAGGAGCTTAAACTAGGAGAGGTTTGTGAAATGAGTAAAGAGTTGAAGACTTGATATTGAGACACACAAGAACATGCTGGAAAAATACAAAATAGTCTCTTTCTTTCTTTCTTGGTCTTTTCTGATTTGTCATCCAATATTTATCACACTCTGTATCAGAAGGTTCTCAGCCAAGCCAGCTGACTGACTGCATATGTAGCCCCAGCTCATCAAAAGGATGAGCTACCTCTCAGTATATCAGTAGGGTGGTAGCAATGCGTGCTGATTTCGAAGTCATGATTCTGTCTCAAAAAAGTAACATCCATCGGACTACATACTAACACTCAACTTCACAAAACTGACCAAAAACCAGCAGACAACAATGGTGTCTCCATTTGCTTTTATACTCCTTAAAAAACATTCCAGAAATCATTTATTGTTCCTGTATTTGGAAGATAAGACTCCTACTGTTTTTTAATGTAGACTGACTCAAATGTGTTATAATTAATAACTATAGCTATTATAGTTAAGCACTATAATACCCCTTGATGTATATTCCCTAAAATAGATTGAAATTCTATTAATGGTTTTGGTAAGATAAATACTTTTCCCTACATAATTTTTGAACAATGAGTGAAAACCAGGGAATTACAATAAGGAGCAAAAACTGAGAAATCACCTTAAATTCAGATAAATGCAAAACTTCTACCTTATTCCCCTTCTCCAGCTTTCATAGAAATCATCTCATAAATCATTGCACAGTACCATATGGTGAAAGAACTATGCCCCCCATCAGTAAAAGAAATCAATATTATACCCATTCAGGGTTTTTCCCTCTTTTCTGGAAGAACATTTATGCAAGTGAGAGTTATAAAACTGGTTGGAACATGCTACCTCATGGACAGGTGCAGGGCAAGAAACGACTGAATAGGAGCACTGCCAGTACATCTCACTTTCAGCTGCATCTTTCCACAGCAGAAAATTTAGTCATAATGTTAGAATTTCACTCATCAGCCACTTTCTTTTTTCTCCCCTTTCTCCTTCCCCTGCCGGTGTATCCCTTTGAATGCAAAGGGTCTTTGTGCAGTGGCTATTTAGAACCCAATGTAATTCTCAGCAGTATTAATTGAAACATTCAATGAAACAAGAATAGAGTCAATACTCAATCCCTTATTAGTGATAGCAGTAGGTATAACAATCTTCCTGTATTGGAAATTCTGGCTGCCTAATACAAAGTCTTTCTTTCAAGGCTTATTCTTATCTGATTCATTTGTGATTTTCTTATTTTCCACTCTAGAAACTTATCATTGCATTGTTTAGCTTCTTCTCCTACTGCCTTTGAATCTAACTCCATGCTAAATCCTATACTGGAAAGCCAAGGTAACTATTTTTACTGTTGTTCTGTAACTCCCCCAAAAACAGATACTTAGAAAGCATTTTGAAGTGCTTATTATGCATAATGACTTGGTTAATCAAATTTACATTTCATCTGTAATCCGTTACAGGAAAAGGTTTTGCACATTCCTTGCCTTTTGGTAAACTGTTCCTGATAACATCAGTTCCAAAATCTTACACCAGAACCATGTCTATGGGGTGAGCCATTAGCTGGTTCAAATCCACGGGTCTTGTTTCTCAGGAAAGAGCTCTTCAAGAAAAGGATTTGTTGCCCATGAACTCCATATCTGGCTCTTAACCATAATACTAAATTGACCATGTGATGTTTCATAAAGTACACTATTAAAGAGCTTGTGCTCCAAGGCACACTCGCAGACCAGTCTGGCTTGGGGCCACGGCCAATGTTTATTTTGCAACAGTTATGGATTCTGCCCCCCCTTGAACAACAACTGATTTTCCTGAACTTTGTTCTTTCAAAGTCTTGTTTCATAGTATCACTGCAACTGAGCCTCTAAACTCTTAACAGATGATCTCTAAGGCAGCATTTTTCACCAAAATGCTGGACCACAGATCAAGACGCTGCAAACCACAGTCAGGTCTGCTCTTATAATACAAATCTTTTCTGCAGAAATGTGTTCAGTGCTCAATCCTTTACTAATCTTAATCTGGGCGCAAAGTTTAATAAAACATATCATTTGGTTTAGCATTGCTGAATCCAAAAACAAGAAATACATAATGTTCACCACAACACAGAAATCAACAATTGTGCAGTTAAAACAACATATACACAACAAATAAAACTTCCAAGAGCTCTACAATCACATAAAAGCTAACATCTTTATTTACAAATGGAAGGAAATGTGTGAAAATGTGAAAATACTCGTGCATATAAATAAATTTTACTGACTTCATAAATATTTTTAGTAGTATGAAGTTTAGCCATTGGTGAGAAGGTAGTGAAGTAAACAGGTGCCACTATGTACTCTTTTATGTATATATAGTGACTACTGTTGTGTCTTTTAAGTAAGGAAAAAAAGTAGAAAATATAACACTTCAATGAAGATACAATACACAAAAACAAAGAAGGTAAATCCATAGGATTAAAAACATATACCAAGAATTTACACGATAAACAAGCTGCAGGTTTGGGTTTCAAGACAAAACTCAGTAAAACAAACTCCTTTGTATGTATTTCTACACTATAATTAAACAATTACATTGAAATATAATGCTGTTAGCACAACATTAATGAACACTTAAAAAACAGAACCTTTTATTGCATAATGCCTGACTTCTTTAGAGTACTTTTTATCTATAGATATCTGAAAAGGTCAAAGCACAACACTAAGAGTTCTTCAAAATACTGTGATAAAGCTATTTCAATTTTTATTTTGACACAGTACACTTAAGATAATGTTGCTTTCTAAATCTTTCAGGCCTTTGAGTAATGATAGCAAGCCTGAGCTCCTTGTCATCTCCCTGTCCCTACTTACTTCTCTCTTACATTCTCTGAATTATTAGTCTATTCAGGTAATTTGACATGGATGCACATTTTACCAACATTCAACATACACAGGTTCACAATAGTTCCAGGTCAGAAGTCCTCTTTGTAGGCCTTTAGTCAGAGCATTTGTTTTTGCAGCATGAGATATTTTGCATGAGTTTATAACTGGTACAATAACCCCACTACAGGTGAACAGCCTTGCAGATGCACAGCACATTGGCAATTAAATAAAAGCAGTAAAAAGCAAGATTAATGTGAGGGGGGGTTGGTAATTTTTAACTCTTAAAATTTTAAAGCTAGAAGATTTTACATGTTCTAATCATAGAGGAAAAAAATGCAATGACTTACCTGTGGAGATGAGGGACTAAAGGTGACATTGATGACAGACTCTGTGTGTCGCCCCAGTCTATGTAAGAAAGTGCTTGAACGCATTTCATATATGTAAGCCTAAAACACAATGAGATCATATTGTCACTATAAAAAAATTTATCATGTTCTAGAAGCAGCAAGTTGTAGTATAGAAAGACTAGATATTCAGCCTACAGAGAAGATAGAAAACTTTAATCATAGTTAAACAGATACAAAAGTCATCAGCATCTTAGAATTGATTTTGATAATTGGGATCATTTAGCAAATGCTTAAGTTAAATGAAAATAAAGTATTTAGAAAAAGTAATGCAATCTTCTCCCCATAAAGAACTAAACATTAGGTATATTTCAAGTAGTCAGGTTAAAAAAATGACCCTTTTCAAATATATTTTAAATGGTATTCTTTGGAATTTAAACCCTTTATTTTAAGTAGAATCTAAGACCTTTATAAATTTGAAAGCTCCTCTGTTAAATATCTTTTTTAGTTTCTACACAGGTCTTTTCAGTTTTTAATTGAACACCACAGAATTCAATAACAATTCAATAGTATTACAAGTGATGCAGGTATCATCAATGAGAAACAATACACTGCCTGACTTAGTTTCTCAAAATAAAAAGCTGAAAAGTGCTTTCTGAGGAAAAAATTAATTTTTTATTGGTACAGCCTCAAGTCATGAAAAAGTGCAAATGCAAAACTGCATCAAGAAACCAATCTAAAATTCAGTGAAAGTTACAGGTATACCGATATTATGAAAATTATTGCACTGTGATATTAAATTAGCATTATATGACATTAAAAAAAATTAAAAATAAATCCTGTATTATAGGTCCTCCACATAAGACATACTTGTGAAAGTCACATGCAGGCTCATAGGCTTGTTTAAGACTATTCCTTATCTAGTAAGATAACAATTATTTGCAGGATATACTATGCATATACAAGGCATAATAAAACAAACATGTAATGTATGTAGAATTATTTGGTACATTATAAATAAAATGTGTATCAAAACATAGAATAAATTGTAAAGCATGTAAAAAAAATAGACAAATGAAAACTCAAACTTTACAGATTCATTAAAAAAATTAAAGTTCCATTGACTGTACTAAATCTCTGCAGTTAACAAACATGAAATTTAGAACACAGACTGACAAACTAAACCAAACTGCGTATAGATGCTATTACAACAGTATATTATCCTGTGAACTGAAGGGTTTTGCTGCTAGTACCCTAAAATAAGTTAAATCATTCAGACTCAAGGCAGCTGAGCTTTCTCTAGCAGACAGCAAATGGTCACAAGGTACATGTCCCAGAAACTTGTGGATTCAATTTATCAGTCTTCCCAATTTATGAAAATATTCATGGACTAATGCAGGTCCTAAAAAACATTTAATACTCCACTCAGAAAACAAATATCATTCAACACCAAACATTCTCTAGTCCTAACCATCACTGAAGAAACACTGGATTTTCCTCAGTATCAAGAATTCCACCATAACCATATTCACTGAGAAGCAAACCAAGAGGACAAATGTAAATCTACTTAATTCTATGTCCTTTACAATCCTCACATACCCTGGACTCAGTCCAGGATAAGGAATTAAAATAATCTACTGGCATAAATGAAGTACCTAAATACAGATAGAAAAGGAGGTATACATTTTTAAACTCTGGATCTTTTGTAGAATTCCACACACATATTGCCATACTAACATAGCAGGGTCTCTAGCAATGAGCTAAAATCATTTTGTCCTTCCTAAAAGGATACAGCACATTCTTCTAATTGCAAATCCTGCCCTAAAAAGTAAGACCTTTATCCCTACTTTAAAACATCTCAGGAAACCAGTTCTAATAATGAGTAGTCACTGCTTGTATTTAAAAGCAGCTTTCTTTTTTTCATTTGTTTTAAAATATATAACTACAACACAGCTACTTTGACTTCCACCACTTGGGACATGATCAGTTCACAAGGGAACATATAGGTAAGAGGAACCCAAACAAGATAAAAGTGATAAAATTACACAAGGAAAGCATTTCGATGCATCTGCAGACATGAAAGTATTTTCTCTAATGGAAAGTACAAGACCACGTATCAGTAAAATCAGTCTGTACACAGGACTGCTCAAGTTCTTGCTGTTACAGAAACTGCAGAACAGCTCTTTATAAATGCCTCCAGTTAGACATGATTCATCTTTTATTGACATCAAAGAATTAAGAGGCAGTGTTGGTTATCTTCAACAGATTACAATATTGGCCAGTTATTAGGCTTAAACAAAGAAAATTTCAGAGTTCTAACATAATAGTATCCTTCCAAATTTCCCTTATTTTACAGGGCATAAGGCTACATCCATCCATTCTCCTTCCTTCATAGTAGCTTTCCATTCTTCACTCTGATGATACTATACCATGATTCAAACTGGTATCAAAATTATCAGATGCTGATACTTACATGATATCTCAGTACCTGTAACATCATGCTTTCTTCTTCCTAGCAACCTTTGTCACACTATATATCACACAGTCATATTGTCCAGACTTCCAATAGGTCTTCCTTCCATGAACATAGTGCTAGAAAGTACCTTTGTACTCCAGCAAGGTTGAGGTGTAGAGACTGCAGTCAGGTTGTACTTCACCACCACTACAGTTCCAGAGCAGAATACAGCAGTCATACTCACATAATTGGAACATGCAAGTCTCAAGAAAATGAGAGGTAAGATGCTACAGAAGTCATTATTCCAGGGAGACTCCAGAAAGTAAAGGAATACACTGAGTGAAAGGTGAGCAAGAAACGTTACAATTTGCACTGCACTCTCCAGAAGTGGATGCTCCTCCATATTTAACCAACTAAAGAAAGGGTATTTGTGAAAACAAGGAGAAATCATTCTTACCAAACAGCCCTCCAAAATTCTGAGGACCACTTGTCAAAATGGTTCAACAGTATCAAAATATTCAGTAATGTCATGAAAGTTTAAAGTGTTTGTATCATAAAAGAGTCAAATCCTATTCCTCACAGGTATTGAGCTCATCTATCCCCTTCAGAACTGTGGGAATGACCGAAACAGGACAAATAAATCACAGTTTTTAATATACTACAGAACTTTTTTAGATATAAGAACTTAAACAGAATAAAATGGTACTGGAGATAATAAAATCAAAATTCCCGTGCTTGGTATGTGCTGTAAGTTATCTGGACTCTGCACAACTTACACATGGGGAGCTAGTAAAATAGGTTTACAAAACTTCTATTGCAAGCAATTATTTTCCTTCACTAGTCAATTACTCCGCAACTGCATCAGTTCTGCATATACTCAGACCAGTCTTTGGCAGAAAGGTATAGGCAGCAGACAAGACTATGCTTTCTATCACTCACCATATTTTCTCTTTCTGGTTCCAATTTGCCTTACTGTCAACTTTTCCCCTTCAAGCCTACTCTCCTTCCCTTTATCGGAAGGAGGCACAAAGAAGAGGCAAAGTCAATGACAGCAAGAGTCAAGAGCACAAAACTCCGTGATTCACAGATCTATAATGCTTTCCAAAAATTTCTGATCTAGGAAGAAACATGCTCATTTTTTAACCAAGAGAACGTATCACAGAGAGACATGGTTAGCAAAGCTGAAATTTTTCCATCATAATCTAGTGGCTTACAGAACTTTGCCAAAATTATCCAATAAAAATTAATTTTCCATTCCACTTTCTCAGTTTAATGCAGGAAGGACCATGTTCATTTTTGGCTTCATCTTTAGGTTCCCATTCCTCTCTGTAAAATACATGTGATAATATTTCACTTTTTTTTTTGAAGACAAATCCAAAGTTTGTGAAACCCAGGTATTCTAATAATTTATGCTCTTCCACACAGTTCCTAAATCAACAATTTGGCTCACACCTTTCTTTCAAAAAAATGCTATGAAGCAGTTGTGAAGCTTCCACAGAATGTAGCAACCATGTATTTGGTGGTCTAATCACACTTCTCAATATAAAAAACATTCAAACTCTTACCTCCCACCTTTCAAGAAATGATTCTAAACCCTGAGTTAGAGATTAGGCTGGGATACAGCACGCTTCCAAATCATCACATTGTATAACAAGATTCACTGGATCAGAGAAAAGTAATGACAAGCAACTACATGCAGAAGCTCACCTGTAGCTAACCACCAAAGCATTCAAAGACATGGGAAAGACCTTTGCTCTGACCTTTACCACAGAGATTAATTTCTGACTGAACAGCTGCTACACAAAACACACAGAACATGGCTGGGAACACAACCTGCCCATTGTACTTCATTCATACAATTCTATCCTAATAAAACTAGTGCTAAATGTCCTTCTGATACTGTATTTCTAGCCCTATAAATCTTAAATATTTAGGTGTCATGGTTCAACTTCAACAGAAAAAGGAGCAGGGAGTCTAGCTACATCCAAGAACAGTTATTTTGTTGTGGCAGCTACAAAAATAGCCACAAATATCCAGTAAGTGATTTAAGGCAAAGTAATAATAGTTTTCAATCAGAGTAATTTTGACATATAACAAAAAAAATGTGACTAACAGAAAAACATCATCATATAAAAGTGTATAAAACCAGCTTCTGTTTAAGTAAGTCTGGTTACAGATATTTGAACTAGTCAGTGACTAGTCAGTTCTGAGAATAAAAGCTAATTTGGTTCAAGAGAGAAAATAAACTTTTCAGTACATTTACTTTTAACTTCAATGCATTAAAAAAAACCAACCCAAACCAACTGAAGTAGAATTGTATTTTAACAGAAATAACATTTATAAGAAGGGGAATAACTCCAATATAAACATTCTTCTAGTGTAGTCTGCCATCATTTTAGTTTTACTGTATTTTCTGGTGTCATTCAAATTCTTTTCCTCTTCTATACTTACTAGATTTTCTTCTCTACAGAAAAAAACAAAACAAAACAAAAAACACACAAAAGGACAGTAACTGAATTATAAATTACACCATAACACTACCCATGGAATTAAAAACCCCTTGAAAATATGAAATCAGTGACAGAGGAAGAACAGAATTTTCAGCAAACCAAATGTAATAAAAAAGAAAACAAAACAGTTAAGGAAGTACTCAGTAATACCCAAAATACATATGTGCATATAATCTGTTGTAGACTATAGCCAAAGTCAATTCCTTTTTTATATATTAAGACCAATTTTTTCTAATAAAAATACTGATCCAGTAGATATTGGTATTTCCTTTCCATTTCTTGCTGAGGGTCAGCCAAAAGTAAAAATAATTTACCTGTACCAATAGTTTCCAAATAAGTTTCCTGCCCCTATAACCACATACTTACTTGTGTTTCCTTTCACTTGATATTTGAAGAAGTTTTGCAGTAGTCAGTTTTCATTAACCCAGCTTATGACAATGCATTTAGCACCTTACATGCATATATAAGCTTGCGCTTTATTCTTTAGATTTCTACCAAGAGACAGGGAAGAAGGGTGAAGGTCCCTCCTTGAGTGGAGGAATTTGTATCCAAATGGAAAACTACTTAATTCTACTGCTTTGCTAGAGAGAGTGTGCTAAATAAATTGACTTTTTATCTGCAGAGTTTCACTATAAATTTTTTCCTTCTGTCTTCTTACATGGTATCTTCAAAGGAAACTTGTCCCCATCTGTTCCCACTGCCCCCTAGTCCAACCCATGGCCATATGCATTTGTGTCAAACTACTTACACTCCTAGCCCCTCCTGGGATGGGAAAGAGGGGGAAGCAAATCAGAAACAGAAACACTAAGAATAACAGAAGAATTCTTTTTGTTATCAGCTTTTGCACAGGGATCAGAAAAGCAATATCAGTTTCAAGGAAAACGCTTTGAAACTGCTGTGGCTTCAAGCTGAAGTACAAAAATATATATTTTACAAACAGATCACAGGAAAAAACAACTACCAAATAAACAAACAAACAAAAAGACATTGTTATCTAAGATACCTAATTTGGCCTCATGCAAGTAGAGATTTTTTTTTCTTCACACGTTCTGAATGGATTGGTCAAAGTCATCCCTTTTCTGTGACTGCTTTTTCTAATATTTCCAATGAGCTACAGAAGATAGAAGTGTTAAAGCCCCTTGATAGAAAAATAAATAAATAATCTCACTTATGTTTTTATGAAAGGTACCTGCATTTATTAATAAGGCATTATTAAGGCATTTGCCTCCATCAGTACCATCAAACTTGATGCACAGACCCACTTAATCCATAATTGTTTGGCTTGAACTCCATCGCCCCCTGTTCGTACTGGGGCACATATCCTACTGAACCACATATTTTTCCTCAATCTCAAGCTGGAAAAACTCCTAAACTAGTTATATTAAAGAAAAATAACAATCAGCCTGAAGCAGACACCCAACATGGAAATTTTCAGCCCAAAATGTTCTCAACTATAAGCAACTGAAAACAGAATTATAGTGGAAAGTGTCAAACTACCTTGGCTACAGGTATCAGTGCCAAATCCACACATAATAAAACAGATTTCACAAGTATCCTAAGCACTCATTAATGCCCTTCAGTCCCAAGATATCTTATACACTTGCCACATGGTAGCATGGAAAGCCAAATCAAGCCTGGCACCAAAATGTTGAGCAGAGTATGCCCTCTTGGAGACCCTTTCCTTTTCCATGCCACTTATGGAAACTGTCTTTGTGGTAGTCACAGGAGATTTCCTACTATATTACGATCCCACTTTCCATATGAGTTCCTTTTACATAACTACAAAAGGAGTAACAGTGAACATTTGAAAATGCCCTTAAAATAGTTAATATTATCAAGATCGGCCATCTTTCAAGATGCAGGGGATACTTTTCAAATGTATCAGTCTGCTGCCAGTTATAACTAACACATTTTGATTTTTTTTTTCACTAAAAAAGAGATCTACATGAAGAAATCTAAAGCACACCTCAGACTCTGTAAGCTACCCTTCTTTGAAGCATCCAAATGGCAATTTTGCAGATTTTATCCAATTTCAAGGCCTCATGTATATGATTGTTTTCATTTGTCTGCCTATGAAATTTATGTAGCACCAAACACTGCTGAACTTAGGTTGCTCTTACTGTTACAATATACTTAGTATTGTCAGAGTGCAGAATTATTAACTGAAGATTTTTTTGTAAGAAAAGTTGCCTCCCCTCTCATTATGAAACAGTGTGGTTGGATCACACCCACTTTGGAAATGGTTTTTTTCTGATTGATGCTAAGATTCTTGTCTGTATCAACTGTACCAATAATTGCATTCCTGTTTGAGTACTGGCATTGACTGTTTGACAGAAGTCCTGAAACATTCAGATGCTTCAGGGAATCTTTAATCAGGCACAACAGGGAATTTCATTAACTCCAGAAAGGATTATCCCCTCAATAAATTTGCAAGCACAATGCAATTAACTAGAATTATTCTAGTCATATGTACTATTGATACACAAAACTCAACTACTGTTAGAGTTGTACACCAAAAGGTACACATATAGATAACACAGGCCCTGTGGGTATAAAACTATACATATCCAGTTTTAGTACCTCGTTGCTGCATGCATCCCAAAATGAACATTTGGTATTCATATCTACTTTGACTTCCTGTTTTGCCTAAAAAATAACATGGGTTATTTTCTATAAAGTTAGTTTTCTTTAGCAAAAAGGCTAATTTCTCATACTTCTGCTCAGCTCTCAAATACCTTACCAAATTTCAATGTTAACACAGTAACATGTTACCAACTCACAAAATTCAGTTTGACAGAACAAAAAAGAGGTGGTTTGTAGTAGTTAACTAACAACACATCTGTTGCCAGCAGAAAATCCTCTACTTCTCTCAGCTGCCAACCTGGTTTTGTGGTGGTCAGGTCTGAGGTGTAGCAGCCTAAATAAAGCAATAGCCTGAGCTGACTAAAAAGTACACAAGAACAATTAATGTGCTCATACTCACATAATTCCATGGTTCATAAGATAATCTACCAAGGCTAAGATTTTCAGTCATCTTCAAATATATACCCAAAGAGACAGAGAAGTAACAGAATACCCAAAGTCATGACTGCATTAATAAGAAAGCAGTATTTATCTCTTTGTTTCTAGGACAATTAGCCTAACAGTCAAGCACACTACCACATAATCCAAGAAACTCAGGTTCAAGAGCAACACAAATTTCGGTTGTTCTTTAGAAAGTGATAGATTATCTCCAGCAATATCTGGCAGAGAGGCAGTCTCAGTTTCTGTCATTCATTTTCTACTGTCATTATTCTCTGCATTTTGTTCTGCCAAACAATGTCAGTTCTGCCTTTTCCACAGTAAACATTACTAATGCTATTTAATCCAGATGTTTTCTCTTGAAGCCCATCTTAGTTAAACAGTTTGGACACATAAAACAAAACTTGAGCAACATGTAATTGGGATACCAGTGACACTGATAACCAAAATACTTCAGATAGTCACTACTACTGCTTCATGTAATACATTCTGTTCTGTAAGCCTTCTGATATGAAGTTTAGGCCATCGCAATAAATACCATTATCACAGATTTCTAAAAGTAATATTCCAGTAAAGAAAATATCCTCCTATTTTTTTCAAGCCAAGTATTAAAGCATACATTAAAGATACCTAATTTAAACATCGGTGATACCTCCAAGACACACTCCTAAGAGATATGGAACTAAACATTCTGAGCAATTAACAAATCCTAGCTCTTATATTTGCATACATCCAGAGCAGAATATCTTTCCCAACCCTCTGCCTCTTCCCTCATCTGTAGTCTTTTATTTTCCATTCATAAGTACCTAAAAAGTTCTAATGAATTGAAGTCTCAAATGGAGAACAAACAATGCCATAATTTTATCATTCACGTTTTGGCATTCTTGGGGTGCTTCTTCTTTGATATCTAGACCATACAATGGAATTTTGGACCTAATCAGATGCAATTTTAAAGCTTATCACACCACAGACAGGCAAGGGCAGAAGTATTTCTTATAAATAAGATCAGAACAACTGATCACAGAAAGAACAAACCGAGACAGGCCTCATTTAAATTCTTCTTTTAAAGACAAAAGGAGAGATGAAACAGATTGTTCCTGATCTCCATTTTATAAATCAGAAAAGAGCCACAGAAAGACCAATATGACTAAACATAAATTTATAGGAATCAAGAAATATATCATAAACTTCTATGGCAATGATTACATTAGGGAGTAGTGCAGTGCAAGAGAAGCAGATGTACAAAACTAAACAGTGCTGGCAACCCAACCTCCAAATGTATAGCAAAACATAAAAACAAATTGCTCACCAGGACTGATACTCTATTTGGAATATCAACCTCTATAGCTATTTAACAATAAGGTGTCAATTGCAAACAAATTCTACAGTTTGTATTAGGACTGATGCAGAAACTTTTATCTGGACACAACTCAGTCTGTAAGCAATGTCAGGTCTGGGTTTGCATCCAGCCACCGCTCACAGGTTGCAGAACTCTCTGGATACACCCCCTGACCAGAATCACTTTCCAGCATCACTAGCATAAATGGAATTTATTCTAAATAAAATTTTGTACAAAACGTTCAGCGATTGTGCTGGTTTAAAGGTAAACCAGCAGGAGGAATGAACTCAACACAAGAGAGATTATAAGTCAGAGCTACTATTTAATAACAATAATACAGTAAATACACTGACACGAAGGGAAGTTGCTTTCAACTCCTAAAACCCAGCAGTATAACCCAGTGCCCTGGGGTACAAACCCAAAAGGGTTTGTTAGCCCTTGTGCTGAGCCCCGTGTGGTTC